>JASVEL010005957.1:0-410372 GCA_032618575.1 Nicotiana noctiflora | reverse complement strand
TGAATAATGCCCCCGAAAACCGCGATCACCTGGTCCACCCTGTGAAGCCTGAAGGGCGGAATGAAAAGGCCTGGAGGACTGGCCTCTATCAAAGGATTCTCTGCTACCAGAGGAAGAAGCACCAAACCTACCCGAATGACGAGGCCTCTTATCCGAAGAATAACCGCCTCCTCTAGCGAGAGCCATCTCAACTCTGCGTGCTGCATTGGCTGCCTCATGAAATGATATGTCACTCCCCACGCCCATAGCCATCTGGAGTCTAATCGGCTGATTAAGCCCATCTATAAATCTACGGACCCTCTCCCGTTCCGTGGGGAGTATCACTACTGCATGACGAGCCAAGTCGATAAATCTCGTCTCATACTGTGTAACTGTCATAGTGCCCTGATGGAGGCGCTCAAACTGCCTCTGAAGTACATCCCGCTGAGTAGCAGGGAGAAACTTCTCCATAAATAGTTCCGCAAACTGATCCCATGATAAAGCTGGGGACCCTGCTAGTCGAGTCAAGCAATAATCTCTCCACCAAGTCTTGGCGGATCCTGCAAGCCTGAATGTACAGAAGTCAACTCCATTTGTCTCCACGATCCCCATAGTCTTGAGAATCTCACGGCAACTGAATAAGAAGTCCTGAGGATCCTCTGATGTGGCACCGCTGAATGTAGTGGTAAATAGCTTGGAGAACCGATCAAGTCTCCATAAAGAATCAGAAGTCATGGCCGCTCCATCACCGGCATGAGCCGTAGTACCTGACTAAGTGGCCACAACTGGCTGAACCACTGGTGCCTGAGGCTGAGGAGCTACTGGCTCCGGAGTACGAGCAATAGGAGTCTGGGCCCCTCCTCCAGCCCGAGAAGTGGCTGGGGCAACTGATAATAAACCCGCTCTGGCAATGCTGTCCATGAATCCCGCTATTCTGACCAAGGCATCCCGGAGATCCGGGGTAATTAAAGCCTCTCCTGGGACCTGAGCTGGGCCCACTGGAGCTGCTGGAACCGGAACCTCCTCGTCAATCTCAATATGAGGCTCCACCTCTGGAGTAGCTGCCTGGGGCTGAGCTCTACCCCTACCACGGCCTCTGATACGGCCTTGGCCCCTGCCCCTCACGGGAGCTGCCTGGGGCTCGGGCTGCTGGTCAGCGGACGAAGAAGCGCGTGTCCTCACCATCTGCGAAAGGACAGAATAGAAATCCAATCAGCAATTGAGGAACAAGTCGCACGACAAGAAAGAACAAATGAGAGACTCTTTCCTAACTCAATAGACTCTGGAGGACAAGTACAGACGTCTCCGTACCTACCTCTCAAACTCTACTAAGCTTGTTCGTGAGTGGTGAGACCTATGTAACCTAGAGCTCTGATACCAACTTGTCACGACCCGGATTTTTCCCCCAATATCGGGATCGTGATGGCGCCTACTCGTGGTAGCTAGGCAAGCCACCGTATTCATACTATCCTGTTTTTAACACAATTTTAATTAAATAAATGCGGAATGCTTTATCAAAATGGAAATAACAATTCACAAGGTGAAAATCATACTAAAATCCTCTACCCAAGACGTGGAGTCACCAACTCACGAACTACTATGGAATACTACACATAAAAGTCTGAAGGAAATATAACATAATTCTGTTTGTCTCGGAACAAAGAGACTACAGCTAATAACATAAATAAAGAAAGAGACGCCGGGCCTGCGGACGTCTGCAAGCTACCTCGGTCTCAAATATGATCAACTCCCACGCAATCTATTTACTGCTGCTGCTGCTCCTGATCGTAACCTGGACCTGTGCAAAAACGCACGGAAGTGTAGCATCAGCACAACCGACCCCATGTGCTGGTAAGTGCCTGGCCTATCCCGGCAAAGTAGTGACAAGCCTAGGACCAGACACTCACATAAACCTGTGCAATTCAATATATATATGTGTACCACAAAATAACAAGAAATAATTAAGTATTAACACAATAAGGAATATCTTAAAGAATTCAACAATTAACCACAGTTAATAATTTCACAAGGAAAAACAAAGTATAATGTATACTCTCATCCTCACCAAATAAACAAATAAAGTACACGGCATCGCCCTTCGTGCTTTTACTCTCATCCTCACCAAATAAACAAATAAAGTACACGGCATCACCCTTCGTGCTTTTACTCTCATCCTCACATCCATAGTACGGCATGATCCTTCGTACATGGTTCAATAACAGAGGCACGGCATGATCCTTCGTGCATAATCAATAAATAAGCATGGCACGGCATTAACCTTCGTGCATAAATAAATAAACATGGCACGGCATCACCCTTCGTGCATTATCACTCTTCCTCACCCAAATAACAATCACAGTTAAGGGCAAAGAAAGAAACAATAATTCATAAACCGTCCCATCAAGGGCAATCAATAATTATCTTCACAACAAGTCCCAACAAGGGAGAACAATAACAATTCATCTGTAATATATCTCAAAATAATCATTTTTCCAACGACTCACGGTCATACTAGACGCGAGTGTATGGATGCTCGTCACCACAGCCCATACACCGCACTCGATCACATAACACATAACACATAATCCTATTCCCTCAAGCTAGGATAGAACAAACACTTACCTCGAATGCTTATGAGCAATTCACTCAGTGGAAATGTCTTTTCTTTCAATTTGGCTCCAATCCAACCGTATCTATACACAATTGATTTAATATCATCAATTCTACTCAACAAACTAATTCTTAAGACCAAATACAACTTTTACAACATTCTGCCCGGAATAGTGAATTTCAACCCCAGGCCCACATGGTCGGAACTCGGGGTTAGGACCAAAATCCGGTTACCCATCCCCCCACGAGTTCATGTATATAATTTGTTTCAAAATCGGACCTCAATTCGAGGTCCAATTCCCCAATTTATGAAAAACCCTATTTTCTAACAAAAACAAGAATTCTACCATGAAAATCTTTGATTTCTTATGAAAAACATGTTTAATGATGTTAGGAATTGAAAGAATTAAGTAAAAAGTGACTTACAATCGTTTTGATGAAGAAGAAATCCTTGAAGAATCGCAAATGGGTGTTTTGGTTTTGTAAAATGTGAAGAAATGACTGAAATTCGTGTTTTTCAGGTCTCGGTGTTCGCATTTGCGAACATGGGTTCGCAATTGCGGACCCCGACCAATTTCTGGAGTTTGAAAAATAAGCTAAGGCTGGGAAGTTCGCATTTGCGAACATTTGTTCGCATTTGCGAACACTGGCAGACAAAGGGATGTTCGCATTTGCGAACCAATGTTCGCATTTGCGAACCAAGGCAGTATGGGAAATGTTCGCATTTGCGAACTATTGTTCGCATTTGCGAACATAGGCATCACTGGGGACCTTCGCAAATGCGAACAATTGTTCGCATTTGCGAACAAGGCTAGCTTCGCATTTGCGATCAAGGTTCGCATTTGCGAGCCTTGCCTTACACTGTCCCCTTCGCAATTGCGAGAAATTCTTCGCAATTGCGAAGCCAACAGCTGGGTGAAAAAAACCAGCAGTTCAAAATTCAGAATTTCATCCAACGGCCTATCAAATCTTTACCCGAGCCCCCGGGCTCCAAACCAAACATGTACACAACCTCAAAAACACATTATGGACTTGTTCGTGCGATCATATCGCCAATATCACTTCGTTTTAATCAAATCAAGCCTCAAACTCATGATTTTCATACTTTTGATTTTCAAAACTTCTTAACTTGGAACTCAAGGTCCAAAACATCTCAAACGACATCCAAATGTCACCAAACTTTACAGAAATCACATATATAATATTTAAGACTTGTATCGGGCGTCGGAACCAAAATACGAGCCCGATACTAAGGTCAATTAATTTATTTCCTTTAATAATTACATCAAAAACAATTTCACATAAAAATTCATAACTTGGGCTCTAGGCCTCAGAATTCGACTCCGGACGCAAGTCCAAGTCCCATATTTTTCTACGGACCTCTCGGGACCATCCAATCTCGGGTCCGGATCCGTTTACCAAAAATGTTGACCGAAGTCAACCATATCAATATTAATATCATTTTTATCCAAATTTCTCATAGAATTCATATTTTCTATCACAAAATCTTTCCGGCTACATGCTCGGATCGTGCACGTAAATCGAAGCAACATAGAATGAGGTTTTCAAGGCCTCAGAAGCTCGAAATGATTAATTAAATAAGTGATGACCCTTTGGGTCGTCACATTTTGAAGGATGATTTTCACTTAGATTTGGAAATACTTTTTATGTTCCAGAATATTCTAAAAATTTAATTATCTTTCAAGACTATGATTAGTAGATATGATTTGTATTTTCATTATCCTTCTATGAAAATTTATCAAGATAATAAAGTTATTGGTTTTGGAAATTTGAATGGAAATTTATATAAACTTGAGTTAGACTCCACATTTGAATGTAGTGTTTTAACTTTGCATGATAAAGAAATTGGCATTAAGCGATGTATTATCAATGAGAACTCATCTAGTCTTTGGCACAAGAGATTGGGACACATCTCTATTGAGAGAATCAAAAGGTTGGTTAATGATGGAGTTCTAAAATCTCTTGATTTTTCTGACTTTGGGACCTGTGTGGACTGTATAAAGGGTAAGCAGAACAACAAATCAACTAAAGGTGCCAAAAGAAGTTCTCAATTACTTGAGATCATACATACATACATATGTGGACCTTTTCCTACCCCTTGCTTGAATGGTAAGAGATATTTTATCTCGTTTATTGATGACTATTCAAGATATATGTATCTCTATTTTATGTTTAATAAATCAGAAGCACTTGATGCTTTTAAAGTCTACAAAACAGAAGTAGAGAAACAAACCGGTGCTCAGATCAAAATTGTAAGATCTGATAGGGGTGGACAATATTATGGAAGGTACACAGATAAGGGACAAGTTAAGGGTCCATTTGCTGAGTTCCTTGAAAGTGAAGGTATATATATCTCAATATTCCATGCAAAGAATACCACAACAAAATGGTGTGGCAGAAAGAAGGAACCGAATATTAATGATCATGGCTGCCCCAAGACACCTTTTGAGATATTAAAAGGATGGAAACCTAGTTTAAATCATTTACACGTTTGGGGATGTCCAACTGAAGTGAGGGTTCATAACCCACAACTAAAGAAATTGGATGAAAGAACAATAAGCAGTTATTTTACAGGCTATACGATTAACTCTAAGGGATTTAGGTTTTATTGTCCTTCTCATTCTCCTAAAATTGTTGAAGATAGAAATGCTAAAGTTCTTGAGGAGCATGCAGAGAGTGGGAGTGCTTTGGCTCAAAGAGTGGAATTGGAAGAAATAAGGGAACCACCTATGGTACCTTTGGGAACTTGAATGTTGATCAAAAAAATTCTCATGAATTATCTGAACAACAACAAGTTCAAGAGCCACCACCACTTGAGGAGCCATATAAAAATCAACTCGCATTACCTGAACCTACTGAAAAAAGTGTCTGAACAGGTGGCAAAGAGAAGATCCGCAAGAACTCAAAAATCGGAAATTTCTAGCGACTATGATGTATATCTCCAAGAGTTTGATTATGCTATTGGACTAAAAGATGATCCATGCTCATTTTCACAAGCCATGAGTGGAGAAAACTCCACATTTTGGTATGATGCCATGAAAGAAGAGTTAGAATCTATGGCTAAAAATAAAGTCTGGGATCTCGTCGAATTACCAAAGCGATTCTCTCCCATAGGTTCAAAGTGGGTCTTTAAGACTAAAAGAGACTCATCTGGTAATTCGAACGATATAAAGCCAGACTTGCAGCCAAGGGTTTTACACAAATGGAAGGCACTGATTACCATGAAACCTTCTCTCTTGTATCGAAGAAGGATTCATTGAGATTAATCATGACATTATGTCACGACCCCAAACCCGGTCGTGATGGCGCCCAACATAACTGCTAGGCAAACCCGACCATTTACTCACACAACCCGAGCATGAAGCTCAAAATCAATTATTTGAATATCATTTAAGTAAAAATCATAATGAATAGCCTCCCAAAGATCTGGATGTCATGAGTCTAGAGCCTCTAACAATACAGAGTAATAAAACTCCAATAATACAACGATCAAAACTACTGAAAATGACAAAGAAATAGGGAAGGAGTCGGGTCCTGCGGACGTCAGACAGCTACCTCGACAACTCCAATAAAACTATAGATCAGCGATGAGCTCATCTAAGCTCCCAAAATACCTGCATCTGCATATATGGTGTAAGGAGTAAAGTGAGTACTTCCAAATCAGCGGTAATAAAAGTAAATAATGTTGAGAAGAATGAACCACGTAAGAGCACTACCTCATGCTATAAAATACAGTACCACATATATTAGACAACACTATTTTCCATGAAAAACCCTTTATAAAATATCTGGTTCAGTTTGAAAACCCTGTTTGAAAACATCTCTTTCTTTCCTTATTAATAGTTAAGCATGTGACAACAACATCAAGTAGTGCAAGTCTGCACACAAATCAGCCCCTCGGGCTCAGCATTCGTTTAAAAATTTACACTAGAGTGTCTGGTCAACAAGCCAAGTAATACATGCATGCCAATAATATATATGAGTGTTAAATGTCATGCCACGTAGTACAAACAACAAGCAATGCATGAATGCAATGCAATGCACATTACCACTATGGCGCGTAGCCCGATCCATCAGGGCGCCCAGCGCTTACTGTGGAGGGTTCGGACTTCGGAGGGACTCTTTCAGCCCGAGCGCGATATATATAATATCACATCCCGCCACGTCATGTAGCCCGATCCATGCATAGTCATGAATGCACATAAGCCTCGTGGGTATCAATAACATTGCAGTTCTCAGCTAACATATCAGTTAAGTTTTCAAATCTTTGGAAAAATGCTGAGTTGCAAAAATACCATTTTAAACCTTGGTTCGAGACAAAAGCATACTCAGTAATGCAAAAATAGTAATTTTTACCCCCGAAGGATTCAAATAAGCCCAAAACATGACATTCTGTCCAAATCATGATAACTAACACCTTTAACATGATATCAATTTAAATCAAACAATTTAATAATGATTTTATTAAGCGGGATGGATCAAGTCACAATCCTCAATGGTTCTCTACCCCACGCCCGTTATCCGACGTGCAAGTCACCTCAATATAGCACTATAATATGCAAGTCTGGGGTTTTAAACCCTCAGGACATCATTTACAAATATTACCCACCTCAAACCGGCAAGAATTCTAGCCCGCGACACCTTTGCTCCTCAAATTGGCCTCCACGCGCGTCTAATCTATCCAAAATCATAAGTAATGCATCATAATATGCTAATGGGACATAACCCAATTGAAAGAACTCGAAAAATACTAAACACAAAATTGGCAAAACCCGAGCCTCGGGTCCACATTCTGAAAAATTACAAAATTTACATTTCCGGAATCCTCGTCTCACCACGAGTCCGTACATACCAAGAACTCCCAATTTGGACCACAAATGGCCCCTCAAATCCCAATTTTAGAGTTTTTGCTGCAAGCCCTAATTTCTTATTTTTAGCCATAAATTCATGAATTCCATGGATGATTCTTGTATAAAAACATGTAAATAACTCATAAAACTTACCTCCAACGATACCAGTCGAAACCCCTTCAAAGCCCTCGACAAATGCTCCCAAGCTTGCAAACAAATGGTGGAAATGAGCTGGGGTTCGCGGATGAAATATTTTGAACATTCTGCCCCAGACCTGTAAGTCCTTCATCGCGTTCGCGACCTTAGTCACGTGAACGCGAAGGCCAAAATTCCCTAGGCTCAAATTTACTCTACACGAACGCAACACAAGCCCCGCGAATGCGATGCATAGTGAACCCCTTCTACGCGAATGCGACTCGTCCATCGCAATCGCGATGACCAGTTTAGACTGGGCTCCCAAGCCTTCTTACACGAACGCGTGCCACCCTTACGCGAACGCGATCAACAAACTTCCCAAGCTTCACGAACGCGTCATCTCCTTCGTGAATACGAAGGCTAATTGTCAAAACCTCCAAATTCCTCTACGCGAACATGCTTCGCGAATGCGATGACCAATCACGTCACGCCTACGCGAACGCGGCCAAGATCACACGAACGCGATGGCTTAATTCTTCCTGCACAGATTCTACAATTTCTGCAGAATTTCATAAGTCCAAACTTCCCGAAAAATCATCTGAAATCACCCCGAGGCCCTCGGGACCTCAACCAAAAATACCAACCTACTCCAAAACATCACACGAACTCGTTCCAATCATCAAACCATGTCGAACAACGCTAAAACCATTAAAACACATCGGATTCAGGCCTAAATTTATCAAATTCTTCCAAAACTCACATTCGATCCAAAGCCCAACCAAATGACGTCCGAATGACTTGAAATTTTGCGGAAATTACTAACTTCACCAAAATAGGCTAACTTCTTCACCGGACCTCCAAAATTACTTCTGATTGCGCTCTTAAGTCATATTTCATCATCCGGAGCTAGCCGAATCATCGAAATTTTATTCTGAGCACTCTAACTCATAAGTCAATATCGAGTTGACTTTTCCAACTTAAGCATTCTTAAAAGAGACTAAGTGTCTTATTATTACTTAACAAAATTACTCCAACTAAATTATAACACACCCAATATCGATAATGAAACATAATGCAACACAATAAGGGAGAAACGAGGCGGTAATACCTGAGACGACGGGTCGGGTCGTCACATTCTCCCCAACTTAAACAAACGATCGTCCTCGAGCGTACTCCGAGTTGTTCTATAAGTTCACCAATAGCTGAATAACCTTACCAAGCATATACCCTGGGTGATCCCATGTTACCCTATCTCATATAGGTCCGACAACACCACTTAGCTGAAATTTTAGAATCCAACTAGTCCATAAACAATAGAACTACATTTCACCTTCTGAAATCTTACACAAGATCAAAAGCTCACATTATTACTCAGAACAAACCCGAACCAACCGTATTAACCCTTACCTGCAACCTCGGTTGCGATCATATGATATACCACATAACTCAAACATATGCAGCGACTCCATTCACAACAGCTTCCCACGATAACTAAATGTCGATAGAAAACCCTTTTATTAGCTAGAGTCTTATTCCAACACTTTCATATGTTGCCAATGGTAAATAAAACACGTGATAAACCATATCCATTCCTCAGGTCACCCATTCATGAGGCCATTTCTCCTCTGGTAGTTACCATAACAAATTTTTTGAACCGAACCTCGATATTTACCCATCAAACATGCTGAAATCAAATCTATTTATATTCATTAATGATCCCCATGATTTCCTTTGAACAAACACACCATCTTGGTGGCATGACACAATCAATATGGCCTAACCACAACTTGCATAATACACGCACCAATAAGAAACACATTCCAAAATTTTTTTAATACCCGGGACGGGATCAATGATGGAAACCTCCACACTAACATCCATCACAAATACCCAATTAAGAAAGCAGTCCTACCCAGTTGTCCATTGGTTCTTTGAAGTATAAATCATTCTACTAAAACATATTTTAACGCACTTCACCACTTAACTCGTGGTATTTCTGGCGTAGACCCTAATGCAATAGTTCAAAATCACCCAACACTAAGACAACAATCTGAATTCTAACATCTCAACATAGCCTATCATCAGAACTCCATATAACACACAAATCATCATGCCGAATCCAAATTTCCACCATGCAATACATGCACACATTTGATACTCATTCATTCCATGACAGATGCTTAATGTTTACCTGTGATACCGAGCAAACCGAATACCACCAATGGACCCAACAAGAACATGCCGCAATACTACTGATATATAATTAGTTTAATCACATTACCCTTTTTGAGACATATACTCTCGTCAAATCACTTCCACTTAGCAATACCATTTTCCTTAATCATCCGAAGATCATTTATCTAATCACTAGGAAGGGATCACTATACATCACATGCTCTGCATGACATACACAGGTCTTGTTCAAATTTTTACAATACTGACATGATAGATGAGACCTGAACACATTCATCACTACTACCGAAACAACAATTCATTAGTTCTATACTCTTAACAAGAATTATCACCTCATTTCGATCCAAAAAATGGTCTTAGCTCTTTAATTTTACTTTACATACTCAGGTTGCACTGATCTCAAATTCAATGATCTCGTCTTGCCCAGTACGAACTGTTCGGGCAATAAGCCACTCCAGACATAATTATAAGTCGCATATGATGCCCCAAGGTGCCAATAGGCTACCGATTCGAACGCAATACAAAGTAAAATGAACTCTGGAAGGAATTATCAATTCCACGAATTAATACAGACTTTTCTTAGAAAACAGCAAGCAAGACATACAAAATAGTATATAGAAAACTATGCTCGACATCATACTGTTGCGACGTGCAACCCGATCCAGATAACATACCCATGGCGGCGTGCCACCCGATCGACATATAGTCTCACATAAGGAGATACACATCGAGCCAAATCTACTCATTATAATCAAATACCGAATATCGGTCATAAGCATGCTAGGTGCATAATATCACCCCTAACGGATATTTAGCGTTATAAACTACAAACTCAAGCACAACTGAGGTACGATTTACAAATTTGAATTTTAATAGCCAAGTTGCTCATGTGACATCATTCCTACGAGGATTCTCAACACATAGCAATTTCCTAAGTCGTTTCACAAATCACACGACGTAATCCATCACCACACAAGATATCTGACAATGAAGCATCAACCTAACTAATCCTCCGTAAGGATCGCGTTATAAAGATCACACATCTGGCTTGATATAGAGCCAATATTAACATTAAATCTATCCATCGACTTCAAGCCGATTCTGATCACACTGAACTAGTCTTATAACCTTTCGAAGGTCCATAATAACTCCCATTCTTTTCTCATAACACACAAGATCAACCATCACAACCTTCATATTTGGTTTATATCATTAATTTGATTTTTCTCTCTTGTTGTAGCATTACAATGCCTCAATTCAGGCTCACCACAGGAGATTCAACCATGTTGTTTAATACTCGTAGGCTACTGAATACTTTCTCCAATGTCTCCCAGAAATATCACATTCCATAATACTTTGTTTTGAAGCACTTCTTGCAAATCTGAATTTGTTACCACTACTTTCCTGATACTGATACTTAGGATCCCGTAGTTGACACAAAATACCACAAGTCTTCACCTTTTCTATTGAAAACATTGTCTTTAGTCACCTACACCACCTTAAAACATATGATTATTACGTGTAAAATATTGAACACATTAAACCTTCCAAGAGTCATTCACTCTATTCAACTTGCATTTACCCTGCTCAGTTAATAAAACACATGTGCCCCTTAGGTACTCTAACATCGAAGGATATGACCTCCTTTCAATACATACAAGTATCTCCCTTCTCTATACACTAAGCATTCTTTACCAACAATAGCTCGAGACATCCTTTTATTCACATCTACGAAAACACCATATAACTTTTGTCAAAATCTTGCTTCACTCACGCAATTCTCAGCTCAATTTCTGCAACTAGAACAGGTTCGCTAGTATACTTTAAGATAGGACCAATCATAGCACATAACCGTGCAACCAGCTAATCAACAACAACCTCCCCAACTTAAATCGAAGCCACACATATCACAACACATATACTCTATTGTTGTCATAATATCATGGTGAGATTAAACTCACTCTTTCACAATTGGAGACACGAATCATCAGAAATTTTAACCCTTTTGCAATTCTTGCATTCATTCACACAACAGTTAAGTCCACTCTTTAGGCGAATTTGTTTTTACTAAGTCACAAAATTTTCAAAAATTTCGGCAGAGTCTCCTTTGTAATAGGGCCTATCCAACTGCCAGAGAATCACCAAAACCATCCTAACAACACGTCCACAACTTGACAAAACATCACAATGTATATCAACAACATTAATCTCAATACTACGTGTATTATATTATTAAAATTGATACATGTACCTATGTTGCACCTATTTGAATCATAACATATAGAAAATACCTTTCAATTACACATGAGAACTTCCAATATACACATAAGAATCATACTACTTATGGATACCCTGCAGGAGATAGCCCACCTGCTTCGCCTTAATTTAATATTTCAACATACCTTCCACTGCCACACACATAACCTAGTCATCTAGTCTTCCTGAGTTTGAACTCATATCGCCGTAAGTATTGCACTTAACTATCCAACTAGGAGATATGAAAATATTCTTCACAAGCCCATAACTTGGGGCTACACAACGGATCACAAAAGGAATCGAACACCTAATTGTTCATCTATTATCCTGTAGACTCGTCACAACCAAGATCACGTAGAGATATCTCACGGTAGCGACATACTCATCACATGGATATCCACCCGCCATTCCCACAATTTGGGACAATACTGAAAATATAAGTTCATAACTCCAGCTCACAAAATCAGCACCTTGGTGATCAAGCCATAAGCAAAGATTCGGCCTCGAGTCCTCCAGACTGGCCCAACATCAGCTCATAAAATTCACATCTTGCCACTCGATCGGGGAATCACAAGCCATCAAGGCATGTGGAACTAATTTCAGGAATTATATCTCAAGCTGAATCAAGTATGCATGATAAGAATTCCAAGAAAGTGAGGTGTTTCCTAAAGGTTCTGCAGCCTCTCGAGGATAAATACAGACGTCTCTGTACCGATCCACGAGACTCTGCTAACCGGCTCAAGACTCATGAGGCCTAGTAACCTAGGCTCTAATACCAACTTGTCACGACCCCAAACCCGCTCGTGATGGCGCCCAACACAACTACTAGGCAAGCCCGGCCATTTACTCACTCAACCAGAGCATGAAACTCAAAATCAATTATTTGAATATCATTTAAGTAAAAATCATAATGAATAGCCTCCCAAAGATCTGGGTGTCATGAGTCTAGAGCCTCTAACTATATAGAGTAATAAAACTCCAATAGTGCAACGGTCAAAACTGTTGAAAATGACAAAGAAATGGGGAAGGAGTCGGGTCCTAAGGATGTCAGGCAGCTAGCTTGACAACTCCAATAAAACTATAGATCCTCGACGAGCTCAGCTAAGCTCCCAAAATACATGCATCTAAACACATGGTGCAAGAAGTAAAGTGAGTACTTCCAACTTAGCGGTAATAAAAGTAAATAATGCTGAGAAGAAAGAACCACGTAAGAGCAGTATCTCATCCTATAAAATACAGTACCACACATATTAGACATCAGTATTTTCCATGGAAAACCCTTTATAAAACATTTGGCTCAGTTTGAACACCCTGTTTGAAAACATCTCTTTCTTTCCGTTTTAACAGTTAAGCATGTGACAACTACATCAAGTAGTGCAAGTCTGCACACAAATCAGCCCCTCGACCTCAGCACTCGTATAACAATTTACACTGTCACACCTCCTTTTTCCGCAAACCTGCGAAGGGCGCAAGGGAAAGAATTTTTTTTCAATTAAAGGACAATCGAAATGGGATTTATTTAATTAATTCAGAGTCGCCACTTGGGAAATTTATGGTGTCCCAAGTCACCAGTTGAATCCCGAATCGAGGAAAGGTTTGACTCTAATTAACAGTCTGCATACCAAAAATCTGGATAAGGAATTCTGTTAACCTAGGAGAAGGTGTTAGGCATTCCCGGATTTCGTGGTTCTAGTACGGTCGCTCAATTGTTGTATTTGATTTTATTTATCTGATCTTATAAGATGCTTTAACTTATGTGTAAATTTAAACTTTTAACTGCTTTTGATTATTGTTATTTTATAAGAATTGCAACGTAATAAAAATGTACCTCGAACCACGTCATACCAGTACGCCTGACATGGTTGTTAATACATTTTTACTAAGTTGAGATTTGAATTTGGGTCACATAAATGTGCACCCAAATTTAGAAAGGTAGTATTATTAAATAACGCACCTAAAGTAATTACGCGTTTACAACTTTGCGAGGGCCATGAAAATTTACTAAATGGCACACCTCGAAGTCTAAGGATAATAAGATTAATTAAGCGAGGGTCGTGCAATTTGTTGTTTTTGCTTGGCACGGTGCATCTCGAATGATTTTGGATTAAAGGTTATTAAACTAATTCAAGTGGGCCATATATTATTTTTAGTTATCTAATTATAGCTCGTCTCAATTTATTTTTAACAAAAATATTCAAACAGAAACAATCATAGTAATTCTTGATTTCCTGAATTTATTGCGAAGTCCAGAATTAAGGATTCCAAATGAGCATAATAATATTAGTCTAATGTACTCTAAACAGGACATCAACTTCATTAAATCATTTTTTTTTCAATTGAAGGTTAGCACAAAAGAAAAGTTCTGACACCAATTTCACTATATTTTTACATTTACAAGAATTGACTAAAAAATCGTGGCCGAAGAAACCTGGCGTTATAACCACAAATCCTACGAATCAGTGATATCGGGTGTATGTTCCATTCATAAATACTTTTCCTACTTAGATCTCAAACGCCAAACATAAAAATAGATCATTATTCCAAATGAGCATACCATTTTTTTTACATACCTAGTGTATCCCTATGTCTTTAAATAATACAAATTAATTATCCATACAATCTATGTGAAAATCGCTCAATATAAATGGAATAAATATCGGTCCAGTCCACAACCCCCATCTAGATATCAATTTATCATCTTAAACTACTTGATATTTAATTTAAACAAGCATTGTGAGCACATGATTTTTGCCCTATATGAGAATTACACCCAAAAAATTCAAAATCAAAGAGTTTCGAGTTGTTTGCAATATTTGTGAATTTTATCTTATTTTTTCTCTTATTGTTTGCGTTTGTGTGCCCATGTTTATTTGTTTAAATAAATACATAACACAAAAAATATTGCATTTAGTTTATTTTTCAAGTTGGCAATTAAAGGCGATTAAGTTTGTTTTATGAAAATGAAAAAAAAATACAAAATAATGTATTTTTGTATTTTTACCATTTATTGTCCAATTGTGGATTTTATTTTATTTTTGGTATTTAATTATGTGTGTTTAATTGATATTAGAGGTTAATTAATATTTTTGATAAGTTAATTTATTTCTATTATTTAATTTAGGATTTTAAAATTTAGTTATGACTTAGGAAAATAAAGTAAAAGAAAAGAAGAAAATTAAAAAAAAAAAAGAAACAAAGTAAAGAGAAACTCGGACCAGACCCACCTTGCCTTACCCAGAAACCCGTCTCCCCAACCCGCCCGTCACCCCTCCAAACGACGCCGTTTAGGATTAGAACCTTTGATCTTGGCCGTTGGTTGTTATAATCCAACGGCTAAGATTAAAGTTTGAATTTAATACAAAAATAACCCCCCAAACCCGCCTAACCCACCTCACTTCTCCTCAGACCAATCTCCTCTCCCCCAAATCCTTTCCCTGAAACCCTAGCCGCCACCTTACCCTTTTGCTCGAAACCCGGCGGCCAACCGTCGCCGGCCACCCAAACCAACACCCCAGGACCTCCTCCCTCTCCCCATTCCAAATCCCTAGTCCTCATTCCTCGAAACTTAGCCGGGCTTTTCAAATCTCAGATCGAAAATTGGTCAAGAAACCAAAGTTCTAAAATAGGGATTTTCGTCCGATTAATTAACGATTTTTGGTCTAATTGACCTTAATCAGAGTATTTTCGGTTGAAAATACTTCGATTAAGTTTCGTTCGACTTCAAAAAAGTCAAGTTCGAGCCGAATCCAAGACGAGTCCAGGGGTCCGTTTAATTTCTGATTTCTTTTGTTCTATCAAGGTATTTTCTTCCTTTCTTCTAGCTCTACCTAGTTCTATGTTTGGTTCTGTTTATGTGATATTTTCTATTTTTTTTGATTTTATTAAAAACATTCTGTTCTACTCTTTTGACCCTTTATTTGGTCGGTTCCTTCTGTTCACTCGCTAGAATAGCATTGTATGTTTACTTCGTTTAAGGTCGTCGAATTGTTGATTAGGTTTGTTGCCCCTTTGAGCCTGCCCGTAGGATATAGTTTGAATGTCGATTAGTCGTTATCGATTATATAGGTCGTAGTTGTTTAAACGAATATCGTCGTAGGATCAACAAACAATACGAGAAAAATTTCATCAATATTGCTTGAGCTCATCCGAGCCACTGTCGGATAGATTCAACAATTTTTGAATTGTTTGTGATGCTAATTAGGGATAAATTGGATATAGTTGTTTCAAAGTTTAGCGTTGTGATTATAGGCAGTAATTAGATAAGCTGTTTCAGTTTAAATTTCATGAATCCATTTGTCATGTTTGGCATCCCTTAATTGCTGATTTTAAAAGTTTGTGATTTAAGTGGGAGGCCATGTGATTGTCAAAACATGCCTGAATTTAATATTCAGGCTGCTCCATACCCACTTTGTTTAATAAAAAAGACAGTAGTGGTCTTCAGGGGATGGGTTTCTTAATTAGTAACAATGCTCCTAAGAGCTGGAAAGGGAAAATCACAAACAGAGAAGGGTTTAAGGGGGTGAACATGGGGGATTGATTTCTTAATTCAGGAAGTACTCGTAAGAGCTGGAAGGAAATAAAAAATGGGCTGCTATTTTTGGTTTTGATCTATAAAAGGGAACTTCATACACTGAAGAGGGGAACACTAGAGAGAAAGGAAAAACAGGGAGATTGTTACATTTAAGAGCAGAAACATACTCTTGAAAAGATACACACACAAATAGAGAATAAACAAAGAGATCTCTAAGAGTGAATATTGAAAGTGAAGTCATATGAGAAGCAATTGTGTTTCACTTTGAGTCTGAAAGTTCATTACCTTAGAGTGTTTAAAACCAGAGAGTATTGTCCTTACTGTTGTTTTCTTCTGTTGCGGTTTGCGATTGCATTTGGTATTTCTAGATTAAAATTGTTATTCTTGGGAATTTGGTGCTGTCTTGAAATTATTCTGTTGTTGTTGTTGGTTCTACCGCTGCCTACTGATTTTCTTCTCCTTTGGTTTTATATACCAGGTATACTCTTTATCCATATTGGCTGAGAAAATGAAAACTGACAAAGGAAGTTGATATAAAGATGTTGAAGCAAGATAGTTTACCTTTCTTTTGCCTTTTGTTCAGTTTAGATCTATGATTCGTTCGTCTTGTTTACTGTATCTTGTTATATAACTGGAACTTATTCGAGTTAAGTTTGCAGTTAGTTTGTAACTAGAATTTGAAGAAACTCGTATCTTAAGCCTTTAGCTCTTAGTTGATCTCTCCAAGTGATGAAGTAATTAGGATTGCTAAAGAATTATGTCTTTGATAATTTAAGTAATTTAGCCTAGTTTGCGATTCGTGTCAGCTAAAGAAATTGTACCAGATTCCATCATTGGATCATTATGTGTGAGCATGTTAGTCACCTAGGATTTGCACACGAACTAATCTAGAGCTTAATTTAGGAGGATAACTGATTTTCTTCATATGTATGTAGGGACTGCTTCATGTTTACATATTAAACTAGTTTTAAAAGTTTGAATGGATGTTTCACTTTGAATTTGGCAATCTACAGATTATGCACTTGGGTATTTAAATGAAGTTAACAACTGATTTGCTAACAATTAAACATAGTGGGTTTGGATTCCATAAGATAGACACTAGAATTTCAATAAGGGGTTTTAAGATTACTATTAGGTATTTTGTTGCGTTAGCCAAGTAAAAAAAATATAAATAAATAAATAAATAAATTGGAATGCGCCATATTATGGATAATCTCATGCCAAATAATGAACTATGATGAAATACTCACATCCGGCATAGACGATTGATTTTCTCACTAGTTTACACCTTATTTTTAGACAATCTTCGCTCCTAAGTTAACAAGCCACAAAAATAAGATATCATTTGTACAGGACTTAATTGGAAATAACAAAAATGTACATCTTTAGATAAATTGATTTTTTTTAGTCTAGCAATCACTTTAATTGGTATAGTTTGAGTTAAAAGATCCAGGTACATTTTGATTTGCATATCTGTCAAGAGTCCGAATCTAAGTTGTAACTAGGTTCTGTTTTGTTCTTTTTTATGTACAGTTTTTGAATCACTAAAGCGGTCTAAAGTTTAATCAAAGCATGTAATTTACAACATGTATTAAAATCAGATATTGGGTAGCCATTTATAATAATTGAAGCGACCGTGCTAGAACCACGGGATCCGGGGATGCCTAACACCTTCCCTCGGGTCAACAGAATTTCTTACTTAGAATTTCTGGTTCGCAGACTTTATTTGGAAAGTCAAAATCTCCTCCATCCGGGATTTGAATAAATCGGTGACTTGGAACACCCTTAATTTATTCCAAGTGGAGACTCTGAAATAAATGAAATAATCCCGTTTCGAATATTGTCACTTAAATTGGAGAAAACTCCATCGTCCGTCTTTTACCCTCGGGGTAGTAGGCACGCCAAAAGGAGGTGTGACAAGCATTTATGTCATAACATTGATTGAAGATGTGAACTAACCAAATCAACGAATAATCAAACAGATTTGGAATATTCCCTTAGATTTATCATACATGGGTCAAATGTTACTTACTTTATACTCATGACAAACCAGAAAATTACATACCTACTAGAGAGTAGAACCAAATAAAGAAAAATCTGGAAATTGCAGTAGCAATACAGCAACCACAGCAAAATCTTTTGCAACTTTCTCCAAACCCAGAACTCAAGACCCGAAAAATTGGAAAAGAAAAAGCTTAATGAAGATTTCTCTCCCCCGCCACAGTTCTTTCGTCCTGTTTTCTTTCTATGTGTGTTCTCTTCTCTCTCCCTTAAGAACTTAAACTCTCTTAATCTCTCCAAACTTTTCAACTAATCCAGAGGAGAAATAAAGAGAATCTCAACTTAACATGCGTGAACATTTGGTTATCTGATCTGAACAGAAAAACCTTAAGGCCTACTCAAAAATACCACTCAAATTCATATATCATCCAGATTCAAAGCATAACCATACTCACTCGAATACTAATTACTAATAGCATGTTATGTATCACAAATTGCTAACAGAATGATTGAACTCGAATTAATCATGCTAACATACAGTCCACATAGCTTATATAGTTCAAAATACAATCCAATATATGACAGGCAGTCCAAATAGTTAGTCCAATTACAATAAGGCATGAATAGCTAAACTAAAAAATAAACATTTGACAGTGATAAACTCAGGTGAACACATGATAATTCCTCTTTATTGATTCCCGAATTTATCATACAACCGACTTCCGGATCATTAGAAGCTAGGAAATGTACCTGGACTTGAAAGTAACGATAGAGAGGAAGGTTAGCACAGCAGTACAACAACAATCAACACCAGCACAGCAGAACCCAAAAACTAATTTGAAACAATTCGAAACTACACACAATTGAACAGTCAAAACAAGCTGAAACAATAGAACTCAAAAAGGTAGAGTGTTTTCTCTATTTTCAGTGTGTTTTCTCCAACTCTGAAATGCTATTTAGTGCTCTCAATTTCTATTTCTCTCTCAGATTGTATCTATCTCCTCTTTTTCAGAAAAATGTCCATCTATTTAAAGACAATGTCTACTCCTTTTTTTATTCCAAACTTTCCTTCACATGTGCATCCCTTTTTGCTTTTCATTATTGCCCCCCCCCCCCCATGTTATACACTTTCCAACCATTAAAATCATTAATCAAAGCTCCTTTTTATTTTAAAACTATCAACTAGCTTAGTGCTTTTTTAATCCTACCATGTGCTAGCAAATTCTCAAGTAGGTGAGATACACCAAATCCTTAATAAAAACTTCTGAAAGTTATGACATTAAACCAACATTTTCTCCAAAAGAATCAACAGAAGCAAATGGTATCAATTTCTGAACCAAGAAGTTTCATTATTGAAACAAAAGCAATAATAATACTTCACAAATGAACAATCAGAGAAATAAACAGATAAACCATTCGAATATGCATCGCAGATTCAGATTTATTCAAACAATCCTAAAGTTCGAACAAATCGTCCCTTGCAACTCGAGAAAAACCTAAACCAAGAGATACTTCAACACCATAAACAACTAAAGGCATTCGAGGCATAGAAAACGAACGTTCAAATTATCTTTTGTTAACTGAACATGCTCGAGGAAAATCAAAAAAATGAATACAGCATTCCAAACAACAATAATGACATATTTAAATACAATTTTCAAACATGAATAAAAAATAAATGCTAACTCTAAATCCAACATTAATTTAAATTAATCGCAGACCTATGTTTATAGATGGATTAGCATAGCTTTTAACACATTTTCCAATCGACGGCCCAACAAACATGTATATATAAAAAAAATTGAACCAGTTTGCACGAACTTTGATTATTTTCGTATCCAATACGAATGAATCCGGTCTTGAAATTAAGGGTAACAAAGGCTGAAAAATAGACCTAGCATCTGCGAGTAAGACATCAACTGGCGACTCGAATTGACACGAGCTTCAACTTAACTACGTCTTCAATCAATCTCTATTTTCGGAACAAGAATCTGAAACTCCTCTTCTAAACCCTACTTCTCTCCTTCACGCCACTCCCTCTCTGTCTCGATTGTGTATATGTGTGTGACTGGTGACAGAAGCTTAGGGTGCGACTGGTTGACGAAGGAGAAGAATACGACATGAAGGAGGGTGGTCGGCGATGACAGTGAGAAAAATAAAAGGGAGTGAGCTTTGGTGGCGGTTTAAGGTGGAGACGAGGGGGCGTGGTGCGTCGCAGACGTGGTCGTGATGAAGTTGGTTGCCGGCGGACTATGGTGGAGACGAGGGAAGATGTTGGAGACGAGAAGGGCAGGTCGTTGGGGTGTTGGTCGTCTTCTTCGGCGAGTCTAATGGCTGAAGTCTTTTCCTTAAGGGCTGCTAGTACTCGTTTCTAATGAAGAAGAAGACTTTGTTTTAGGGTTTTTTGGTTCAATCTCCATGAAGAAGATGAAGGAGATACGTTTGGGGTGACGGGGTGTGGCGGCTTGGGGGCTCCTAGGGTTTTAGGGAGATCAAAAATGAAAGAAAAAAAAAGGGGGTCGTTGGTTTAGGGGACAAACCGGGCCGGGCAGGTGGGTCGGGTTGGTTTTGGGCTGGACTGGGGCGATTTCAGGTGTATTTGATTGTGTTTGGGTGAATTTGGCCCAATTCCGGGTTTTCTTCTTTTTTATTGATTTCTTTCAAATTTCTTTTCCAAAACTAAAATTCTAAAAATCCTAAATTAAATTACAAAACCAAATTAACTTATCAAAATACTAATTAACTTTTAATAATAATTATCACACATAATTAAATAATAATAAAATCTCACAATTAGGACATTAAATGCTAAAAATGTAAAAGTACATATTATTTTGTGATTTTTTCATTTTCGTAAAACAAACTTAATTACTCTTAATTGCAAACTTGAATTTTTTATACAAATGCAATATATTTTTGTATTTTTAGTTATTTAAACAAATAATCATGGACACACAAATGCAAACAATAAGAGAAAAAAATAACATAAAATCCACAAATATTGCAAACAACACAAAACTCTTTTATTTTAAATTTTTGGGTGTAATTCTCATATAGGGCAAAAATCACGTGCTCACATACACCAGAGTGTCTGATCAACAAGGCAAGTAATACATGCATGCCAATAATATATATGAGTTCTAAATGTCATGCCACGTAGTACAAACAACAACCAATGCATGAATGTAATGCAATGTACATGACCACTACGATGCGTAGCCCGATCCGTCTGGGCGCCCGGCGCTCACTATGGGGGGTTTAGACTCCGGAGGGGCTCCTTCACCCCGAGCGCGATATATATGATATCACATTCCGCTGAGGCGTACAGCCTGATCCATGCATAGTCATGAATGCACATAAGCCTCTTGGGTATCAATAACATAACAGTTCTCAGCTAACATATCAATTAAGTTTTCAAATCTTTTAAAAAATGCTGAGTTACAAAAATACCATTTTTAAACCTTGGTTCGAGACAAAAGCATACTCAGTAATGCAAAAACAGTAATTTTAACCCCTGAAGGATTCAAATATTTGGCACGAAGCCCAAAACATGACATTCAGTCCAAATCATGATAACTAACACCTTTAACGGGATATCAATTTAAATCAAACAATTTAGTAATGATTTTATTAAGTGGGACGGACAAAGTCACAATCCCCAATGGTGCTTTACCACACGCCCATTATTCGGCGTGCAAGTCACCTCAATATAGCACTATAATGTGGAAGTCCGTGGTTTCAAACCCTCAGGACATCATTTACAAATATTACCCAGCTCGAACCGGCAAGAATTCTAGCCCGCGATGCCTTTTCTCCTCAGACTGGCCTCCACATGCGTCCTATCTATCCAAAATTACAAGTAATACATCATAATATGCTAATGGGACATAACCCAATCGAAAGAACTCAAAAAATACTCAAAAATTCGAAATTGGCAAAACCCGAGCCCCGGGCTCACATTCCAAAAAATTATAAAAATTTTGTTTCCGAAATCCTCGTCTCGCCACAAGTCCGTACATACCAAGAACTCTCAATTCGGACCACAAATGGCCCCTCAAATCCCAATTTTAGAGTTTTTGCTCCAAGCCCTAATTTCTTGATTTTTAGCCATAAATTCATGTATTCCTTGGGTGATTCTTGTATTTATGTAAATAACTCATAAAACTTACCTCCAACGATTTCTAGTCGAAACCTCTTCAAAACCCTCGACAAATGCTCCCAAGCTCGCTCAAAAATGGTGGAAATGAGCTGGAGTTCGCGGATGAAATGTTTTTAACATTCTCCCCCAGATCTGTAAGTCCTTCATCGCGTTCGCGACATTAGTCACGCGAACGAGAAGGCCAAAATCCCCTGGGCTCAAATTTACTCTACGCAAACGCGACACAAGCTCCGCGAACGCGATGCACAGCGAACCCCTTTTATGCGAACACGACTTGTCCATCGCGATCGCGATGACCAATTTAGACTGGGCTCCCAAGCCCTCTTACGCGAACGCGTGCCACCCTTACGCGAACGCGATCAACAAACTTCCCAAGCTTCGCGAACGTGTCATCACCTTTGTGAACGCGAAGGCTTATTGTCCAAACCTCCAAATTCCTCTACGCAAACGCGAATATGCTCCGTGAACACGATGACCAAGACTACGTGAACGCGATGACCAAGATTACGTGAACGCGATGGATTAATTCTTCCTGCACAGATTCTGCAATTTTTGCAAAATTTCATAAGTCCAAACTTCCTGAAAAATCATTCGAAATCACCCTCAGGCCCTCGGGACCTCAACCAAAAACACCAACCTACTCCAAACATCACACGAACTCGTTTCAATCATCAAACCACGTTGAACAATGCTAAAACCATTAAAACACATCGAATTCAAGCCTAACTTTATCAAATTCTTCCAAAACTCACATTCGATCCGAAGCTCAACCAAACGACATTCGAATTACCTGAAATTTTATGGACAAGTCCAAATTCACCTGATGAAGCTATTGCAACTCTCGAAATTCCATTCCGACTGTCGAATGAAAATATCACCTATCAACCTGAATTCGTCAAAATACTAACTTCGCCAAAATAGGCTAACTTCTTCACCAGACCTCCAAAATCACTTCCGATTGTGCTTATAAGTCACATTTCATTCTCCAGAGCTAACCGAATCATCAAAATTCGATTCCGAGCACTCTAACTCATAAGTCAATATCCAGTTGACTTTTCCAACTTAAGCCTTCTTGAAAGAGACTAAGTATCTTTCCTTACCAAAATTACTCCAATTAAATTCTAACGCACCCAATACCAATAATGAAACATAATTCAACACAATAAGGAAGAAACGGGATGGTAATACCTGAGACGACGGGTCTGGTCGTCACATATTAGTAGCTCATTTTAATTTAGAGTTGCATCAAATGGATGTGAAAATAACTTTCCTACCTGGAGATCTTGAAGAAGAGGTATACATGTGTCAGCTTGAAGGATTTTGTGATAAGGACAAAAGTCACCTTGTTTGCAAGTTGAATAAATCAATTTATGGGCTAAAAGAGGCTTCCGCTAATGGTATATTAAATTTTATAATGTTTTTTCTTCATTTGGATTTATGGAGAACATCATTGATCAATGTATATACCTTAAGATAAGTGGGAGCAAATATATTTTTTTAGTCCTATATATGGATGATATTTTGATTGCAAGTAGTGACTTGGGGTTATTGCACGAGACTAAACAGTTTCTTATCAAGAATTTTCAGATGAAGGATATGGGTGAAGCCTCTTATGTCATTGGCATAGAGATTCACAGAGACAGATCCCAAAGATTACTTGGACTGTCTCAAAGGGCCTACATTGAAAGAATTTTGAAAATATTCGGGATGAAGAACTATTCACCTGTAGCAGCACCCATAATTAAAGGTGACAAATTCTCGTTGAACCAATGTCCACAAAATGCATTGGAAAAGGAGCAAATGAAAGACATTTCATATGCTTCGCTTGTTGGGAGCTTTATGTATGCACAGGTCTGTACTAGACCTGATATTCCTTTTACGGTAGGAATACTTGGCAGATATCAAAGTAACCATGTTCTTGACCATTGGAAAGTTGGTAAAAGGGTCTTGGGATATTTGCAAGGAACTAAGGATTTTAAGCTCACATACAAATACTCTTACCCATTGGAGGTGATGGATATTTAGACTCTGATTTGTGTGGATGCAAAGACACTAGTAAATATACTTCAAAATACATTTTTCTCATTGTTGGAGGTGTTGTATCTTGGAGAAGTGTCAAGCATACCATTGATGAAACATCCACAATGGAAGCTGAATTTATTGCATACTATGAAGCTACATCACAGGCATTATGATTGAAAAACTTTATTTTTGGCCTTAGGATTGTCGATTTCATTTTAAGGCCATTGAGAATCTTTTGTGACAATTCAGCTGTAGTTTTCTTTTCTAAGAATAATAAAAGTGGCAGCCGAAGCAAGCACATCGACATAATATAAAGTATTTGATGGTTAGAGACTGTTTGAGCATATTAGTACTACTTTGATGATTGCTGATCCTATGATTAAATGTTTGCCGGCTAATATTTTCAAGGATCATGTAACCTATATGGGGCTTAGTATCTCAATTTAGTCTTGCTTTGCTCTCTAGCAGTTTGTATAGACATTATGATTATTTTGACATACATGATAGTGTACACTTTTGGATTTTCATGTATTATTTGTGATCATTGGATCAATAGTTTGACTTTGAATGACTTATATTAAGTTCATTCATAAAGTTGTTAGATACTTTATTAGAATATATTGTGCATTGTAATACATGGAAGGAAGTATTTGTTTAAAAGTATGACCGCCATAATTCCTGTAATAATATATTCTAGTTAAAGTGATTATCGCATAACTTTTAGTTTAGTGATAAAGTTTATTGCCATATTATATGTTTATCTCTCATAAAGGATTATCTGATTTAAATATATGGGCAAAGTGGGAGAATGTAACAAATTCATCGTATCTTTCTAAAAATTTCTAGTGTGGCCCACATATAAGGTAATAAATAATTTACCATATCTCCCAAAGGAAATAATATGTCACATAAATATTCTGTAGTTATACGTATATAGTAGTTTCTTTGATGGAAAGAAATTAATACATATTAGTAGTCCCTAGGGTAATTATAATTTATGACGAAGTCCCTATGGCTAAAGTATTTGCCTAAGATTTCCTAGTGTACCTATAAATACGTTTGTGACTCCATCAGTCTGCTTAAGCTAGAAGGCTCTAAGTTGCCTGTCAAAGTTTTACGAGGCGATTATACAACACTTGAACAATCATGGCTGAAGATACGTTCCTTGTTTAATTTTCGGTGGGAAAAAAACTTATCCGCACCGGGTATTTATACCTTGTTTAGTTAAATTAACCACACAAGACAAACTAATGTCTAGAGGCATATTTTTAATAAATGCAAAAAAAAAAGCGAAGTTGTTAAGAATAGAATTCTACTTGGAGTGAATGACTCTCTTGTGGAGAGTTTTACTTTGTGACTAAGTCATAATTTCTCCTATAAATAGAGGGGTCTTACCCCATTGTAAATCATCCCAAAATTCAATTAGAATTTCTTCTCTCTTTCTCTGCAATATTGCTCTTGTTCTATTATTTCATAACACGTTATCAGCACGAGACTCTAACCAATTGAGTAGAAACTTTGGGATTGAGCATAATGATTGTCAATTGTTTCATGAACTTCCTTCATGATTAAAATTCTGGATTTAAAGTGTAACGACCCGGCCTGTCGTTACGGAAATTACCACCCCGTTATGTTGCATTTACATATCTTATGCTTTTATATCGGTGTTAGAACCTATCGGATGAGTTAGGAATGAATTGAATTGAAAATGAAGCAAATAGCATATTTGAAGGAAGTTTGAATATGGAAAGTCAACCTAGAGTTGACTATTGAGTTAGAGTGCTCGGAATCAGATTTTGATGATTTGACTAGTTTCGGGGGATCATTTATGACTTAGGAGAGCAATCAGAATTGAATTTGGAGGTCCGGTGTAGTTTTAGGCTTGAATTGGCTAAGGTTGAATTTTGGCGAAATCTGAACGGTAGGTGAGATTTTGATCCGGGAGTCGGAATGGAATTCCGACAGTTGCAGTAGCTCCGTTAGGTGATTTTGGATGTGCCTGCAAAATTTCAGGTCATTCGGACGTCGGTTAGTCGGGTTTTTGATTGAATGCGTAATTTGGAAAGTTTTAAGGAATTTAGGCTTGAATCCGTGTGTAATTGGTGATTTTGATGTTTAGGATGGTGTTTTTATGATTGGAACAAGTTCGTATCGTGTTTTGGAGTATGTTGGTGGTTTTCGTTGGGGTCCCGGGGCCTCGGGTTGATTTCGGGGGTCCAAACGGACCATTTCTTCTATTTTTGAACTGCTGTTGGCTGCTGGTTTTGTTGCAGACGGATGCTCTATGCGATCGCATAGAGTAGATGCGATCGCATAGAAGGATGGAAGTGAGCCCCAGAGTTGTTCTATGCGATCGCGTAATAGGAGATGCGATCGCATAGGTATGGAAACTGGCACTCTGCGATCGCAGGGTCACTTGTGCGATCGCATAGAAGAGATTGGAGGGGTGAGAAAAATGTGCTATGCGATCGCATAGCAAGGGGTGCGATCGCATAGGTTTGTCAGGACTGTGCATTGCGATCGCATAGCCAGTGTTGCGATCGCAGAGAAGAAAAGATGAGGCCCGGAAGGTTGTGCTATGCGATCGCGGGAGTGCATTGCGATCGCATAGAAGGGGAAATTGGCAGGAAAATTTAACTCTATACGATCGCATAGGGTCATTGCGATCGCATAGAAGGATTGCTCTGGTAGTGAAATTAAAACCAGAACAGAAACCAGTCGCGGGTTCATTAACCCAAAACGCCATTTTTGAGTTCTAGAGAGAGAAACTCACGGGAATTGCTGGTAATTCATCGAGGATTCGTTGGAGGTAAGTTTAGTGGCTTAATTACATCATTTTTACATGAAATCATGGGTTAAATTTCTGTAAATGGAAGATTAAAGGTGGGTTTGAGCCCTAGGCCTAAATTAAAGAAAAACACCGATTTGAGTGGGCAAATGGAGTCCGATTTTGGTAAATTTTATATGCCTAGACTCGTATCGAGATGAGGGTTCCGAATATGTGACTTTTGTAATTTTTCGACAAGCGTACCAAAAGTCGGGTTTTGACAACTTTGGGAATTTTGATGTAAATTGAGTTATATTGATTGGGTGTCGTCCCATTGGCCTAATTTGTTGTGTTTCTACTGTATTTGATCAGAGATTCTACGCGTGCGGAGCTTGATTCTCGTGGCAAGGGCATTGCGGAGTAGTCGTCGCGCCGTATTGAGGTGAGTAATAGATGTGGGTGATGACCGGCGGGTTCGAAACCCCGGTATACCACTTTGTGACGCTGTATAGCGGCGAGACACGCACACTCTTGAGAGTGCGGGGTCGATCATGAACTGGAGACTATATATTAGTCCGACCTGTTGATACCGTATTATTGGCTATTCTCGAGCCATTGAACCCCCTTCTTGGGCGGTTGAGTATACTTGTGGGCCGTGAGCCAGTTATTGGATCCCGCGAAGATCGTTATCATTGTCATATCATATAGACATGCTAGTTTACTACTAGTCCGCAGCTATTTTTGTTATTATGCTAATTCCAATCTCTGGAACTTAATATTAGTGTTTTCCAACTGAAAAAAATGATAAAAGAGTTTTCAAAAACTACTCTTGAGCCTGCGAGGCTGTATCTGCATATTAGCTGACTAGTAGTGGATCGGGCTGCGCGTCGCAGGGAGATATATGTTGGATCGGACTGCACGCCGCAGGAATATCTCTATGAGATGTGCTTGGGCTATAGGAGCCTCTCCGGAGTCTGAACCCCTACAGTGAGCACGGGTACCCAAAATTGGAGTCGGGCTACGCGCCGTAGCGGTCATATCATGCATTGCATTGCATTTAGCTACATCTGCTAGCTGTTATGCTATTTATTGGTATTGTTGGTACAGGTACAGTGAATATTGATTCTATGACAGGGTAGCTGATTATAGTTTTACATAGTGCTTTATTGCGGATTTCTTATCTGCGCTGTCTTACCCTTGTTTATTACCACTGAGTCTGGCAGTACTCATTTTACTCCCTGCACCTTGTGTGTAGATCCAGGTACCTCTCAGCAGACCTGATTCGGTAGCCGCTCGGAGGCATTGTGCGGGATAGTCGAGGTAGCTGCAGCATCCGCAGGACCTGACTCCCCTTCTAGCTATCATTTCTTATCTTGTTGTCTTTCCTTTCCGCACCGAGTTTGTTATAAACTTTATTACACTTATGTTCTTTAGAGGCTCATGACTCTTGACCCTTCGGTCTATGGGAGTTAGTATATTTTGGGACTTGGTCTCCCCGTTGTTGGTATAAGTATTACTATTGTTTCATATTTTGAAATGCTTAAATGGGTTAAAGAGAGCTTCTAGCTCCGTTGTTGATATTGATTGGTCGGGCTGGCTTAGCAATGTGCTGGGCGCCATCACGACCGGATTTGGGGTCGTGACAAGTTGGTATCAGAGCCTAGGTTTACTAGGCCTCATGAGTCTTGAGCCGGTTAGTAGAGTCTTGTGGATCGGTACGGGGACGCTTGTACTTATCCTTGGGAGGCTGCGAACCTTTAGGAAACACTTCACACTTCTTGGAATTCTTATCGTGCGTACTTGATTCAGCTTGAGATATACTTTTTGAAATTCCTTCCACACGTCTGTGTACGCATCGAGCGCTCAGTAATATAAATGCCTTATGGCTTGTGATTTCCCCGAACGAGGGGAGAGATATAATCTCTGTGAGTTCATGTTGGGCCAGTCGGGATGACTTGAGGCTGGACCTTGTCTATGACTTGAGCATCGAGGTGCTGATTTTGTGAGTGGTGGCAATAGATAATGTACCGAGGGTTTGAAACCCCGTATTTGCACTATACAGTGCTACGCTGAGATGATATACGCGTCATGTGACGAGCGTGGTGGTATTGTGACTGGGGATTTGGACTTGGTCCTTTCCCGATTGATAGATTACTGTGTATAATGACAGAGACTGGGCTTATATCTATGTACTTGGGCTAGTAGCCATGCTTGGGGCCTTGTGCTGATCTGTAGAGTATTAGGGAGGCTTACTAATGGATGAGCTGTTAAATTTTCGACTCTTATCTAATCTGTTGTGTAGCCCCGAGCTATGGGCGTGGTGAATATTTGTCATATCTCGTAATTGGAAGGTAAAATGCCTTATGTGTAGTGGAACAAGTTTAAACTCAGGAAGACTAAAGTGATTTTGCTATGTGTATCCTGGTGGAAGGTATTGTGATGAAATGCTAAATTGAGAAGAAGTAGGAGGGTTGATCCTCATGTGTAATTGAAAGGTATTTGATATGTGTTATGATTCGAGCAGGTACCGCAGGTTCAAGTATAAATTATGATAATATGATTCGTATAGTATTGAGATTTAATGTTGTTGAAATACATTGTGATATCTTGTTGAGTTGTGGATGTATTGTTAGAATGGTTTGGTGATTCTCTGCAGGTGGATAGGCCAATTTACAAAGGAAACTCTGCCGAAATTTTTGGAAAATTTGGGACTTAGAAAGATTTCTGTCACCTAAAGAGAGTGGGCTTATTGGTGGTGCATGTATATCCGCAAGAATTGCAGAAGAGCTAAGGTCTCTGATGATTCGAGTCTCTGTCAAGGCTTGTAAATGACTTGATTTTAATCTCATATTAACATTTCGGCATCACTTGAGTAATAATGATATGAGTGCTTGAAAGTGCTTTGATGAATGGCTTCGAGCTATGTTAGGGAGGTTGCTATTGATTAACTGACTCTGCACTATTGTGTGCTATGTTGATTCTGTCTCTAAGTATGTTGGGAAATTCTGGTAAAGGTTATGGTGCTTCGTAGATCTGATGAAGTACTAGGGTGTTGTGAACTTATGTTGGTAAAGAATGTTCGGTGTATCGAAAAGAAAGATAGCTAATTGTATCCGTATGTAATCATGATCTGCAGTGTCAGAGTTCTAATAAGGCACGAGTGGTTCTGTTCAATAAGACAGTTGAATTACAGCTGAATAAGGATGACTGACGCTCGAGAATTGTTTACGGTGTTCAAGATTTTACTTGTAACAGTTCAGGTGTCTTAAGATTGTGCATGTGGCTAAAGATGGTGGTTTCGTTAGAAGAGATCGGTACTTGTGTTATATTATGTGAATGATGGGATTCTATGTAATCTGTATTAGAAGGTAATGATAACGAATTCAAATCGCAAGAGGTTCTTCAAAATAAAGTATTGTAGGATGTGATCCTTCCGGGAAATATTGAGAGAGTATTCAGTGGCCTATATGTCTTAGACCGTGTGGTCTTATGTACGAGTCTCGTGTGGAATGAGTTGATGTGTTATGGTGCTACAGTAATGGCTAATATTAAATCAAAGATGAATCGGAAAGGAAACTGGGTAAATGGAACGACTTGTTAATAAACCAGAATGGTATAAAAAGGAATACGATTGATTCCTGGTGTGTGGTTGAAGTAATGAGTCTTGCGGACATTGCAGCAAAGCTCTTGAGTGCTGGCAGTTGTGTAACTTGATATGGGTATAATATGGGTATAAGGACTCAGTCCTGGCAGTTTTAACTTATGCAATGTGATTGGGAGAAAGAGTTTATGATGCGTTTTACCGTGGTTTGAAAATGAGTGTATTTTTCCTATTGATATGCAAGGCTTGGAATGTGTAATGAGTTTTCTCTATATGGGATCATGAAAGCCCTTGACTAGTTGAGTGCGCCGATGTTTGCGGCGTAGGAAAGGAATATGAATTTCCATGTTATCTTAGTGTGGTATGGTATATGCGATGTGTTATGGAAAGTTGATAATGGCATATTCAAGGTTTTGAGATCAATTCATATTATATGGGGAGTCATTAAAATCCTCAAGCAGCATGGGCAACTGCAGATAATCTGAGAATCAATCTTCCTGGTGATTTAGGAGAATGGTACTGCTATACTAGTATTTCGGCAGAGTCTATGGTCAAAAGGGCCAGGTAAATGACGACCCAAAGGGTCATCACTTATTTTATTAATAATTTCGAGCTTCTGAGGCCTTGAAAACCTCGTTCTATGTTGCCTCGATTTACGTGCACGATCCGAGCATGTAGCCGGAAAGATTTTGTGATAGAAAATATGAATTCTATGAGAAATTTGGATAAAAATGATATTAATATTGATATGGTTGACTTCGATCAACATTTTTGGTAAACGGATCCGGACCCGAGATTGGATGGTCCCGAGAGGTCCGTAGGAAAATATGGGACTTGGACATGCGTCCGGAGTCGAATTCTGAGGCCTAGAGCCCAAGTTATGAATTTTTATGTGAAATTGTTTTTGATACAATTATTAAAGGAAATAAATTAATTGACCTTGGTATCGGGCTCGTATTTTGGTTCCGACGCCCGGTACAAGTCTTAAATATTATATATGTGATTTCTGTAAAGTTTGATGACATTTGGATGTCGTTTGAGATGTTTTGGACCTTGAGTCCCAAGTTTGAAAGTTTTGAAAACTAAAGGCATGAAAATCATGCATTTGAGGCTTGATTTGATGAAAACGAGGTGATATTGGCGATGTGATCGCACGAACAAGTTCATAATGTGTTTTTGAGGTTATGTGCATATTTGGTTTGGAGCCCCGAGGGCTCGGGTGAACTTTGGATAGGCCACGAGATCAATTTATCATGTTAGAAGTTGCTGTCTGCAACTGGTCTGCAGAGTTCGCAAATGCGAACAATAGTTCGCAAATGCGAACTCCCCACTATTCCGCAGAGTTCGCAAATGCGAACAATGGTTCGCAAATGCGAACTCCCCCCCTACTGTGCCTGTGTTCGCAAATGCGAGATATAGTTCGCAAATGCGAACTGGCCACTATTCTGCCTGGGTTCGCAAATGCGAACAATAGTTCGCAAATGCGAACCTCCCCATATTTAGCCTTTGTTCGCAATTGCGAACAATAGTTCGCAAATGCGAACCTTCCCATATTTAGCCTGTGTTCGCAATTGCGAACAATAGTTCGCAAATGCGAACTTCCCAGTTTTGCCTTGGCTTCGCAAATGCGAAGAAATGTTCGCAAATGCGAACTTCCCACCCTTAGCTTATTTTTCAAACTCCGGAAATTGGTCGGGGTTCGCAATTGCGAACCCATGTTCGCAAATGCGAACACAGAGACCTGAAAAACACGAATTTCACTCATTTCTTCATTTTTCACAAAACCAAAACACCCATTTGCGACTCTTCAAGGATTTCTTCTTCATCAAAACGATTGTAAGTCACTTTTTACTTAATTCTTTCAATTCCTAACATCATTAAACATGTTTTTCATAAGAAATCAAAGATTTTCATGATAAATTCTTGTTTTTGTTAGAAAATAGGATTTTTCATAAATTGGGGAATTGGACCTCGAATTGAGGTCCGATTTTGAAACAAATCATATACATGAACTCGTGGGGGGATGAGTAACCGGATTTTGGTACTAACCCCGAATTCCGACCATGTGGGCCCGGGGTTGAAATTCACTATTCATGGCAGAATGTTGTAAAAGTGGTATTTGGTCTTAAGAATTAGTTTGTTGAGTAGAATTGATGATATTAAATCAATTGTGTATAGATACAATTGGATTGGAGTCAAATTCGAAAGGAAAGGGCATTGCTACGGATTAAATCATTCGTAAACTTTCGAGGTAAGTGTTTGTTCTATCCTAGTTTGTAGGGATATGAATTTAATTATAAATATTGTTGACATAGAGATTATTGGCTAAATGCCGGTAACATATATACTATATAATTGGGATCGGGTGGTACACCTACCACGAGATATAATTATTGATATATTTGGGAGCGGGTGGTACGCCTACCACAAGATATAATTATTGATATAATTGGGAGCGGGTGGTACGCCTACCACGAGATATAATTATTGATATATTTGGGAGCGGGTGGTACGCCTACCACAAGATATAATTATTGATATAATTGGGAGCGGGTGGTACGCCTACCACGAGATATAATTATTGATATATTTGGGAGCGGGTGGTACGCCTACCACAAGATATAATTATTGATATAATTGGGAGCGGGTGGTACGCCTACCACGAGATATAATTATTGATATATTTGGGAGCGGGTGGTACGCCTACCACAAGATATAATTATTGATATCATTGGGAGCGGGTGGTACGCCTACCACGATATATAATTATTGATAATTGGGAGCGGGTGGTACGCCTACCACAAGAGATAATTAATGTGATAGTTGGGAGCGGGTGGTACGCCTACCACGAGACATGAAATGAAAGAGGAAATTGAGACAAGAAAGTAAGGTTTATTCTGTTGATTTGATTATTCCGGATAACTTGAGTTATTGACTGTTATTTTAGAGCAGAGTATTTCTTTATAAATGTATCGTATATATACATATATATATCTATATTGCAACTGTACAGGTTTAGGTGGGTGACTGGCCTTAGCCTTGTCACTAGTTCGCTGGGATAGGCCAGGCACTTACCAGCACATGGGGTCGGTTGTGCTGATACTACACTCTGTGCTCTTTTTGCGCAGATACAGGTTACGGACAGCAGCAGCGACAGTAGAGACTTGTGGATTTTTCGACTACTGAGACTACGAGGTAGCCTTGCAGGCGTCCGCAGGACCCGTTGTCTCTTCTATCTATGCTTTTCATTCCGTTATCTCATGTAATCGAGATAAACAGCTTGTATTTTCTTTCAGACAATTATGTGTATTATTCTTAGAAGTTCGTGAGTATTGTGACACCAATCTTGGGTAGTGTATCAGATTTGGATTTTCTTTATCACATTTGACTAAGTCTTCCGCTGTAATTTTTATGTTGTTAATAAGAAATTAGTAATTAATGGAGATGTAATTAATATTTGGCTTGCCTAGCTTCCATTTAGTAGGCGCCATCATGACCCCGATGGTGGGAAATCCGGGTCGTGACAAGTTGGTATCGGAGCACTAGGTTGCATAGGTCTCACAACTCACGAACAACCTTAGTAGAGTCCGAAGGATCGGTACGGAGACGTCTGTATTTATCCTCCAGAGTCTATTGAGTTAGGAAAAAGTCTCTCATTTGTTCTTTCTTGTCGTGCTACTTGATCCTCAATTACCGATTGAATTTCTATTCTGTCCTTTCGCGGATGGTAAGGACACGCACTTCTTCGTCCGCCGACCGGCGGCACCGAGCCCCGCACGGCCTCCCGCGAGGGGCGGGGTCGGGGCCGTATCGCAGGCCGTGGTAGGGGTAGAGCTCGGCCTCAGGCAGCTACCCCAGGAGGTGGAGCCTCATATTGAGATGGAAGAGGAGGTTCCGGTTCCGGCAGCTCCAGTGGGCCCAACTCAGGTCCCGGGAGAGGCTTTGATTACCCCGGATCTCCGGGATGCTTTAGTCGAATAGCGGGATTTATGGATAGCATTGCCGGAGCGGGTTTATTATCGGTTGCCCCGCCCACTTCTCGGTCCGGAGGAGGGCCCGGACTCCTATCGCTCATACTCCGGAGCCGCAGCTCCTCGGCCTCGAGCACCGCATCCGGCCCACCGTGGCCACTCGGCCGGGTACCACGACTCATGCCGGCGATGGAGCGGCCATGACTTCGATTCGTTATGGAGGCTTGATCGGTTCTCCAAGCTATTTACCACTACATTCGGTGGAGCCGCATCAGAGGATCCTCAGGACTTTTTATTCACTTGCCATGAGATTCTCAAGACTATGGGGATCGTGGAGACAAACGGAGTTGATTTCTGTACCTTCGGACTTGCAGGATCCGCCAAGACTTGGTGGAGAGATTATTGCTCGACTCGACCAGCAGGGTCCCCGACTCTATCATGGGACCGGCTTGCGGAACTCGTTTATGGAGAAGTTTCTCCTTGCTACTCGGCGGGATTTACTTCGGAGGCGGTTTGAGCGCCTCCATCAGTGGCACTATGACGAGCTACACGTATGAGACGAGATTCATCGACTTGGCTCGTCATGCGGTCGGTGATACTTCCCACGGAGCGGGAGAGGGTCCGCGATTTATAGATGGGCTTAATCGACCGATTAGACTCCATATGGCTATGGGCGTGGGGAGTGACATATCATTTCGGGAGGCGGCCAATGCCATCACATCGAGTCGAGATGGCTCTTGCTAGTGGAGGCGGTTATTCTTCGGATAAGAGATCTCGTAATTCGGTAGATTCGGTGGTACCTCGTCCGGAGATAGAGATTTTTATGATAGAGGCCATCCTCCTAGGCCTTATCGGTCAGCTTTTCAGGTTTCTCATGATGCTTCAGGTGATCGTAATTCTCAGCCACGCTACTCTGATCAGCAGCCTATCACTGCACCACCACTTCGCTATTTTCAGCAGCCGAGGGCTTGTTTTACGTGCGGTGATCTTAGGCACATTGCAAGGTATTGCCCTCGAGCTTCGGACAGATCTCACCAGCAGGGTTCTCGTGCCATGATTCAGGCCCCAGTTCCCTCATAGCCTGCCCAGCCGGCTAGAGGCGGAGGTAGAGGACATAGAGGTGGAGGTAGAGGTCATAGAGGTGGAGCTCGGACCGATAGAGGTAGAGACCAGCCAGCAGCTGATCGTCCTAGAGATACTGCTCAGGGTGGTGGGGCACAGCCCCGATGTTATGCACTTCCCGCCAGACCAGAGGCTGAGTCTTCTGATGCCGTCATTACAGGTATTATTTTGGTTTGTGATAGAAAGGCATCAGCATTATTTGACCCCGGGTCTACATATTCGTATGTGTCTTCCTATTTTGCACCATACTTGATTCAGCCCAGGTGATCCACTGAGTGTTCCTGTTCATGTGTCTACACCAGTAGGCACTCTATTGTGGTTGATCGAGTTCATCGGTCATGTATTATAGTAATTGAGGGTCTTGAGACCCGTGCTGATTTATTACTCCTAAATATGGTGGACTTCGATATTATACTAGGCATGGACTGGCTATCTCCGTATCATGCTATTCTAGATTGCCATGCCAAGACTGTGACTTTAGCCCCGCCAAATTCGCCTCGTATAGAGTGGAAAGGAATTTCAGGTCATACTAGCCGTAATGTTATTTCTTATGTTAAAGCTCAGCGTATGGTTGGAAAGGGATGCTTGGCTTATTTGGCCTATGTCCGTGATTCCAGTGCTGAGGTTCCTTCTATTGACTCTGTGCCTGTGGTTCGCGAATTTCCTGAAGTATTTCCTTCAGACTTGCCAGGTATGCCGCCCGATAGGGACATTGATTTTTGCATTGATTTGGCTCCAGGCACTCAGCCCATTTCCATTCCCCCATACCGTATGGCTCCGCCGGAGTTAAAAGAATTGAAGGAACAATTGCAGGATTTACTTGAAAAGGGTTTCATTAGGCCCAGTGTTTCGCCGTGGGGTGCACCTGTATTATTTGTAAAGAAGAAAGATGGTTCGATGAGAATGTGCATTGACTATCGACAGTTAAACAAGGTGACTATCAAAAATAAATATCCACTTCCGCGAATTGATGATTTATTTGACCGGCTTCAGGGTGCCAAGGTATTTTCAAAGATAGATTTGAGATCTGGCTATCATCAGCTGAAGATTAGGGCATCTGATGTCCCTAAGACCGCGTTCCGCACTCGGTATGGACATTATGAATTCCTGGTCATGTCGTTTGGGTTGACAAATGCTCCAGCAGCTTTTATGGAATTAATGAATCGGGTGTTCCGGCCTTATTTAGACTTGTTTGTAATAGTCTTCATTGATGACATATTAATATATTCCCGCAGACAGGAGGAGCATGCGCAACATCTCAGAGTGGCCTTACAGACTCTGAGAAATAGCCAGCTATATGCAAAATTTTCAAAGTGTGAATTTTGGCTAAGTTCAGTTGCATTCCTGGGTCATATTGTGACGGCAGCAGGTATTCAAGTTGATCCGAAGAAAATTGAGGCAGTCAAGAGCTGGCCTAGACCGACATCAGCCACAGATATTCGGAGTTTCTTGGGGTTAGCGGGTTATTACCGCCGATTCGTAGAAGGATTTTCTTCTATTGCAACCCCACCGACCAGATTGACCCAGAAGGGTGTTCAATTTGAATGGTCCGATGAATGTGAGGCGAGCTTTCAAAAGCTCAAGACAACCTTGACCACAACACCGGTATTGGTTTTACCCACAGGTACGGGACCTTATACTATTTATTGTGATGCTTCCCGTATTGGGCTTGGTGCAGTGTTAATGCAAGATGGCAAGGTTATTGCCTATGCTTCGAGGCAGTTGAAGATTCATGAGAAGAACTATCCAGTGCATGATCTAGAATTGGCGGCGATTATTCACGCATTGAAGATCTGGAGGCATTATTTGTATGGTGTAGCATGTGAAGGTGTACACTGATCACAATAGTCTTCAGTACTTATTCAAGCAGAAGGAGTTGAACTTGAGGTAGAGGAGGTGGTTGGAGTTACACAAAGATTATTATGCTACTATTTTGTATCACCTGGGGAGAGCCAATGTGGTGGCCGATGCATTGAGTAGAAAGTCCGCCAACATGGGTAGTCTTGCTTATATTCCGGTCAGCCAGAGACCGCTTGCTTTGGACATTCAGGCCTTGGCCAATCGATTTGTGAGGTTGGACATTTCTGAGCCTAGCATAGTGTTAGCTTTCATGGTCGCTCGTTCTTCCTTATTTGAGCGTATCCGTGAGAGGCAATTTGATGATCCTCATTTGCGTGAGTTGAGAGATACAGTACAGCGGGGAGGTGCCACACAGGTAAATCTAGATGATGATGGGATATTGAAATTGCAGGGTCGAGTTTGTGTGCCCAATGTCGAAGGAATTCGAGAGTTAATCTTAGCGGAGGCCCACAGCTCACGGTATTCTATTCACCCAGGTGCCGCGAAGATGTACCAAGACTTACGTCAGCACTATTGGTGGCGCAGAATGAAGAAAGATATCGTTGCGTATGTCGCTCGGTGTCTAAATTGTCAGCAGGTGAAATATGAGCACTAGAGACCTGGTGGTGTATTCCAGAGGATTGAAATTCCCGAGTGGAAATGGGAGCGGATCACTATGGATTTCGTTACCGGACTTCCTTTGACTCGGAGGAAATTTGATGCTATTTGGGTCATTGTTGATAGGCTGACCAAGTCAGCACACTTTATTCCAGTATCTGTCTCCTACTCATCGGAGAGGTTAGCGGAGGTTTACATTAGGGAGATTGTTCGTCTCCATGGGGTGCCAGTATCTATTATCTCTGATCGGGGAACGCAGTTTACCTCGCGGTTCTGGAGAGCGGTCCAGCGAGAGTTAGGCACCCAGGTTCGATTGAGTACAGCATTTCATCCTCAGACGGATGGCCAGTCCGAGAGGACTATTCAGATTCTTGAGGACATGCTTCGAGCCTGTGTTATTGATTTCGGAGGCTCGTGGGATCAGTTTCTACCATTAGCAGAGTTTGCCTACAATAACAGTTACCAATCTAGCATCCAGATGGCTCCGTATGAGGCGTTATATGGTAGGCGATGTCGATCACCAGTTGGATGGTTTGAACCGGGAGAGGCTCGGTTGTTGGGTACAGACTTAGTTCGGGAGGCCTTGGATAAGGTCAAGACTATTCAGGAGAGATTACGTTCAGCTCAGTCTAGGCAAAAGACTTATGCGGATCGCAAGGTGCGAGATGTAGATTTCATGGTTGGTGAACGAGTATTGCTTCGGGTGTCGCCTATGAAGGGCGTGACGAGGTTCGGAAAGAAGGGCAAGCTCAGCCCTAGGTATATTGGTCCATTTGAGATTCTAGACAGAGTGGGAGGGGTGGCTTACAGATTAGCTTTGCCGCCTAGCTTATCAGCCGTGCACCCAGTTTTTCACGTATCTATGCTTCGGAGATACCACGGCGATCCCACACATGTGTTAGACTTCAGTACTGTCCAATTGGACAATGATCTATCTTACGAGGAGGAGCCGGTAGCCATTCTAGACCGACAGGTTCGACAGCTGAGGTCGAAGAGTTATCCTTCTGTGCGTGTTCAGTGGAGAGGTCAGCCTCCTGAGGCATCGACCTGGGAGTCCGAGTCTGATATGCGGAGCCGCTACCCACACTTGTTTCCTGACTCAGGTACTTCTTTTTTTGTCCGTTCGAGGACGAACGGTTGTTTTAGAGGTGGAGATTGTGACGACCCAAAGGGTCATCACTTATTTAATTAATCATTTCGAGCTTCTGAGGCCTTGAAAACCTCGTTCTATGTTGCCTCGATTTACGTGCACGATCCGAGCATGTAGCCGGAAAGATTTTGTGATAGAAAATATGAATTCTATGAGAAATTTGGATAAAAATGATATTAATATTGATATGGTTGACTTCGGTCAACATTTTTGGTAAACGGATCCGACCCGAGATTGGATGGTCCCGAGAGGTCCGTAGGAAAATATGGGACTTGGACATGCGTCCGGAGTCGAATTCTGAGGCCTAGAGCCCAAGTTATGAATTTTTATGTGAAATTGTTTTTGATACAATTATTAAAGGAAATAAATTAATTGACCTTGGTATCGGGCTCGTATTTTGGTTCCGACGCCCGGTACAAGTCTTAAATATTATATATGTGATTTCTGTAAAGTTTGGTGACATTTGGATGTCGTTTGAGATGTTTTGGACCTTGAGTCCCAAGTTTGAAAGTTTTGAAAACTAAAGGCATGAAAATCATGCATTTGAGGCTTGATTTGATGAAAACGAGGTGATATTGGCGATGTGATCGCACGAACAAGTTCATAATGTGTTTTCGAGGTTATGTGCATATTTGGTTTGGAGCCCCGAGGGCTCGGGTGAACTTTGGATAGGCCACGAGGTCAATTTTTCATGTTAGAAGTTGCTGTCTGCAACTGGTCTGCAGAGTTCGCAAATGCGAACAATAGTTCGCAAATGCGAACTCTCCACTATTCTGCAGAGTTCGCAAATGCGAACAATAGTTCGCAAATGCGAACTCCCCCCTATTGTGCCTGTGTTCGCAAACGCGAACAATAGTTCGCAAATGCGAACTTGACCCTACTGTGCCTGTGTTCGCAAATGCGAACTATGGTTCGCAAATGCGAACTGGCCACTATTCCGCCCGGGTTCGCAAATGCGAACAATAGTTCGCAAATGCGAACCTCCCCATATTTAGCCTGTGTTCGCAATTGCGAACAATAGTTCGCAAATGCGAACTTCCCAGTTTTGCCTTGGCTTCGCAAATGCGAAGAAATGTTCGCAAATGCGAACTTCCCACCCTTAGCTTATTTTTCAAACTCCGGAAATTGGTCGGGGTTCGCAATTGCGAACCCATGTTCGCAAATGCGAACACAGAGACCTGAAAAACACGAATTTCACTCATTTCTTCATTTTTCACAAAACCAAAACACCCATTTGCGACTCTTCAAGGATTTCTTCTTCATCAAAACGATTGTAAGTCACTTTTTACTTAATTCTTTCAATTCCTAACATCATTAAACATGTTTTTCATAAGAAATCAAAGATTTTCATGGTAAAATTCTTGTTTTTGTTAGAAAATAGGGTTTTTCATAAATTAGGGAATTGGACCTCGAATTGAGGTCCGATTTTGAAACAAATCATATACATGAACTCGTGGGGGGATGAGTAACCGGATTTTGGTACTAACCCCGAATTCCGACCATGTGGGCCCGGGGTTGAAATTCACTATTCATGGCAGAATGTTGTAAAAGTGGTATTTGGTCTTAAGAATTAGTTTGTTGAGTAGAATTGATGATATTAAATCAATTGTGTATAGATACAATTGGATTGGAGTCAAATTCGAAAGGAAAGGGCATTGCTACGGATTAAATCATTCGTAAACTTTCGAGGTAAGTGTTTGTTCTATCCTAGTTTGTAGGGATATGAATTTAATTATAAATATTGTTGACATAGAGATTATTGGCTAAATGCCGGTAACATATATACTATATAATTGGGATCGGGTGGTACGCCTACCACGAGATATAATTATTGATATATTTGGGAGCGGGTGGTACGCCTACCACAAGATATAATTATTGATATAATTGGGAGCGGGTGGTACGCCTACCACGAGATATAATTATTGATATATTTGGGAGCGGGTGGTACGCCTACCACAAGATATAATTATTGATATAATTGGGAGCGGGTGGTACGCCTACCACGAGATATAATTATTGATATATTTGGGAGCGGGTGGTACGCCTACCACAAGATATAATTATTGATATAATTGGGAGCGGGTGGTACGCCTACCACGAGATATAATTATTGATATATTTGGGAGCGGGTGGTACGCCTACCACAAGATATAATTATTGATATCATTGGGAGCGGGTGGTACGCCTACCACGATATATAATTATTGATAATTGGGAGCGGGTGGTACGCCTACCACAAGAGATAATTAATGTGATAGTTGGGAGCGGGTGGTACGCCTACCACGAGACATGAAATGAAAGAGGAAATTGAGACAAGAAAGTAAGGTTTATTCTGTTGATTTGATTATTCCGGATAACTTGAGTTATTGACTGTTATTTTAGAGCAGAGTATTTCTTTATAAATGTATCGTATATATACATATATATATCTATATTGCAACTGTACAGGTTTAGGTGGGTGACTGGCCTTAGCCTTGTCACTAGTTAGCTGGGATAGGCCAGGCACTTACCAGCACATGGGGTCGGTTGTGCTGATACTACACTCTGCGCTCTTTTTGCAGATACAGGTTACGGACAGCAGCAGCGACAGTAGAGACTTGTGGATTTTTCGACTACTGAGACTACGAGGTAGCCTTGCAGGCGTCCGCAGGACCCGTTGTCTCTTCTATCTATGCTTTTCATTCTGTTATCTCATGTAATCGAGATAAACAACTTGTATTTTCTTTCAGACAGTTATGTGTATTATTCTTAGAAGTTCGTGAGTATTGTGACACCAATCTTGGGTAGTATATCAGATTTGGATTTTCTTTATCACATTTGACTAAGTCTTCCGCTGTAATTTTTATGTTGTTAATAAGAAATTAGTAATTAATGGAGATGTAATTAATATTTGGCTTGCCTAGCTTCCATTTAGTAGGCGCCATCATGACCCCGATGGTGGGAAATCCGGGTCGTGACATAAATAAACTGATAATATCTAGCGGTATGGTGGTATACTCCCGTTGGATCGACTGTAATAATTGAGTCGTTGATGACATAGTGAAATTTATGAATAGCTTTCTTGGTATGAATGGACGCTTGAGGTGCGTTATGTAATCGCACGGTGAAGTACGGAATCAGGCATAGTGATTCATGTGTTATGTATGTGTTGGAGACTAGAAGTTCTCGTAAACCGCCTACGCAGCGGTGGTATATCGTGTGTATCGGCACAGTGTAGCGGTTATCGGAAATTGGAAGCTCTAGTGGCTATCTCGTTACTTGATATGATGAATTTGAATAATGATATACGATTGTTGACTGGTTGTCATAAGCCAGGTTGTCCAGACTAATGTGATATGGACTATGTCAGAAACATGTCGCAAACTGCATGCCAGAGCGCATCAGATCATGCTCCAGCAGGGTGGATGTACCTTAGGGCTAGCGGACGGCTGGTAGGTATTGCATTGTTAGTTGGGCCTTCGTGGCGGATGTCAATGTAGAGGTATCTACCATTGATTCAGTTCCGGTATTGAGGAACTTTGTCGGATGAGTTTCATGTGACCGAGCTCGAGGCCATATATACATGTTTGTTGCAATGAGCAACTTGAGTCGATGTGCATTCCCTTTTGCTAGATTTATGCGTGGATCGGGTGGCACGCCGCCACGGGTATGGTATCTAGATCGGGTGGCACGCCGCCACGGGTATGTCATTAGAGCGGGTTGCACGCCGCAACGGAATATTGTGAAAATATAGTTAGTTATATGCTACCTGGTATACAATACTTCCTCGCTTCTGAGGAATAGTCCGTATTGGTTTCGCTCGGGGAATAGCACATCGGTTGTGTCTTTTCAGGATTTGATAGCGTATATCTATCGTATCACCACGGGTGAGGTTGATTGCTTGGGTTAAAGACCTAGATCTGTGCGTGGCTAACCGTTTAGAGCTTAGTGGCTTGAGGTGTTTCATGAGTAATAATGTTGGGGTAGAATCATGAATCGTGGCAAGGCCACATGATGTGATGACCTTTCAAGAATGAGTCGTGCACTCCATTCCTATGATGTGAGATGGGATCTCGGTTATATATTATGATGGTACAAAGGAATTGAATTACAGCCCTGTTGTTGGAGTCGGTTGTCATAATTTGAGTATGTTTAGATGTTTCTATTGGAGCTCATGTTGTGCTCATCGTGGCTTAGGCCGGTGCTGAGGTGTCATATCACCAGTGCGAGGAACATGACCGGCGCCTGACCGGGTTGCCCCAGTCAAGCGGACCTGGGTGCCTTTCATTCCCACGCGTTACCCCTGTGATGACCGTTTCTCATTAACCAAATATATTACTAATCATAATTGATTTCACATTAAACAAATAAAATGATACGAGTGATTCATTAACAAGATTTCAACTTTTACAACGCCCGACATAACACCTTATATATATAAGACTGGAGTCCCACAGCTTACATGTCTACAGAGCCTCTAGGATACAAAAGGGAAATACAATACTTGCCGGTAACAAGGCTCCGGCTATACCTTTCAAAACCAAAATGAAATCCAAACCGAAGTGGCAAGAACCACACGAGGCCCCGAGGAAGAAAGGGGCTCACCAAGACGGGCAGTGGAAGGAGAAGAATACTACTGCCGACGAGCTGAAGTGCCTGCTACCGATCCACCTACAATCATGACACGAATGTAGCGCCCCCGGCAAAAGGGACGTCAGTACACTTAAATTGTACTGGTATGTATGGACAAACTTTGTCCCAAGTAAACTCAAGCCATTAAATTACATCAACAATTAATTAAGCCAACCAACCATGTTTCCACATTTTCCTCATTTCAAATAATTCTCAACTCAAAGCACTTCCTACGATCAACCAATTTAACAATTACCAATCAATCACATAAAGCACAAGTAGTCAAACAAAGGGGCAATCAGTGCCCCACAGGTTGCAAACTCTCCTGCTGTCTCCTTTCACAATTTCACATTATTGATTTATGTATCAATTTTCAATAGCGATTTCGATCGCTTTCCATCCTTATTACCCCTGACCACCCTTATTACCTCGGCCACCCTTATCACCCCAACCCAAACCTTATTTCACCACGTCGCGGCGCGCGACACGACCCCGCCTTACGGTTGAAAACACAACAATTTCAAACAGCAGATAAGGTACTACACACAATTTCAACAAGTTCAAATAAGCAACTTGCACATTGTTTCATGTTCTCAATTACTTCTCAAGCCAATATCACAACCAAGTTACAATGTTTCCACATTCAATAATATTCACACATGTATATTCAACAATTTTCCATAATTCAAGTGTTTCATCTCTTTCCACAATAAACCAATTCTCAAGTGTTTCGATTTCTTTTCCACAAGGTGCCATATAGGCCATCATAATCATTATTCACAAATTCTTTACCCAATTCAACTCTCATTTACCTTTCGGTTCATATTTCTTACCACAACACTCATAGTTCAACAACAACTTTGAATATCCAACAACAACATCAATTAATCACATACAATTTCTCAAATCAACACATGCCAAACAATTTTACACATAAGGGCGATTTCACAAGAATCAAAATTAGCCATACATACCTGGTGATGATTTTTCTTCCGTTAACTTTCTACTTTATGCTTACCCAAGATATCCTATTCTTGCCAACCTTGTTCTTGAAGACTCTTACTTCTACCCACTTCTTTTTACTAGAAATCAAGTTCAATAATCATGCATGAGTGTAAAAATTCTATTTTCAAAAGCTATTATATGCAAACCTCTCTTTACCCAATTAAAACTGACAATCAAAGAAAATAGTTAGGGTTTTTACCTTGAAAATATTGGGGAAGTTGAATCCTTGCCCTAGAATCCCTTGGAATTAAGTAGTTGGAACAATCTTTGAAGATGAAGAACTTCTCTCTCTAAAAACCCTCTCTTCTCTCTCTAATTTTTGGTGAGATGATATGATAAAAATGAAGAAGAGGTGTGTTATATTAAAGAAGAGATCGGGTCAAAATGTTACAAAAACTGGGCCGGGGTCAAATATGCGGTCACTATGCGACCGCAAAATCAACATGCGGTCCGCATAGTGGCCGCAGAATGGCTCAAAAATTACGCAGGCTCTGGAACGATTTGCGGTCACTATGCGGACCGCATGTCGATTCTGCGGTCGCAAAAGTGCACCGCAGATTGACATGCGATCGCATATCGACCGCACATTGGACACGATTTTGGGCAACTCTCTGGAACGATCTGCGGTCACTATGCGGACCGCATATTGATTCTGCGGTCGCAAAAGTGCACCGCAGATTGACATTTTTCTGGAAAAAAATTTTATTCTACATTTTGAAACTTAAATCACTACCAAGGGTCCGAACCGCGGCGAGCAAGCTCGCCGCGAAGAATTCTACGCATTCCTAACACATCATTCGGACCATGACACCACATCTACTAGGTTTTATGCACAAAAAATTTCACGGGGCCTTACAGTGTCATCCCCTTAAGATCATTCGTCCTCGAATGAGGATTTTGAAATAAATGAGTTGGTTTTGAAAGACATGATATGCAACCCTCAAAATTTTGACTAACTCTTATATTTTAGAAAAATTTCGCCAGAGTTTCCTTTGTATTATGGACATATCCACCTGTCAGAGGGCCCCCGAAACACATCACCAAACAACAATATACAACAATAACACTATTCACAACTGGTATACACCTTCTTACCTCAACGAATGCACATAAACTAGTCACTTCAATGAATTCTTACCTTATTTAACCATTTTAACACACCATGTACGCTTAACAAATCATTACCAATCTACACTTACTATTAGTTGTTTATTAAACACGTAAATCTTTATAAGGCTTTCATTTATCAAGAACGGTTCAAGTGACCCAAGGTAACAACACATCTAACTCATTACAAATAAAGGAGACTTACTAATACTAAGAGGGAAACAACTTAGGCAAGATGACAGCTACTAGGAGTAGGAGGGTCACCTAATTTCTTCTAGGCTTGATCAAACAAATGGGGGTACTTTTCTTTCATCTCTTTTTCTGCTTCCCATGTGGCCTCCTCTACTTGTTGACTTCGCCACAATACTTTAACAGAGGCAACTTCCTTATTTCTCAACTTACGGACTTGCCTATCAAGAATGGCAACCGGAACTTCTTCATATGACAAATCTTCATTAACCTCTATAGCTTCGACTGGCATGATGGTGGATGGATCTCCAATCACTTTCTTCAACATGGACACATGGAATACCGGGTGCACCGATGACATCTCAGGAGGCAACTCTAGCCTATAAGCAACTTGACCAATCCTTTGAACGATCCGATATGGCCCGACATACCTAGGACTCAATTTCCTTTCTTTCCGAATCGCATGACTCCCTTCATAGGAGATACCCTCAAGAACACCCAATCATCGACTTGAAACTCCAAATCCCTTCGACGAACATCTGCATAGGACTTTTGACGACTTTGTGCTGTTTTCATTCTCTCCTGAATAACCTTGACCTTTTCCATAGCTTCGTACACCATATCCGGCCCTAGCAATTCCGCTTCACCTACCTCAAACCACCCGATTGGCGATCTACATCTTCTCCCGTACAATGCCTCAAACGGGGCCATTTGAATGCTAGCATGATAGCTGTTATTGTAAGAAAATTCTATCAGTGGCAAGTGTTCATCCCAATTACCTTTAAAATCTAAGACACAAGCCCGCAACATATCTTCAAGCGTCCGAATGGTCCGCTCAGCCTGTCCATCGGTCTGTGGATGGAAAGCTGTGCTGAGATTCACCTGAGTTCCCAAACCTTGCTGAAACTTCTTCCAAAAGTTAGCGGTGAACTGAGCCCCGCGATCTGAGATGATAGAAAGTGGAGTTCCATGAAGCCTTACTATCTCTTTGATGTACAATCTTGCATATTGCTCCGCAATATCAGTAGACTTGACTGGCAGGAAGTGAGCTGATTTGGTGAGTCGATCCACTATCACCCATATTGAGTCAAACTTACGCCGAGTGCGAGGTAACCCCACCACGAAATCCATATTGATCATCTCCCATTTCCACCTTGGTATTTCTATAAGCTGAGTTAATCCACCAGGCCGTTGATGCTCGGCCTTCACTTGTTGACAGCTCGGACATTTAGCTACAAAGCCTGCCACATCCCTTTTCATACCGTTCCACCAATAAATCTCCTTGAGATCGTGATACATTTTCGTTGAACTAGGGTGCACAGAATGCCTGGAAGTATGAGCCTCTGCCATCACTCTTTCCCGAAGCTCGTCTACATCCGGAACACATAGCCTATCTTGACACCGCAATACACCATCTTCGCTACTGAGTACAAATGCTGAGGTCTTGTCATTCAGGACTGCTTCTTTCACCCGAACCAATGCTGGATCCATGAACTGTTTTTCCTTGATTTCCGCGACCAATGATGATTCTGCTCCATTATGCACCAAGATATCCCCCTCGTCCGACGCCGAAATACGAACCCCCAAGCTGGCTAATTGGTAGACCTCTCGAGCCAGGGGTCTCTGATCCACACCCAAATGAGCCAAACTACCCATGGATTTCCGACTAAGAGCGTCGGCTACCACATTTGCCTTCCCTGGATGGTACAATATGTCCATATCATAGTCCTTGAGTAATTCTAACCACCGCCGCTGTCTCAGATTCAGCTCTTTCTGCTTGAACAAATACTGGAGGCTCTTGTGGTCCGAAAACACATCTACATGAACCCCATAAAGATAGTGTCGCCATATTTTCAAGGCAAACACAACAGCTGCAAGTTCCAAATCATGCGTCGGATAATTCTTCTCATGGTTCTTGAGTTGTCTGGAAGCATAAGCTATAACCTTTCCGTGCTGCATCAATACACATCCCAAACCGACTCTGGAGGCATCACAATAGACTACAAATCCCTCTGTGCCTTCTGGCAAGGCCAATACCGGTGCCGAGGTCAATCTTGACTTCAATTCTTGGAAACTTTTCTCACATGCTTCGGACCACTGGAACTTAACTGCTTTCTGCGTCAATTTAGTCAATGGGGAGGCGAGGGTTGAGAATCCCTCTACAAACCTCCGATAGTACCTTGCCAGACCCAAAAAGCTGCGAATCTCTGTCGGGGTCGTGGGTCTAGGCCAATCTTTCACTGCCGCAATCTTCTGAGGATCCACCATAATTCCCTCACTGGAAATAACATGCCCTAGAAAAGCTACGGACTCCAACCAAAACTCACATTTTGAGAACTTGGCATACAATTGATGCTGAAGAAGGGTCTGCAATGCTGCCCCGAGGTGAACGGCATGATCTTCCCTGCTCCGAGAGTATATGAGAATATCGTCAATGAATACAATCACAAAGGAATCTAGGAATGGCTTGAAAACCCGATTCATAAGGTCCATGAAAGCTGCCAGGGCATTGGTTAGCCCAAAAGACATGACCGAAAGTTCAAAGTGACCATAGCGAGTTCTGAAGGCGGTCTTAGGAATATCCTGCTCCCTGATTTTCAACTGGTGGTACCCGGACCGTAAATCAATCTTTGAGAAGAACCTCGCTCCCTGCAATTGGTCAAACAGATCATCCACTCGAGGCAATGGATATTTATTCTTAATGGTGACTTTGTTAAGTTGGCGATAATCAATACACATTCGAAGTGACCCATCCTTCTTTCTGACAAAGAGAACCGGAGCACCCCATGGCGACACACTCGGTCGTATGAAACCTTTCTCTAATAAATCCCTCAACTGCTCCTTTAACTCCCTTAACTCTGCTGGCGCCATTCTGTAAGGTGGAATGGATATTGGCTGAGTATCTGGCAATACATCAATTCCGAAATCAATCTCCCTATCCGGCGGGATGCCTGGAAGCTCATCTGGAAACACTTCAGGAAATTCATTCACAATTGGCACGGACTCGAGGGTAGGCACATCTGAGGTGGTGTCCGTTACCCGAACCAGGTGATAGATATACCCCTTCTTAATCATCTTCGAAGCCTTAAGGTAGGAAATAAACCTACCCCTTGGCACCACACCATTTCCTCTCCATTCAATGACTGGCTCGTTAGGGAACTCGAGCCTCATAACTCTCGTTCGACAATCAAGTTTGGCAAAGCACGAATAGAGCCAATCCATCCCCATAATTACATCAAAATCTACCATCCCAAGCTCAATAAGATCGGCTGTGGTATCACGACCACCCACCGTAACAACACAATTCCTATAGACTCGTGAGGTTGTAATAGAATCACCAATAGGTGTCGACACAGAGAACGGCTCATGAAGCTGTTCGGGTTCTATCCCAAAACTTGAAGCAATGAATGGAGTAACATAAGACAAGGAGGACCCCGGATCAATAAGGGCATAGCAATCAATAGTCCGAACAGACAGGATACCTGTAACAATATCTGGAGAAGCCTCAGCATTTTGGCGGCCACTCAATGCATAGAATCGGCTAGGTCCACCCCTACCCTGAGCTCCACCCCTAGCTGCACCACGCCCTGCTGCTGCTGGAGTACGCGCTGATGATGTAGCAGCCGAAGAACCGGATGACTGAGCAGATCCCCTACCTATACCCTGACGGGGTGCACGGCAGTCCCGCTGAATGTGACCTCTCACCCCGCACCCGAAGCACACCGGAAGGTCAAGGTAGCAAGTTTCTGTATGAAATCTCCCACATTTGGGGCATGTAGGTCTCCCCTGCTGCTGGGATCTCACCCCAGGATGACCAGACTGACGAGACCTCCTGCTGTCTGAACCAGGTCTCGAGTAACTGCCCTGCTGATGACTGTGCACGGATGGCGGTGCACTCGCGGAGGACCGAGCATATGACTGGGATGGCCCTGATGACCCCTTCCCTGGAAGTGATCTCCCCTGAACGACCCATTGACCGGGCCCTGTTGCTACTTTCTCTTTCTGCACGAATCTTCAATTTCCTGGCCTCTGTGGCCTGAGCAAATCCCACAATCCTCCCATAGTTCATGTCTGAGTGCAAAGCTGCTGTGGCGGCCTCATTCACTACCAAAGGGCTAAGGCCCCGAACAAACCGTCGAACCCGGGCATCCATGGTCGATACTAAATGAGGAGCGTACTTGGACAACCTTACGAACTCCATGTGATACTCCCAAACACTCATACTGCCCTGTTTGAGAACCTCGAACTCAGTGGCATGGGCTTCCATTGCCTCAGCAGGTAAGAAGTGGTCCATAAATACATCCACGAACTCATCCCATCTGGCCGGAGGGCTTCCTTCCTCACGGGAATCCTCCCACATTTCGAACCATGAACGTGCCGCTCCCTTCAGCCTGTAAGAGGCCAACTCTACCCCCTCTATATCTGTAGCCTTCATCACTCTGAGGGTCTTGTATATCTCATCAAGGAATTCCCGTGGGTCAGCCTCTGGATCGGTACCTGAAAATTCTGGAGGGGCCAATCGCAAGAACTGGTGGACTCTGGAGCCAAAGGAATCTCCCTGTCCGCCGGAGGATGCAGGGGCATCATGGGATCTCTGGGCCTGGGCGGCCACTAACTGTGTTAACATATGGATGGCTCCCCTAAGTTCTTCATTAGAGATACCGGAGCCCGAAGCGGGAACTGTATCTGAGTCAGGAACACTGGCAGGAGGAATGGTGGCATCCTCTGCCGCAGCTGGAATAGGGACACTTGGGTTTTGAACAGATGGGCCAGGCAAATTCGGGACTGGTGGGTCATTCTCTCCCACGGCATCGGGTACATGATTAACGGCTGCACTTGGGCCGGCATTGGCCCTAAGGCCGAGTCTAGCCTTCTTCTTAGGTGCCATATTCTGAAAATTTGGGAACAAGGCACGAATTAGACACGGATATCTCCACATTGCACTTTACCGCACGATATAGATTAACAAAGAAGTAGGTAGATTCCTAAATGTCCGTGTAGCCCCCTAATTATATGATGTGGTCGACAACACACCTATAAGAAGGGCACTACTAGACACGGCTCCAAGACATCCTAGGACACTTTAAAACCTTAAGCTCTGATACCAAGTTTGTCACGCCCCAAATCGAGGGACATGACCGGCGCTTGACCGGGTTGCCCTAGTCAAGCGGACCTGGGTGCCTTTCATTCCCACGCGTTACCCCTGTGATGACTGTTTCTCATTAACCAAATATATTACTAATCATAATTGATTTCACATTAAACAAATAAAATGATACGAGTGATTCATTAACAAGATTTCAACTTTTACAACGCCCGACATAACACCTTATATATATAAGACTGGAGTCCCACAGTTTACATGTCTACACAGCCTCTAGGATACAAAAGGGAAATACAATACTTGCCGGTAACAAGGCTCCGGCTATACCTTTCAAAACCAAAATGAAATCCAAACCGAAGTGGCAAGAACCACACAAGGCCCCGAGGAAGAAAGGGGCTCACCAAGACGGGCAGTGGAAGGAGAAGAATACTACTGCCGACGAGCTGAAGTGCCTGCTACTGATCCACCTACAATCATAACACGAATGTAGCGTCCCCGGCAAAAGGGACGTCAGTACACTTGAATTGTACCGGTATGTATGGACAAACTTTGTCCCAAGTAAACTCAAGCCATTAAATTACATCAACAATTAATTAAGCCAACCAACCATGTTTCCACATTTTCCTCATTTCAAATAATTCTCAACTCAAAGCACTTCCTACGATCAACCAATTTAACAATTACCAATCAATCACATAAAGCACAAGTAGTCAAACAAAGGGGCAATCAGTGCCCCACAGGTTGCAAACTCTCCTGCTGTCTCCTTTCACAATTTCACATTATTGATTTATGTATCAATTTTCAATAGCGATTTCGATCGCTTTCCATCCTTATTGCCCCCTGACCACCCTTATTACCTCGGCCACCCTTATCACCCCAACCCAAACCTTATTTCACCACGTCGCGGCGCGCGACACGACCCCGCCTTACAGCTGAAAACACAACAATTTCAAACAGCAGATAAGGTACTACACACAATTTCAACAAGTTCAAATAAGCAACTTGCACATTGTTTCATGTTCTCAATTACTTCTCAAGCCAATATCACAACCAAGTTACAATGTTTCCACATTCAATAATATTCACACATGTATATTCAACAATTTTCCATAATTCAAGTGTTTCATCTCTTTCCACAATAAACCAATTCTCAAGTGTTTCGATTTCTTTTCCACAAGGTGCCATATAGGCCATCATAATCATTATTCACAAATTCTTTACCCAATTCAACTCTCATTTACCTTTCGGTTCATATTTCTTACCACAACACTCATAGTTCAACAACAACTTTGAATATCCAACAACAACATCAATTAATCACATACAATTTCTCAAATCAACACATGCCAAACAATTTTACACATAAGGGAGATTTCACAAGAATCAAAATTAGCCATACATACCTGGTGATGATTTTTCTTCCGTTAACTTTCTACTTTATGCTTACCCAAGATATCCTATTCTTGCCAACCTTGTTCTTGAAGACTCTTACTTCTACCCACTTCTTTTTACTAGAAATCAAGTTCAATAATCATGCATGAGTGTAAAAATTCTATTTTCAAAAGCTATTATATGCAAACCTCTCTTTACCCAATTAAAACTGACAATCAAAGAAAATAGTTAGGGTTTTTACCTTGAAAATATTGGGGAAGTTGAATCCTTGCCCTAGAATCCCTTGGAATTAAGTAGTTGGAACAATCTTTGAAGATGAAGAACTTCTCTCTCTAAAAACCCTCTCTTCTCTCTCTAATTTTTGGTGAGATGATATGATAAAAATGAAGAAGAGGTGTGTTATATTAAAGAAGAGATCGGGTCAAAATGTTACAAAAATCTGGGCCGGGGTCAAATATGCGGTCACTATGCGACCGCAGAATCAACATGCGGTCCGCATAATGACCGCAGAATTGCCCCAAATTTACGCAGGCTCGGGAACGATTTGCGGTCACTATGCGGACCGCATGTCGATTCCGCGGTCGCAAAAGTGCACCGCAGATTGACATGCGATCGCATATCGACCGCACATTGGACACAATTTTGGGCAACTCTCTGGAACGATCTGCGGTCACTATGCGGACCGCATATTGATTCTGCGGTCGCAAAAGTGCACCGCAGATTGACATTTTTCTGGAAAAAATTTTATTCTACATTTTGAAACTTAAATCACTACCAAGGGTCCGAACCGCGGCGAGCAAGCTCGCCGCGAAGAATTCTACGCATTCCTAACACATCATTCGGACCATGACACCACATCTACTAGGTTTTATGCACAAAAAATTTCACGGGGCCTTACAGTGTCATATCACTAATGCGGTGTGTTATAATCGAAATGATCGTCGAAGCCAATAATGAGTGTGAGTATATGTGATTTGAGCTAGTTAGAAAGGCAATACCGAGATTTGGCTCCGAATTTTGTTGTAGTATCAATTAAAAGGGAAATGGATTCATGAATGGTTGACCTGAGAGATGGGTTCGATATATCGCGTGTGCGGTTGCCGTTGGCAGGATATGAAGGTGTTGGAATAAGACTCTATCTAATGAAAAAGGTTTTTCAGTTGGTATTTGGTTATCGTGGGAAATTGTTGTGATTAGGGATTATTGTTCCGAGTGATTGGGTTGTTTGACACATCATATTATCTCACCGAGGTGGCGAGTATGGACTATTACAGTTGGATCGTGTGTATCCCGAGTATAGGCATGGGATTAGCATTTGGCATATGATTTCAGAAAGTACAATGTGATTTATGGTTCAGATGGTCTGTGAAATTTTGACTATGTGGTGTTTTCGGACTTATGTGAGATAGGGTGACGTATGATACCCGGATATATGCTTGGTAAGGTCATTCGGCTATTGGGTGGCTTCTAGTACAACTCTGAGTCCGCTCGAGGACGAGTGTTTGTTTAAGTTGGGGAGAATGTAACGACCTGGCCCGTCGTTATGGGAATTACCACCCCGTTATGTTGCATTTACATATCTTATGCTTTTATATCGGTGTTAGAACCTATCGGATGAGTTAGGAATGAATTGAATTGAAAATGAAGCAAATAGCATATTTGAAGGAAGTTTGAATATGGAAAGTCAACCTAGAGTTGACTATTGAGTTAGAGTGCTCGGAATCGGATTCTGATGATTCGACTAGTTTCGGGGGATCATTTATGACTTAGGAGAGCAATCGAATTGAATTTGGAGGTCCGGTGTAGTTTTAGGCTTGAATTGGCTAAGGTTGAATTTTGGCGAAATCCGAACGGTAGGTGAGATTTTGATCCGGGAGTCGGAATGGAATTCCGACAGTTGCAGTAGCTCCGTTAGGTGATTTTGGATGTGCTTGCAAAATTTCAGGTCATTCGGACGTCGTTTAGTCGGGTTTTTGATTGAATGCGTAATTCGGAAAGTTTTAAGGAATTTAGGCTTGAATCCGTGTGTAATTGGTGATTTTGATGTTTAGGATGGTGTTTTTATGATTGGAACAAGTTCGTATCGTGTTTTGGAGTATGTTAGTGGTTTTCGTTGGGGTCCCGGGGGCCTCGGGTTGATTTCGGGGGTCCAAACGGACCATTTCTTGTATTTTTGAACTGCTGTTGGCTGCTGGTTTTGTTGCAGACGGATGCTCTATGCGATCGCATAGGGTAGATGCGATCGCATAGAAGGATGGAAGTGAGCCCCAGAGTTGTTCTATGCGATCGCGTAATAGGAGATGCGATCGCATAGGTATGGAAACTGGCACTCTGCGATCGCAAGGTCACTTGTGCGATCGCATAGAAGAGATTGGAGGGATGAGAAAAATGTGCTATGCGATCGCATAGCAAGGGTGCGATCGCATAGGTTTGTCAGACTGTGCATTGCGATCGCATAGCCAGTGTTGCGATCGCAGAGAAGAAAAAATGAGGCCTGGAAAGTTGTGCTATGCGATCGCGGGAGTGCATTGCGATCGCATAGAAGGGAAATTGGCAGGAAAATTTAACTCTATGCGATCGCATAGGGTCATTGCGATCGCATAGAAGGATTGGTCTGGCAGTGAAATTAAAACCAGAACAGAACCAATCGCGGGTTCATTAACCCAAAACGCCATTTTTGAGTTCTAGAGAGAAAAACTCACGGGAATTGCTGGTAATTCATCGGGGATTCGTTGGAGGTAAGTTTTGTGGCTTAATTACATCATTTTTACATGAAATCATGGGTTAAATTTCTGTAAATGGAAGATTAAAGGTGGGTTTGAGCCCTAGGCCTAAATTAAAGAAAAACACTGATTTGAGTGGGCAAATGGATTCCGATTTTGGTAAAGTTTATATGCCTAGACTCGTATCGAGATGAGGGTTCCGAATATGTGACTTTTGTAATTTTTCGACAAGCGTACCAAAAGTCGGGTTTTGACAACTTTGGGAATTTTGATGTAAATTGAGTTATATTGATTGGGTGTCGTCCCATTGGCCTAATTTGTTGTGTTTCTACTGTATTTGATCAGATTCTACGTGTGCGGAGCTTGATTCTCGTGGCAAGGGCATTGCGGAGTAGTCGTCGCGCCGTATTGAGGTGAGTAATAGATGTGGGTGATGACCAGCGGGTTCGAAACTCCGGTATACCACTTTGTGACGCTGTATAGCGGCGAGACACGCACACTCTTGAGAGTGCGGGGTCGATCATGAACTGGAGACTATATATTAGTCCGACCTGTTGATACCGTATTATTGGCTATTCTCGAGCCGTTGAACCCCCTTCTTGGGCGGTTGAGTATACTTGTGGGCCTTGAGCCAGTTATTGGATCCCGCGAGGATCGTTATCATTGTCTTATCATATAGACATGCTAGTTTACTACTAGTCCGCAGCTATTTTTGTTATTATGCTAATTCCAATCTCCGGAACTTAATATTACTGTTTTCCAACTGAAAAATGATAAAAAGAGTTTTCAAGAAAACTACTTTTGAGCCTGCGAGGCTGTATCTGCATATTAGCTGACTAGTAGTGGATCGGGCTGCGCGGCGCAGCGAGATATATGTTGGATCGGACTGCACGCCGCAGGAATATCTCTATGAGATGTGCTTGGGCTGTAGGAGCCCCTCCGGAGTCTGAACCCCCACAAGTGAGCACGGGTACCCAAAATTGGAGTCGGGCTACGCGCCGTAGCAGTCATATCATGCATTGCATTGCATTTAGCTACATCTGCTAGCTGTTATGCTATTTATTGGTATTTGTTGGTACAGGTACAGTGAATATTGATTCTATGACAGGGTAGCTGATTATAGTTTTACATAGTGCTTTATTGCGGATTTCTTATCTGCGTCTTACCCTTGTTTATTACCACTGAGTCTGGCAGTACTCATTTTACTCCCTGCACCTTGTGTGCAGATCCAGGTGTCACACCTCCCTTTTTACTACCCAAACACATGCGTAAGATGTATAAAATACACTTGTAGGGTATACCCCGACGCTCAATTACCCGAGACGGATAAAATAACGTAAGGGAAGGAGTTTTTCCAATTTAAGGACAATCGGTTCGGGATTTCATTAGAGATTAATCAGAGTCGCCACTTGGGAATGACAATGGTGTCCCAAGTCACCGGTTGATCCCGAATCCGAGGAATTTTGACTCTTTAAAATGTCTGCGAAGCAGAGGTCCGGATAAGGAACTCTGTTAACCCGGGAGAAGGTGTTAGGCACTCCCGGATTCCGTGGTTTTAGCACGGTCGCTCCACTGTCGTTTTTGACTTTTGTTTGACTCAGTTATAGATTTTAACAACATAATGTGCTTTTGCGTTGAATATTATTTTTTAGGAATTTGCGACATCGCGGAAACACGCCTCGAGTCATACCGCAACCAGTACGCCTATGACTTTTGGAGTATTTCGGCTTTGCCGAGATTTGGATTTGAGTCGCACCAAGTGCACACTCGTTCATAGGAAGGTGTATTAAAATCGTGCCCTAAAGTAACGTCTATCGGCTTTTAAATCTTTTGGGAGAAGCCATGGAATTGGCTATTAGCTTTCCCGAGTCTATTTGTGTTTATATCATTACTAAATGGGGGCCCCGGTGTTATTCGGGCGAAGCTCGTCCCAATTTAATTTATTAAGTCTTTTCCTTAAGAAGTATATACTATATTTTTCTATTTGTGTTCTTCCCTTAATCGTCATCTTTAATTCTACGCATTCCAGGCCCATCGAATTGTTTATTGAGGCCTGGATTTCTTTCTACTTAAATACTATCGCCATAGGCCAGCCCGGGTCTTGAAACCCAAATTGCCTTCAAGTCTTCATTTAATGGATCATTCAGTTGAGTATGACTATTCAGGCCCACGTCACACTTTGGGCCCAAACTAAAGCATAATGATAAAATATAACACAGATTATGTAATAAGATAAATACTCAGATGAAATTTAACTGTTTTTATTCATTACCAAAATCAGTACACAAAGAAAGCTTAAACAACAGCTATATATTCGTAGCTAGAAACCCAGATTAATTATTTACTAAAATGAACATTTTAGGACACTGTCCTCTTCGCCTAAGGGATTAGGTTAACAGAATATGACTTCATTAATTTATTCAAAGTGTTAAAGGAAAACAGACGATTAGGAACAAATGCTAAATATGTTGCTGATCTTGTTGTGAGATATACCCTTCATCACCAGTCTATTCATCCTAATGGTATTACCTCTCATTCAGATTCGAACTTTTGAGACTAGTTAATGGAACAAATTAGCTAGGTGAAATTATTGTTCTAAAGCATGCAGGTGAGTTGATTGAATCTGATTTTTTAACGTGATTCCTATTTCACTAAATGATAAGTAATCTACAATCATGCTATTATTGCACTACTGATTTCTTCATGGAGTTCGTTGTTAGACTATTAATATTGCAGGTATTACTAATTAACTTATGTTTTAAGCATTTTCCTAATTAAACTAAGTGATAAGCTATCTACACTACATTGCCACTATACTACTACTATTACATTGTATCTGTTTTTTCCTTGATCTCTGTTACGCCATACTACAAATTAAAAATGAATTACAAACAGACAAATGAATAACTTAAATCTTCATTGCATTCAACGGATTCTCTACAGCTCATACTGGATAGAAGAATACCTGGATCAAATGGAAAAAGATCCAATGAGTCTAAGGGATGAAGAAGTAAGTAATCAGCAATGGTTCACAAGGCAATGCAACAGTGATGAAAGAGACACAGCGACACAGCAAAACAAAAGCACAGCAACAGCAATACGAGAATAACCCAGTAGATGATCGAGCAAAAAACCAGAAAAAGCCAGATTAAAACCACAAGCTCTCACACCCGAAATTTCCAGCAACGAATACTGCTAAATTGCTATGTTTTTCCTAGTATTTCTTCTCAATAATTAGCCTAAGTATAAATTTCAGATTGCTCAATGTTGGAATCCCCTTTTCAGCCCCTTTTTTTGAGATATTTATAGCTAACCTTTAGGGCTGAATACTTGGGGAAGAAGTATGGGATTAATCCCACTTCCCCCCTCCTAAAATTATCCATTCTACACTTTAGTCCATTTTTCAGTTACTAAAAACCCTTCCAGCATGTGCTGGAAGGTTCCAAAGATTCTCTTTTATGGCCTTTTACTAGTATGACCTTAGGGGTTTGAGATTTTTACAGATTTCCCATTTTTAGGAGACCATTATACCCCTAAATCTCTGCCAAAATTGCAGAAATCAGGAGCATGAATGTCCCTATTACCCTCCTAAGTTCTTACTAGTTACTATTTTACCTTTTTAATACCCAATTATGCCCCTAAGGGCACTGCTGATTTACTAGCTTGCCTAGGGCAGATTTTCAGCTTGTTTTGAACTATTTAACTAATAGCCAACCCTAGCATTAGTATTTAAGGGCTGGCCAGTTCTATTTCTAAGAGCTATTTCAAATTTAGCCATTTTAAAGCTAATTCCAATCAATTAAGACCCATTTATTCCTAATTAAAGCTAATTGCAGGCATAGCCTGTTTTATTGTTATGTTTAAACTATTTAAAAGTTAGCCAGTCTCAAGTTGAGACTTAGCTTGGGCTATCAAAGCCTTATACTGAACAACTGGGCCCAAAACCTTTACAGGTTTGGCCACTTTGCTGTTCAGGGCTCAATATAGAGCTTGGGCTAGTCTGCATTTGCAGACATAGCCCCTTTGCACAACCAGCCACTGTTTAACAGTGAGCTGTGTGTTAGGGCTCACAGAATTGGTCAACCTTTTGCAAGGTTAACCATTCTTAGGCCAATTATTAAACTTATAACCTAATTATGCATTTTCAGTTCTAACCTATTTAAAAACTAGCCATTTTCATAGAACCTAATGCTAACAGCTATAACCAATTCACCTAGGGTTCAAACAATGTTAATCAAACAACTACACTCAACCAGAACCAGTAAACTAAATCAGTTTCAAACATGGATTGCATATTAAGACACATAAGATCAAACAAAATGTAATAATCAACCAAAACTCAGAGAAGGCAATTGATATGGTTGAATTTCAGTTGATTAATTCACATTATCTAATTTTATGAGACAAAGTATGAAATCATGCTAATTAAGACTTAATAACTACCAATTCAAGTCACATGAAAGTTTGAACAACTCAGAATCACCAAAGGTTCATGGCACAAACACATATAAGCATAGATTCTTATGAAACAGTCAACATGGTTCAACTAACCTAAGCAGGGTAATTAGAATTCATTTTTAAGTGCTACCCTAGCTTGATATATGCATGTTAAGAGTGGGGATGGAGAACAGGAAAGCCATGAAGAAGCAAAGAACAACATTCCTAATTCTAGCACAAGTGCATGACAAATGAGATGAAGATGATGACAAGAAGAGCATGGAGAAACAGTGAAAAGAGAAACCTAAGTCTATCATATGAGGGTAACATGAAGAGAAACAGACCCCAAATTGGCATACTCATTCATCAAATAAAACATATGAGAGATGATATGACAAGAATACTAGACTTGCACTAAAATGAACACAAATAAGACCATCAGAATGTGAGCAAAGAAGTGAACCCCATATAACTTGATATAAGAGATGAACAGAGATAGCCAAACTTTTACCAAGACTAAACATACGAAGATACAGAAAGAGAAACAGTAGAGGTACTGTAAGCCAACAAAAAGTAATCTAATGCAAAGCTGAGTGACAATTAAACATAGTATCAGAATCAAAACATGCAAGATGACAGAAGGACTACTGAAGATTAACCAGATGAAGTATTCTAATACTAACTAAGGTTATCCAAGTCAAATCTTCAAAAATAGAGAAGCAGATTCAAACAAACCAGATAAAACTTAATAACAATGACTAAACGATTAGGCATGTAAGGCATCATGAAGAGAAGAGCAATCATGCTTGTAAACCTACCAGATTAAAAGACAATATACACAGAAGATAGATAGGTATTTTAACTCACAGGCAGAACACAACGAATCAGGATGAGCATGAGAATAAACAAGATAGAGAATATTAACACTAACATGCTCAGAAACAGAATAGTAATAAAAGATAGGCATAATGAAATAACAAGCAACAGAGCAATCACCGAGCATAAACCCTAAACTATTAGCAAGAATAAACCCTAAACTATCATGTGAAAGCAGAAATCATAGAAGAGCATCTAAACACATGCAGAGATAGCAAACAAACAACACAAAATCAAGCAAAAAGAAAGCATATAAGGGTCAGGGACTTAGCTTGCGGGGCCTGTCCCCCGAGCTTCCTATTCCCTTTTTCTTTTCTTTTCTTTAATCTCAGACCCTCCCAGACCTTTCTTCTTGTTTCTTTTTCTTCTTTATTCATTTTCAGAGCTCTTTTTCTTTCAATTTTCTTCTGGTTTTTCTTTTAGGCCTAAAGACGAGGCCTTTTGAGTTTTGATTGCAAAAGGGGTGTTTTGGGGATGGTAAAGGACAAGTCTTGATTGGGGGTTGAACTTGGGGTCGCCGGAGTTAGGGTTCCGACGACCTTCTTCGGGATATTCGAGAAGTTTGAAGGACATTCGAGGGGAACCAGTGGTATGGGTGGGTAGATCTCATGGAGAAGAATAGAACGGCATTAGTTTGGAAGCGGTTCTCATACTTTGGTGGTCACCGGTGTAACTCCGGTGACCGGGACTTTGAAGAACGGTGGTATTTTTTCTGGGGTTTTGGGGTATTATGAAATGAAGAAGAAGGAGAAGAAGAGGGGAGTAGTAAGAGGAGCCGGCGACCACCGTAGGAGTGGTGGCCGCCATGGCCGCTGAGGACGAAGATTATGAAGAAGATGAGAGATACAGGGGCGGCTAGGTTAAGAATTTGGCAAAAATGACAACAATTTTCGGACATAAGCCTTATATAGGCCATATGTCCAAGGTAATCTCAACCGTTCATTGAAGGGAGATCGACGGCTCTGGTGCACGTTACTCAAACGACACCGTTTTGAACCTTATGAAGAAAAGGTCTTTGATCGTTGGATTAATTCAAATCGACGGCTGGGATCAAATCCTATCATTTTAATTAACTAAATAACTCGGCCAATTATTAAGGCCGTTGGATTAAAGCGATGAATGGCTGAGATTGAATCTCACATTAACGGGTCCGGCCTAACCTTTGGGCTAATGGACTGGGCCACCAATTTGGACTTTCAGTTGGCCCAGTTTATTATACAACCTATTTTTTGTATTTTTTTCAATTTTAATGATTTTTATGTATTTTCTTTTATACTTTTTTTTTCTTTTTCTTTTATGAAAAATTATAAATCCTAATTTACTACCTACTCTAATTTCCTAGTATTTTTTGGTAGTTTTCTGCTATTTTTCCTAATTTTTACTACTTAAGCTATTTTACTAATTTTCTAATTAACTAAACTAACAAATTAATTACTACTATTTTTTGATTTTTTCTAATTTTTACTTATTCAAACACACAAAAATATAACTAATTTCAAGCAAAGCAAGTAATTGCACTCAAAAACATATTTATTTTAATTTTGGAATTATTTGCCCGGTGCAAAAATCATGTGCTCACAATCATGATAATCACAATATAAAGACTCACGTGCCCGCTAGACACGAACGTATAGATACTCATCACCATGCATATACGTTCTACCATTTTTGGGAAACCTTTTGACCGCACCCTGCTTTAGAGGTTGCCTACATATCCTGGGCTAAACAGGAATCAGGTCAGTGTAGTTCGGGAAGGTCTGGCAGTTTAAAAACTACTAGACTCACTGTTGCATTGACACTGTTGAGACTTGCCTACTTACTCCTTATTACACCGGGGGAAATGTAAAATGAAGAAGCTATTCTAAGCTATGATCCTACAATTACAATTGTTCCTAATCTAGCTTTTGCTCTTCTTCCCTTTCCGGTGATCCAGAATCTTCCTTTTTTTGTTGATTTTCTTTGATGCTGACTCTCTTTTTTGTTGACTTTTCTTTGATGCAGACTCTCTTTTTTGTTGATTTTTCTTTTCTTGTTGACTCTCTCTTTTTTGATTTTCTTGGTCTCGAGATGAACTTGTTTAAAACAAAACAACAAACTACCTTTTTTTTTCTTTTTCTGCCCCAGTGTGGGCTTTTTAACTGTATAAACCATGATATGCAAAAATATTCCCGTATTAGAAGGTGGGCGCCTAACGGAAATTAAACGTGCAATGCGATGCAGAAAATATTCCCGTATTAGAAGGTGGGCGCCTAACGGAATTGAAACGTGCAATGCGATGCAGAAAATATTCCCGTATTTGAAGGTGGGCGCCTAACGGAAATTAAACGTGCAATGCGAATGCAAAAAATATTCCGGTATTTGAAGGTGGGCGCCTAACGAAATTAAACGTGCAATGCCATGCAGAAAATATTCCCGTATTTGAAGGTGGGCGCCTAACGAAATTAAACGTGCAATGCGAATGCAGAAAATATTCCCGTATTTGAAGGTGGGCGCCTAACGTAATTGAAACGTGCAATGCGAATGCGAGAAAATATTCCCGTATTTGAAGGTGGGCGCCTAACGAATTGAAACGTGCAATGCAATGCGTAAAATATTCCCGTATTTGAAGGTGGGCGCCTAACGTAAATTAAACGTGCAATGCGAATGCAAAAAAATATTCCCGTATTTGAAGGTGGGCGCCTAACGAAATTAAACGTGCAATGCGATGCGAAAATATTCCCGTATTTGAAGGTGGGCGCCTAACGGAAATTAAACGTGCAATGCGAATGCAGAAAATATTCCCTCAGCCTGAGGACCGGGGAGTGGATTTTAAAAGATGTTACCTCCTCTTTTTGGTATTTTCTTTTACCAACTTATCTCTTGCCCGTGAATTTCTCCACTTATTCGGCAGACTTTCTCTTTTTGGTATTTTAAATTTTCCACATTGGTCACATTCACTTTAAAGTGATTAGTGACAATTTGTTCCTTGCATGAAACAAAATTTATTAGATATAAACTGCTGGCAACTGGCATCTGCCGTCCCCACTTCTTATTGCTTCCTTTGTTTTTGATTTTTCATGTTGCATGGCTTTCGACTTCTTGTCCCTTGCAGACTCTTTTTGTATTTTCTCATTTTTCCCTTTTTGTTTTGTTTTCTTTTTCTTTGGCCATGTTTGCCAAGCTTCTTTATTCCTTTCCCCAATCTTCCATTCTTTCTAATCCAGTGTTATTTCAACTTCCGTCATCAGGAGCTGGTAGTTAGCTCTCAAAAGGGTAAACAATGAAATGCAGAAAAAATGAAAGAAAGGTAAGGGTATTTTGGAGAGATGACAGAACTTATCTGGGTATTTGCTGGCTGATTCCGCTGACCATGCCATGTATTTAAACTCTGACCCAGTTCGTTCCAATCATTATTCTGACTCTGAATTGCCTCTGACCCAAACAAATACTCTTTTTTGTTGCCTTTTCTCTTTTGATAGTCCTCACGATCGCCTTACGGTGCCTCGAAAGGTTTTCACCAATAAGACTCTTTCGTTTATTCTCTCAACCTCACAATCGTCTCACAATGCCGGCTAAGGTTTTCACTAATGAGACTCTCTCATTTTTTTTTTTTTTTTTTTTTATTTTTTCCATGTTTCCTTTTTGTATTTTGTTTTCTGTACCACGGGTATTATCCGATGCTTCGCTCCTCCTTCGTTGTATTTGTTATCATTTCAAAATTGATCAGAAGGTCTTTCTTTGGACTGTAACGTGGCTTTTGGGCGGGTTAAGAAAGAAAGATATAAAGGCTCAAAATTTCAACGAGGGTTAAAAATATTTACGACTCTCGGAATTATTAAACATAACTTCTGCCCCAGTTTCAATATGTGGGGAATTTTTGGATTTTTTCTTTATTGTGATTGAACCTCAGAGAGGCTGCCTACGTACCCTTTCGGGATCAAGTCAGACGTAGTTCATCCAACTTCATAAGTTAGATGGATTTCTTTTTTTTGACTTTTTCCCGATTTTTGTCTTTTCTTTTTCTCTCTTTTTTCCATTTTTTTTTTCAATTTTCATTTCATTTTTTCATCATTTTTCTTTTCATTTTTCCATCATTTCATTTTTCATTCTGGCAATTGAGAACTTATTGCATTAGAGTGATTCCGAGAGAGGGATATGAAAGAATTCATTCATTAAGGCTCAAAGGGGTTAACAATGGATAAACTGTTTGGATAGAGAACAAAATGCCTTCGTCATTTCAATTCCAAAATCACAACAAAATACAAAACATACAATTGAAAAGGAATCATACATAGTATCTTTTGACTGCATCTGAATTGATAGCAGTCTCTACGCACTTTCCTTCAACATTAGTTAAGTATAACGCTCCATTGGACAACACCCGTGATACCACGAACGGTCCCTGCCAATTCGGTGCAAACTTACCTTTTGCCTCTGCCCAATGTGGTAAGATACGCCTCAATACCAATTGTCCGACTTCAAACTTTCGAGGTCGTACCTTCTTATTATATGCTCTGGCCATTCTCCGCTGATACAACTGTCCATGGCAGATCGCGGCCAATCTCTTCTCATCAATCAAATTCAACTGTTCTAATCGGGCCTTTACCCATTCATCGTCATCTATCTCATATTCGGCTATAATTCGCAATGATGGTATTTCTATTTCTGCGGGTATAACGGCCTCTGTTCCATACACCAGGGTATAAGGTGTGGTTCCGATAGAAGTACGTACCGTCGTGCGGTAACCCATGAGAGCAAAGGGTAACTTTTCATGCCATTGCCGGGATCCTTCCACCATTTTTCGGAGAATCTTCTTGATGTTCTTATTTGCTGCTTCTACTGCACCATTTGCCTTTGGCCTGTAAGGTGTGGAATTACGGTGCGTGATCTTAAACCTTTCACAAACTTCCGCCATGAGATGACTGTTTAAATTGGCTCCATTGTCTGTGATAATCACTTTGGGGATTCCAAATCGGCATATGATATTCTCGTGCACAAAATCCACCACCGCTTTCTTCGTCACCGCCTTGAATGTCTTAGCTTCGACCCACTTGGTGAAATAATCAATTGCAACCAGGATAAACCCGTGCCCATTAGAAGCGGCTGGATCTATTGGGCCGATGACATCCATACCCCAAGCAACAAAGGGCCATGGTGCCGACATTGTGTGCAACTCATAAGGCGGGGAGTGGATCAGATCCCCATGTACCTGGCATTGATGGCATTTCTTTACATACCTGATACAATCACGCTCCATCGTGAGCCAGTAATACCCTGCTCTCAAAATCTTCTTTGCTAAAACATAGCCACTCATGTGGGGTCCGCATACTCCAGCATGTACTTCAATCATGATTTCATCTGCTCGTTGTGCATCTACACACCGCAATAAACCCAAATCTGGTGTTCTTTTGTATACCACTCCTCCGCTGAAGAAAAATCCATTGGCTAGACGCCTGATGGCTCTCTTCTGGTCTCCGGTGGCTTGCTCCGGGTATTTGCCAGCTTTCAAGTATTCTCTAATATCCTGATACCACGGCTCTCCATCCGATTCTTCTTCCATAACGAAGCAATAAGCATTCTGATCTCGGACTTGGATCTGGAGCGGATCTATATATGTCTTGTCCGGATGATGTAACATAGAGGATAATGTGGCCAAAGCATCTGCAATCTCATTGTGCATTCTTGGGATGTGCTTGAACTCTATAGCCTGGAATCTTTGAGACAGCTCGTGTAAACAATACCGATATGGTATCAATTTCAAATCTCGTGTCTCCCATTCCCCTTGAATTTGGTGTACCAAAAGATCCGAGTCACCCATGACCAAAATCTCTTGAATACCCATGTCAATGGCCATCCTTAATCCCAAGATGCATGCCTCATATTCGGCCATATTGTTGGTACAGAAAAATCGAAGCTGAGCTGTGACGGGATAGTGTTGTCCCGTACTTGAAATAAGTACCGCTCCTATACCAACGCCCCTGCTGTTGACAGCTCCGTCAAAGTACATTTTCCATGCTGGTCTCTCCTCTTGCTCCATCTTCTCGACAAGCATTGCCTCTTCATCCGGAAAGTATGTTTTCAGTGGTTCATATTCATCATCCACCGGATTCTCGGCTAAGTGGTCCGCAATAGCTTGTGCCTTCATTGCCGTATGAGTTACATAAACAATGTCAAATTCTGTGAGCAGAATCTGCCATTTGGCCAGTCTTCCCGTAGGCATGGGCTTCTGAAAGATATACTTGAGAGGATCCAATCGTGCTATCAAGTACGTAGTGTATGCTGACAAATAATGCTTTAGCTTCTGAGCCACCCAAATCAATGCACAACAAGTTCTCTCCAGTTGGGTATACTTCACCTCGTAAGATGTAAACTTTTTGCTGAGGTAGTAGATGGCTTGTTCTTTCTTGCCTGTCTCATCATGTTGACCCAGTACACAACCAAAAGAGTTATCTAGCACCGTCAAATACAAAATCAGAGGTCGCCCTGGTTCTGGAGGTACTAACACCGGAGGATTGGCCAAATATTCTTTGATCTTGTCAAAGGCTTCCTGACACTCGTCGGTCCACTTCACTGCTGCATCTTTCTTTAACAACTTGAAGATCGGCTCGCATGTTGATGTTAATTGAGCGATGAACCGACTAATGTAATTCGACCTTCCTAATAAGCTCATGACCTCTTTCTTGTTCTTCGGCGGAGGTAGACTTTGAATAGCCTTGATCTTCGATGGATCCAGTTCAATACCTCGCCGACTTACAATAAACCCTAGTAGTTTCCCTGAAGGTACTCCAAAAGCACACTTCGCCGGATTGAGCTTCAGATTGTACCTCCGGAGTCTTTGGAAGAACTTCCTCAAATCTTTCACATGATCAGGTTGTTTTCTGGACTTTATGATGACATCGTCCACATATACCTCAATTTCTTTATGCATCATATCATGAAACATAGTGGTCATTGCCCTCATGTAAGTTGCCCCGGCATTCTTCAATCCAAACGGCATTACTCTGTAACTGTACGTTCCCCAAGGTGTAATGAAGGCAGTTTTCTCAACATCTTCTTCGTCCATCAGGATCTGGTGATAACCTGCGTAACAATCCACAAACGAACCGATCTCATGCTTGGCGCAATTGTCGATCAATATGTGAATGTTTGGCAATGGGAAGTCATCCTTCGGACTGGCTTTATTGAGGTCTCTATAGTCTACACACACTCTGGTTTTGCCATCTTTCTTTGGGACTGGCACCACATTCGCCAACCAGGTGGGGTATTTGGTAACTCTTATGACCTTTGCCTCAAACTGCTTATTCACCTCTTCCTTTATCTTCACGCTAATGTCCGTTTTGAATTTTCTCAGCTTTTGTTTTACCGGCCGGCATTCCGAGTAGATAGGCAACTTGTGTACCACTAGATCTGTGCTAAGCTCGGGCATGTCATCATAGGACCAGGCAAAGATGTCCTTAAATTCATGTAACAACCTTATCAATTCATCCCTGAGGGGTGCCTCCAAATGCACACTAATCTTTGTTTCTCGGACATCATCTTCGCTCCCCAAGTTTACAGATTCCGTATCACTCAGGATTCGGCTTGGGTTTTTCCTCGTATTGTTTCATGTCCTTACTTATTTCCTCCAGGGCTTCCTCATCCTCACATTCTATTTCACTATCTTCCTCGATTTCTTGTATAGTAGCGTGATTGTCGGAACTGGGTCTAGAATCCTTCACGCATGACATGGCATTGGAATCAACACATGCAAAACTGTACAAAAGGAAAAATAAAGAAAAATAAGGCAAAAGTGAAGAAAAAGGAAAAACTGCATTTCATTAATAAAAGAAACGAACAATGTTCGGGATACATGGTGATTGATTTTTTTCATGAGGGGAATGGGGAAATTATAAAATAACAACTTTCGGGGAAACAATGATGAAATTTTGAGCTAACTACCAAGACTCCTTCCGGATAAGGAAAGGAGTAGCTTCCCAATTGTTCAATGTGACTCTGGGCCCCACAAATTACACGTCCATGTTGCTCGTGCCTTCCCCTGCTTCAATCGTATTCACCTCCCAGAACATTTTTCTAAAACCAAGCATTTCTTCATCAAGTTGGGTCTCAATGCACTTTGCGCAGCAGATGGTTGATATTTTGTACCAGGCCCGATAAAGATGTCGGATAATTTGGGTATGGGTTTGGGCAAGGTCCAGTTTCTCTTGGCTTTAGAGGCTCTTTGGATATCGGCAAAGGTGGGTTTGAACCCTAAGCCGAATGTACCTTTATTCTCCGGAAGTTGAACTGGTTGAGTGACTCCCTGCAGTGTTTTACCTAATCCCCTCCCCGGTGCAAATCCGTTTTTCAGCATTTCTCTGGCCACCATTACAGCAGTTGGTGCCAACATCGGGGTTGGTAACTTTTCTCCTTCAGCAACTTTGTTCACTTCTACAGCATCCGTCACTTGGTAGACCCAAGGACCCCGATCCCCATCAGTACCGTCAAAAGGTGCTACCACATTACAAGCATTTTCCTCTCCGTGTACAACAATCTCTTGTTGCTCCCATTCAAACTTGACCATCTGGTGTAGAGAAGATGGTACCGCTTTGGCCGCATGAATCCAGGGTCGACCTAACAGCAAGTTATATGATACGGCAATATCGAGCACCTGGAACTCCATCGTAAAATCAACGGGACCGATGGTCACTTCCAAAATAATATCCCCCAACGTGTTCTTACCTCCGCCGTCAAACCCTCTCACATTGATATTGTTTCTCCGGATTCTATCCGGGCTAATGTTCAGCTTCCCTAAAGTTGACAGCGGGCAGATGTTTGCGCTCGATCCATTGTCAATCAATACCCTAGTCACGACTGACTCTTCACTCTTTACTGTGAGGTACAATGCTTTATTGTGTTCAGTTCCTTCCACCGGCAACTCCCTATCAGAGAAGGTGATTCTATTAGACTCGAAAATTTTGCTGGTAATCTTCTCCAAATGACACACTGAAATCTTCTCCGGAACATGAGCCTCATTTAGAATCTTCATAAGAGCCTTCCGGTGCTCCTCCGAATGTATCAACAAAGATAACAAAGAAATCTGGGCCGGGGTCTTTCTTAACTGCTCGACCACTGAGTACTCTTGTGACTTCATTTTCTTAAGAAATTCTTCTGCTTCCTCCTCCGACACTGGCTTCTTCAGTTGACTTTCTTTTACCGTTTTCATCTTTCTCAGTTCCTCTGGAGCAAAACACCTTCCGGATCGGGTAAGTCCATGCGTTTCATTAATTTCACCGGAAATCTCTTTTCCCTTGTAAACTACTGTCACCTTGTTATAGTTCCAAGGCACAGTCTTTGTATTCACCACTGGCATTTGCACTACTGGTTTTATGATTACCGGCTCTGCACTTGCTCCTTTCACAGTCACGATCGTCTTTGCACCTGGAACTACCACCTTTAAACCTCCCATCACTACTGGCTTTGGTTTCTCAACAATTACTTCCTCTTTCACAATTTCTTTCTCTAACTTGTCACTCGACTTTATCATCATGACGGCTTGAGATGGTTTTTGATTGCCATCACCCTGCACCAGTTCTATCATATTCGTTTCGTGGTGATTCGGCAATGGATTCTGGGTAATGTTTGGGGCCTCGGGAGCCTGCACTTCAATTCTCCTCTCATCGATAAGATCTTGAATGGCATTCTTTAATTGCCAACACTTCTCAGTATCGTGGCCCAATGTTCCTGAACAATATTCACATCTGACAGAAGAATCAAGATTTTTCGGGGGTGGGTTCGGATTTTTCGGTGCGATTGGTCTCAACATCCCCAATTCTTTCAACCTGTGGAAAAGACTGGTATATGACTCTCCGAGAGGAGTGAATGTCTTTCTTGCTTTGTTTCTCCAATCAGCGTCCGGCCTGGGTCTATTCTGGTTTCGGTAAGGTTTAGGGGTTGGGTATGTGTTTTGGGTATGGTACACATTGTGTGGAGCTTGAGTTCTCCACACGTGGGGTGGTGGTGGTGGATAAGCTTGGGTTTGGGGGTGATGGTAATGTGGCACAGTCGGTGTGTATGGTGGTGGTGGTGTGTTATATGGGCTTGGTGCATTGTAGGGATTTGGCGGGTAGGATGGTGGTGGTGGATTATATGGGGTTGACGGGTTTGGTGGGTGTTGGCGGTAAGGTCTTGGTGGGTTATAATGTGGGTTGCAACTCCAGGACCTGCTTTCAATGGTTGATACTTCTTCTTTCTTCTTCTTTCCCATCACTCCTCCACTTCCACTCTGTATAGCTTGATTGGTGGCTTTGATAGCCGAAAAACTCATAATCTTGTTTGTCTTCAAACCCTCTTCTACAAAACTTCCCATTTTCACAACTTCGTTGAAACTTTTCCCGATTGCCGACACTAGATGGCCGTAGTACGTTGGCTCCAAAGCTTGCAGAAAACAATCCACCATCTCACCTTCTTTCATTGGCGGATCCACTCTAGCGGCCTGTTCCCTCCATCTAAAACCGTATTCTCTAAAGCTCTCTCCTGGCTTTTTCTCCATCCTGGTAAGGGATAACCTGTCGGGTATGATCTCCAAATTGTACTGAAAGTGACTAGCGAAAGCTTGCGCTAAGTCATCCCAAACGAACCATCTTGTATGGTCCTGTCGGGTATACCATTCCAGCGCTAATCCACTCAAACTTTGGCTGAAATACGCCATCAACAATTCATCTCTACCTCCCGCGCCTCTCATCTTGCTACAATATCCTCTTAGATGAGCTACCGGATCCCCGTGTCCGTTGTACATGTCGAACTTGGGCAACTTAAATCCTGCAGGAAGCTGCACCTCAGGGAACAAACACAGGTCTTTGTAGGCTACACTTACTTGCCCTCCCGGCCCTTGCATATTGCGGAAAGCATTCTCAAGACTCTTCACCTTCCGAGCCATCTCCTCCTGCTCGGCACTTGCTTCTATCATGGGAGTGTGAGACTCGTGTTGTCTGAAAGTAGGCTCCGGGGGGTAGTAGTGAGGATCCTGGATATGGAATATTGGTTCACTAGAAGATTTGTGGATAACAGCGGGCGGAGGTGCCACATATACAGGAGCGACTTGTGGTATAGGAGGTGGTGCTTGCTTGGTTGGAGGTGGTGGCATTTGGGAGGTGGAAGCATAGTAGTGAGGGTAGTCGGGGTAGGTGGAGGACGAGTTCATTGTTGGTGGCTCGGGGTTAGGATTGGCTGGAGGGACATATGCAGGGTTAGCAGGGTAGGCTGGTAGTGGTTGACCTCTTGACCAAGCCTGGTACATTTCAGCCATCTGTTGTCTTAACTTGTACATTTCTTCTTTCATCCCCGCCACATCCACGATCTCTTCTTCGTGAGCATGGTCTACAATGGTCGCCTCGATCTCCTGGGATACAGCTTTTGTCATCTTTTTGGATCTAGTGTTGTATGAGTGGGTAGCCAGTATGCCAGTTGCATAGAAAATCTGGACTCACAAACATCAACACTTGTTAGTTGTTAGCGCATGAATAAGATGTAACGACTTTAAAAACAAACATATTCGCTTGAGTCGTTATGCATCATCCCGGCCGCTGCTCACTTCAATCATCTTTTCTTTTTCCGCTCTTTGTTTTCTTTCTTTCTTTTCTTCTTTTCTTTTCTTTTCTTTTTTGCTTTTTCTCTTTTTTTTTTCTTTTCTTCTCTTGCTTTTTTTTTCTCTCTTTTTCCTTGCCGTTTTCATAATCACGCTCTTATTTATTTGCCTAGCGGATATGAAGGAAATGACATAAAGTAAAAGAATTGGTAACAACACTTTGTTTTCTCATTGATAATTCAAAACCTTGATTACAAAGTGATGTTTTAAGAAAAAGAAAAATAAAATAAAAGACGATGCATGACCTAAGAGTACATTAATGCACCTAGTGCCCGCGAGGCATCGTTCGGCCTTGCCGCGGGCCTATATGCTAAACCCCTTTGAAGCCTATCCAGGTCGGCCATGACTTGTTGTACAAAAAACTTCACTGCAGATACAAAAGTCCTTCGAGACATCTCTTCACAAAGCTGAGTCTTTCGGGTGATATACTGGGCGATGCGAACAATCTTTTCTCTGATGACCCCTTTTTCTTGCAATAGTCGACTTATTTGCTGAGCGCGAGCATCCAAGGTGTGTTGGTTGTCCTTTTGCACTTGTTGTAGCTTCAAATCTAATCTCGCCATAGTCGTGTAGCAGTGCTCTCTTTCTTCTTCAAGATCTTTGATAATCTTGTCACTTTTGACTGTGGCTGAGATTATTTTCTTTCTAAGCTGAGCTATTTCAACATCATGCTTGCCTTGTAGCTGCCGGACCAACTTGGCTCTTTCCTCGGCGTCTTTGTCCATTTGCTTCCGAGCCTTGACTAACTCTTTTTCAGCTATGTCCAAATCAAAGCTATAGTCATTCACTTTCCGCCGGAGAATCTCAATTAACTTTTCATCTCGGGCTGAACGAACCGGGGTCTCGGATGCAATTTTCATTTGAGCTATTTGAGCCTTCAACATATCATTTTCTTTTTTCAGCTGTTTCTTTTCCACTTCATCGGATGCTGCTTGTAAGCCACTTTCGAAATGAAGATTTCTCAGTTTATCTTCCAACAGACTGATTTTGGCCTTATATTCTTTTTCCTTGGCCGCCCATTTCAGATTTTCCTCGGATTGCTCTATCATGTCTTGCAAGTGAGGTCTCTTTGAAAGACGTTCGTGTTCAACCCCTCGTCGGTACCAGGTGGAGTATCCAGGTGATATCTCCCCTCTTGCTCTATTCGGCACACAAGTATCAATCTTCGGATTTTGGCATTCATTCCATATTTGCCGGATTCTTGCTTCCGGGAATTGCCCGTCTGGACCAATCTCCACGGCCTGCACACTGAGGTCCCCATCTCTCGGAATAATCTGACACCGACCCAACTGTCGCAAGGCTCTGTAGGGTGCATAAGGTTGTATACTCTTCAAACCCATGATCAAAAATGGCGATCCCTCTGTTGGCATGTATATCACCTCGTCAAGAGGTAACCAGTCATACGTCCAATCAATTTGACCGTCAGTTAGTGATCGAAGATACCCAATCCAACCTTGGACTCCCTCTGGCAACCTTACTTCCTTTGTCCTCGCATTGAACTCTTCCAAACATGTCCGATCGGCCGAACCATAGCTCGAGAATGAAGGGTGGTGACACAGATGCTCGATTAGCCAAATTTGCAAGATCAAGTTGCACCCCTCGAAGAAGCTAGCCCCTGCTTTGCACGCAGTCGGAGCACGATAGATATCCGCAACAATCATCGGGGCCAGAGTACAGTTTTCTTGTACCATCAGTGTGGTAGCTACCCCGGCGACTTTTATATTGATATGTCCGTCTTTCCTCGGGAATACAACAACTCCAAGAAATGCCACCAAAAATGCGAACCTCCGGTGTTCTTCCTATTTTGCCCGGTTGGACTTGCAACATAGCTTGTTGGTAAGATCATTGAAACCCCCAACGTGTCCAAACCTATTGTAGATGAAGCTTAAAGAACAAAACCCGTTGGCCAGATCTTCATTATGAACATTCCGGGCAATTTTCAAAGAGTCAAGGAAACGATGTACTGTCACCGCCCTCGGAGATACCGGGTATTTTCCTTTCAGAGGAACCTCGGTCTTCCCAATGTAAAAGGCAATCTCCTCCAAAGTTGGGGTAAGTTCAAAATCTGGGAAATGAAACACGTTGTGTGCCGAATCCCAAAACGTGACCAACGCTCTAACCACATCACCTCGAGGAACTATTTCGAGTAACCCCGTAAGGCCTTTCAAGTACCTTTTGACCCAGTCTTGACCATCAGATCCCATGTCCTGCCACCATAACCTCAACTCCAAAGGGATTTTATTTAGGGAAAATTGTTCATTCATCATCGTGCTCGTCTTGCACATTTATTAAGGTGATTTTATTTAGAAAAGGAAAAATCTTTTTCAATGCAAGTTTTCAATTTTTGAATGAAAGAATAATTTTCGAAGTGGCCATTTTGCAAAAACAGCTTTCCGTTGTCCTTTCGGAACATTCGGCCATTTCCAAAAATAGCAATCACCTCGATTATTTGAAAAGAAAATCTTTTTGGTCTTTTTCTAAAAGTGTGGTTGGACCCGTTTAAGGGTTGCCTACGTATCCCGCCTAACGGCGAGAATCAAACCTGCGTAGTTCGGTCAGATTATTTGACCAATTATTTCAAAAAATGTTCCACCTATTTTTTCAAATTTTCAAATTTTCCGGATACCTATTTTCTATAAATCATTATTTTCCTCCCTCTCTTTTTCCTTTTCAACAATTTTTCCAATCTCGGGATTTTCGCCGGTCCGCATAACGATCAAGGACAATAAAATGCAACACATAGCATGCTCGGTATTTTCAATACCGGGTCACCTGTCCTAGACGGACCCAACCCCTGTGTTGAGTCCCCTAAGTCAAATATGATGCAAATAATCGTCCTAGACCTATGTTCAAAATCTTACGGTTTCATAGATTGCTAGACCGTGTACCCGAGTGGACAACTCGAATCGAGGAGGGGGCTACGTACCGGTGACCCGCGGAGTCAATCGGCTTTGTAACTTATCCGGCCTCTGTTTTCTTAGTTTAAGGTGACATTTAACAGAAAGGGGAGTCTCAACCAGTAAGCACATCCCCGGGGGAGAAGAGAGAAGGGTTTTCGGCACAATTTTTATATACAGTTCACATAATATCAAAAGCGATAAAGCACATAGCATGTTGTTCAAATCATATAATGAAGTCAAACAAAAACACGAACGGCAGTTCTAAGGAGCTCGAGTTCTTAAACCCTGAAATCGAAATTCAGGGTTGGATCCCCAGCAGAGTCGCCAGAGCTGTCACACCTCCCTTTTTACTACCCAAACACATGCGTAAGATGTATAAAATACACTTGTAGGGTATACCCCGACGCTCAATTACCCGAGACGGATAAAATAACGTAAGGGGAGGAGTTTTTCCAATTTAAGGACAATCGGTTCGGGATTTCATTAGAGATTAATCAGAGTCGCCACTTGGGAATGACAATGGTGTCCCAAGTCACCGGTTGATCCCGAATCCAAGGAATTTTGACTCTTTAAAATGTCTGCGAAGCAGAGGTCCGGATAAGGAACTCTGTTAACCCGGGAGAAGGTGTTAGGCACTCCCGGATTCCGTGGTTTTAGCACGGTCGCTCCACTGTCGTTTTTGACTTTTGTTTGACTCAGTTATAGATTTTAACAACATAATGTGCTTTTGCATTGAATATTATTTTTTAGGAATTTGCGACATCGCGGAAACACGCCTCGAGTCATACCGCAGCCAGTACACCTATGACTTTTGGAGTATTTCGGCTTTGCCGAGATTTGGATTTGAGTCGCACCAAGTGCACACTTGTTCATAGGAAGGTGTATTAAAATCGTGCCCTAAAGTAACGTCTATCGTCTTTTAAATCTTTTGGGAGAAGCCATGGAATTGGCTATTAGCTTTCCCGAGTCTATTTGTGTTTATATCATTACTAAATGGGGGGCCCGGTGTTATTCGGGCGAAGCTCGTCCCAATTTAATTTATTAAGGCTTTTCCTTAAGAAGTATATACTATATTTTTCTATTTGTGTTCTTCCCGTAATCGTCATCTTTAATTCTACGCATTCCAGGCCCATCGAATTGTTTATTGAGGCCTGGATTTCTTTCTACTTAAATACTATCGCCATAGGCCAGCCCGGGTCTTGAAACCCAAATTGCCTTCAAGTCTTCATTTAATGGATCATTCAGTTGAGTATGACTATTCAGGCCCACGTCACACTTTGGGCCCAAACTAAAGCATAATGATAAAATATAACACAGATTATGTAATAAGATAAATACTCAGATGAAATTTAACTGTTTTTATTCATTACCAAAATCAGTACACAAAGAAAGCTTAAACAACAGCTATATATTCGTAGCTAGAAACCCAGATTAATTATTTACTAAAATGAACATTTTAGGACACTGTCCTCTTCGCCTAAGGGATTAGGTTAACAGAATATGACTTCATTAATTTATTCAAAGTGTTAAAGGAAAACAGACAATTAGGAACAAATGCTAAATATGTTGCTGATCTTGTTGTGAGCTATACCCTTCATCACCAGTCTATTCATCCTAATGGTATTACCTCTCATTCAGATTCGAACTTTTGAGACTAGTTAATGGAACAAATTAGCTAGGTGAAATTATTGTTCTAAAGCATGCAGGTGAGTTGATTGAATCTGATTTTTTAACGTGATTCCTATTTCACTAAATGATAAGTAATCTACAATCATGCTATTATTGCACTACTGATTTCTTCATGGAGTTCGTTGTTAGACTATTAATATTGCAGGTATTACTAATTAACTTATGTTTTAAGCATTTTCCTAATTAAACTAAGTGATAAGCTATCTACACTACATTGCCACTATACTACTACTATTACATTGTATCTGTTTTTTCCTTGATCTCTGTTACGCCATACTACAAATTAAAAATGAATTACAAACAGACAAATGAATAACTTAAATCTTCATTGCATTCAACGGATTCTCTACAGCTCATACTGGATAGAAGAATACCTGGATCAAATGGAAAAAGATCCAATGAGTCTAAGGGATGAAGAAGTAAGTAATCAGCAATGGTTCACAAGGCAATGCAACAGTGATGAAAGAGACACAGCGACACAGCAACACAAAAGCACAGCAACAGCAATACGAGAATAACCCAGTAGATGATCGAGCAAAAACCCAGAAAAAGCCAGATTAAAACCACAAGCTCTCACACCCGAAATTTCCAGCAACGAATACTGCTAAATTGCTATGTTTTTCCTAGTATTTCTTCTCAATAATTAGCCTAAGTATAAATTTCAGATTGCTCAATGTTGGAATCCCCTTTTCAGCCCCTTTTTTTGAGATATTTATAGCTAACCTTTAGGGCTGAATACTTGGGGAAGAAGTATGGGATTAATCCCACTTCCCCCCTCCTAAAATTATCCATTCTACACTTTAGTCCCATTTTCAGTTACTAAAACCCTTCCAGCATGTGCTGGAAGGTTCTAAAGATTCTCTTTTATGGCCTTTTACTAGTATAACCTTAGGGGTTTGAGATTTTTACAGATTTCCCATTTTTAGGAGACCATTATACCCCTAAATCTCTGCAAAATTGCAGAAATCGGGAGCATGAATGTCCCTATTACCCTCCTAAGTTCTTACTAGTTACTATTTTACCTTTTTAATACCCAATTATGCCCCTAAGGGCACTGCTGATTTACTAGCTTGCCTAGGGCAGATTTTCAGCTTGTTTTGAACTAATTAACTAATAGCCAGCCCTAGCATTAGTATTTAAGGGCTGGCCAGTTTCATTTTTAAGAACTATTTCAAATTTAGCCATTTTTAAGCTAATTCCAGTCAATTAAGACCCATTTATTCCTAATTAAAGCTAATTGCAGGCATAGCCTGTTTTATTGTTATGTTTAAACTATTTAAAAGTTAGCCAGTCTCAAGTTGAGACTTAGCTTGGGCTATCAAAGCCATATACTGAACAGTTGGGCCCAAAACCTTTACAGGTTTGGCCACTTTGCTGTTCAGGGCTCAATATAGAGCCTGGGCCAGTCTGCATTTGCAGACATAGCCCCTTTGCACAACCAGCCACTGTTTAACAGTGAGCTGTGTGTTAGGGCTTATAGAATTGGTCAACCTTTTGCAAGGTTAACCATTCTTAGGCCAATTATTAAACTTATAACCTAATTATGCATTTTCAGTTCTAACCTATTTAAAAACTAGCCATTTTCATAGAACCTAATGCTAACAGCTATAACCAATTCACCTAGGGTTCAAACAGTGTTAATCAAACAACTACACTCAACCAGAACCAGTAAACTAAATCAGTTTCAAACATGGATTGCATATTAAGACACATAAGATCAAACAAAATGTAATAATCAACCAAAACTCAGAGAAGGCAATTGATATGGTTGAATTTCAGTTGATTAATTCACATTATCTAATTTTATGAGACAAAGTATGAAATCATGCTAATTAAGACTTAATAACTACCAATTCAAGTCACATAAAAGTTTGAACAACTCAGAATCACCAAAGGTTCAGGGCACAAACACATATAAGCATAGATTCTTATGAAACAGTCAACATGGTTCAACTAACCTAAGCAGGGTAAATAGAATTCATTTTTAAGTGCTACCCTAGCTTGATATATGCATGTTAAGAGTGGGGATGGAGAACAGGAAAGCCATGAAGAAGCAAAGAACAACATTCCTAATTCTAGCACAAGTGCATGACAAATGAGATGAAGATGATGACAAAAAGAGCATGGAGAAACAGTGAAAAGAGAAACATAAGTCTATCATATGAGGGTAACATGAAGAGAAACAGACCCCAAATTGGCATACTCATTCATCAAATAAAACATATGAGAGATGATATGACAAGAATACTAGACTTGCACTAAAATGAACACAAATAAGACCATCAGAATGTGAGCAAAGAAGTGAACCCCAGATAACTTGATATAAGAGATGAACAGAGATAGCCAAACTTTTACCAAGACTAAACATACGAAGATACATAAAGAGAAACAGTAGAGGTACTGTAAGCCAACAAAAAGTAATCTAATGCAAAGCTGAGTGACAATTAAACATAGTATCAGAATCAAAACATGCAAGATGACAGAAGGACTACTGAAGATTAACCAGATGAAGTATTCTAATACTAACTAAGGTTATCCAAGTCAAATCTTCAAAAATAGAGAAGCAGATTCAAACAAACCAGATAAAACTTAATAACAATGACTAAACGATTAGGCATGTAAGGCATCATGAAGAGAAGAGCAATCATGCTTGTAAACCTACCAGATTAAAAGACAATATACACAGAAGATAGATAGGTATTTTAACTCACAGGCAGAACACAACGAATCAGGATGAGCATGAGAATAAACAAGATAGAGAATATTAACACTAACATGCTCAGAAACAGAATAGTAATAAAAGATAGGCATAATGAAATAACAAGCAACAGAGCAATCACCGAGCATAAACCCTAAACTATTAGCAAGAATAAACCCTAAACTATCATGTGAAAGCAAAAAACATAGAAGAGCATCTAAACACATGCAGAGATAGCAAACAAACAACACAAAATCAAGCAAAGAGAAAGCATATAAGGGTCAGGGACTTAGCTTGCGGGGCCTGTCCCCCGAGCTTCCTATTCCCTTTTTCTTTTCTTTTCTTTAATCTCAGACCCTCCCAGACCTTTCTTCTTGTTTCTTTTTCTTCTTTATTCATTTTCAGAGCTCTTTTTCTTTCAATTTTCTTCTGGTTTTTCTTTTAGGCCTAAAGACGAGGCCTTTTGAGTTTTGATTGCAAAAGGGGTGTTTTGGGGATGGTAAAGGACAAGTCTTGATTGGGGGTTGAACTTGGGGTCGCCGGAGTTAGGGTTCCGACGACCTTCTTCGGGATATTCGAGAAGTTTGAAGGACATTCGAGGGGAACCAGTGGTATGGGTGGGTAGATCTCATGGAGAAGAATAGAACGGCATTGGTTTGGAAGCGGTTCTCATACTTTGGTGGTCACCGGTGTAACTCCGGTGACCGGGACTTCGAAGAACGGTGGTATTTTTTGCTGGGGTTTTGGGGTATTATGAAATGAAGAAGAAGGAGAAGAAGAGGGGAGTAGTAAGAGGAGCCGGCGACCACCGTAGGAGTGGTGGCCGCCATGGCCGCTGAGGACGAAGATTATGAAGAAGATGAGAGATACAGGGGCGGCTAGGTTAAGAATTTGGCAAAAATGACAACAATTTTCGGACATAAGCCTTATATAGGCCATATGTCCAAGGTAATCTCAACCGTTCATTGAAGGGAGATCGACGGCTCTGGTGCACGTTACTCAAACGACACCGTTTTGAACCTTATGAAGAAAAGGTCTTTAATCGTTGGATTAATTCAAATCGACGGCTGGGATCAAATCCTATCATTTTAATTAACTAAATAACTCGGCCAATTATTAAGGCCGTTGGATTAAAGCGATGAATGGCTGAGATTGAATCTCACATTAACGGGTCCGGCCTAACCTTTGGGCTAATGGACTGGGCCACCAATTTGGACTTTCAGTTGGCCCAGTTTATTATACAACCTATTTTTTGTATTTTTTTCAATTTTAATGATTTTTATGTATTTTCTTTTATACTTTTTTTTTTCTTTTTCTTTTATGAAAAATTATAAATCCTAATTTACTACCTACTCTAATTTCCTAGTATTTTTTGGTAGTTTTCTGCTATTTTTCCTAATTTTTACTACTTAAGCTATTTTACTAATTTTCTAATTAACTAAACTAACAAATTAATTACTACTATTTTTTGATTTTTTCTAATTTTTACTTATTCAAACACACAAAAATATAACTAATTTCAAGCAAAGCAAGTAATTGCACTCAAAAACATATTTATTTTAATTTTGGAATTATTTGCCTGGTGCAAAAATCATGTGCAGATCCAGGTACGTCTCAGCAGACTTGATTCGGTAGCTACTTGGAGGCATTGTGCGGGATAGTCGAGGTAGCTGCAGCGTCCGCAGGACCTGACTCCCCTTCTACCTGTCATTTCTTATCTTGTTGTCTTTCCTTTCCGCACTGAGTTTGTTATAAACTTTATTACACTTATGTTCTTTAGAGGCTCATGACTCTTGACCCTTCGGTCTATGGGAGTTAGTATATTTTGGGACTTGGTCTCCCCGCCGTTGGTATAAGTATTACTATTGTTTCATATTTTGAAATGCTTAAATGGGTTAAAGAGAGCTTCTAGCTCCGTTGTTGATATTGATTGGTCAGGCTGGCTTAGCAATGTGCTGGGCGCCATCACGACCGGATTTGGGGTCGTGACATAAGGTAAGTATTTTACTTTTCTCTTTCAAATTCTTGAAATTCTATAATTTGATTTTATATACAGGCAAAGATAACAAAGTTTGATTATAACTCTAATGGAGTTTTTAAGAAATTACACCCACATGAAGTGGTAAAATTTCTATGTCTTGCCATGATTAAATTCATGTATAATTGTGGGCAAAGAATTGAAAACCCGTCCTATTGAATTTTCTCCATTCTCATTCCCTTTAGAGAATTTGATAGTAGTATGTAATAAGTCTGAAAAAAGACAAAATTATTACCATAAATAATCAATGGATATGGACGTGGCAATAGACGAAATTATATCATCATTGTGGCAATGAGAACAATAAGTATTCTCAAAATAATCCCACACTTTGTGAAAATATTCGTCATCGATTTGACATGAGATTTTATAAAGCACATACAGATGACTATGGTCCATTCATGATGTGAATGAGAAAACATCTGATTTATGAATATATATTCATTTTTGGAAGAATATAAATGTGCTTAGTGATTACACCACACTCACCTCTAGAAGAAGGTTTGAGATGATATCATAAATAATGTCATTATTATGGCATGAATGGTCATTGATCACGTACCTATTTTACGCCAAAATATTTCGGCATTGTGATTATTAAAAGACAACGACAATGCAAGAAATAGATCTTGCATATAATTTTGACCATACACATAATGGTATAACTTTCTCTTTAAAAGAGATATTCACCACATGGATGTTGATGAATCTGTGGTAGTACAAAATTAATTGAGAGCTCTGGAAGAACCAATAATTACTATTTTGGAGAAACACAATTAATTACCAATAAGGTATATTGTTGTAGTATGTCTCAAAGAAACTTATTCAGTTCCCAAAGTATACGCGAAAGCGGTTGATTATATTGAGACTATAAATAAAGGAAAGATTTAATCTTCTATTACTACAACTTGTAGCGGGATAATATGTATGTGAAAAGCTACCACTTTATTCTCCAATTTGTACTACATAAACAAAGAATACCACAATGAAGTGGATATTGATATAAAAACCCATATCATAATAAACTTGGAGTTTATTCACAATTGGACACATCATGGTGTAAATCTGAAGTTTTTCAATATTGATAATTTATTCAGTTGGCATAATTGATTTAGCCAAATCAATTTAAGTATGATGTGCAAAAATAAAGAGAATTCATATGGGTAAATATTAAAGAACTAGAAAGTTCTTTACAAATTCTCTTACATTGCTTGTTCTCATTAATTAATAGACCAATAAAATTTGGGATTAAATCCCATGAATGCTAGAAATATCAAAGGTGAATATGAGCCCATTCACCTGCCATGTATATCACATAAGATGCATCTATGAGATGGTTACATGTGCAATTATTATTAACCCGCAACCTGGCCAGTGTGTGCCAGGTAACTTGCTCAATAATTTAATTTAGAGCATATTCCAGATTTTCTATTCAAGAAGTTCATCTTGATAAGTTGGTTTACATCACAGCTGGTTTAGCAAAATGATTTATTGAGTGCCTCCACTTAATAGCTAAACTATTGCTTATAAGAACAAAGTTTATATATATCAGTTTGATATATGTTATATACAAAAGTATATTATTTTCTCCCCTCACAAGTGGTTCAGGGCCAGGAACCAAATAATTCCATCTTATTATTATTATTGATGTGCGGTGTATATTTTGATTAACACCATAACACACAAAGATGTGTTCTTAAAGTTGAGGAAACAAGTTAGTTTTTCTAACATAAGGGGGAGACAAGATACAACAGTTGAGAAAGTTACGAGGAATGAATTATCATTTCTGCATCTAGATCCTCGAATAAAATAATATGAACTAGAAGTTCATAAAAGGATAATTCATGTACAATTTATTGCAAAGAATGCCAGACGCATTTGCCGACCCAAAGAAAGTAACTATGTTCTCACTGCAAATGCTCATATTATAATAAGTCCTAGAAGGACAAAGTCTATGGTAAGCTTAAAGCGTATAGACAAATCAGTTTCAAATAAATTTCTTGATAAAGAAGATGAGCAAATGATCAAAATGATCATAATAAAGGAGGCAAGTGATCTAGAAGATCACATGACATAACACTTCGTAATATCTCATGAGAGATTCAGGTACCTGAATATATGAATGAAGAGATCTCTATGTTATGTCATTATGAAAATACATTGAAACTGATATAAAATCCTTGTCGACGTCAACCTTCAAGAAGCTAGTATACAAAATCGGGATGCGAAAGCTTAAGGATGTGAATTGATGCTCTCATCAGGGGGAGTTAATGCGCGTTGCACTCTTTTTCACAAGGTTTTGTCCCACTGGGTTTTCCTTGCAAGGTTTTTAACGAGGGAACCAAAAGGCGTATTATTAGATATGTGTACTTTTTTTCCTTTTCTAGATTTTTTTTTTCCCATTGGGTTTTATTTTAGTTAAGGTTTTAATGAGGCACATTACTTATTGAGTAGACATTCAAGGGGGAGTGTTAAGAATAGAATTCTACTTGGAGTGAATGTCTATCTTGTGGAGAGTTTTTACTTTGTGACTAAGTCATAATTTCTCTTATAAATAGAGGGGTCTTACCCCATTGTAAATCATCCCAAAATTCAATAAGAATTTCCTTTCTCTTTCTCTGCAATATTGCTCTTGTTCTTTTATTATTTCGTAACAGAAGTATTAATTAGCATAACATTTTCAATTGTTAGGGTTGACGTTACCGTCCGTTCTTCTTCAATTTTTTAGTTCTTGATTGCAAATCCGAAGTCGCAATTCCAATCTACAAACGATCGGTAATTCGGTACTAATATTTTTAAACATTTGGGAAAAGAAGTTTATCTTTTGAAATATGATGGTGGAATTTATACACATACAAGAAACTCCTTGATTGCTTTTGTAGGCTAATAAAACTTTTATAGGAAACCCTTGAATGCTTTGTTGGATAAAATGGCCAATTGCATAATCAAAATTGCGCTCTTGACTTCCTTATATTGCTTGTCGAATTTATGAAGGAAGATGTACCTTAAGATTTTCGCTAGCAAAATTTTTCGATTTAAATGATTTTATCCTTTTAACAACTAGTTGCACACAAATTTCTCATCTTAACTAAAAAAAAATTCCAGTATTGCAAATATCTGGTTCTTATATTTAGTTATAGCATTGGCCACCTATCACATATCATAGTCTTAATTATATAAATTGGCGTTAGGATATTAAAAATGATAAATTCAAAATAAACTAATCTTAACATGGACGTAAATATCATGTTCATTGTAGTAATGATAAAGTCTAGTGGCACAGGAGTTTTATGAGATTTATTAATTTCATGGGGAAGTTTTTAACTACTGGAACAAAGTGATGAAGATAACTGGGTATGCAAGCAGATTTGAAGAGCATATGAAGGAAAACATAACAAAAGCCATGTCTAATAAATTGCCGTCGTTTACTTTCCGTTAGATGTTACTTATTTACTTTCCCATAAATTAATTAATATTATGTGTAAAATACATGATAGTTAATCACTAATAAAGTGGCATGTGTCAAATATTTATTAAAATGTACTTGAATTTCAACAGCCTTTTTGATAGGCCCTCAACCAACCAATTAAAAGGAGAAGGCATTGGGCTCGTGATTCAATTGGTGAAGATGCTGTTCTTCATTTCAATAAGTCAATGATGTCATTTTCAATCCAGTGCATATTCACGAGATGTAAATGCATTATGCTGTAAAATAGAAGACTTTAATTTTACTTTGTTTTTTTTCCACCTCAATTTCACCACCAAACAAGACTCCGTGAATTCCCATTGGAAACTTCACCAGCTTTTCTTTAATTAGCTATATATATTTAGCAGTTGAAAGTAGGCATTTTTAATGTCATCCTAAGTTTTGTGATGGGCAGTGGCCTATTATTTTCTTTGCTTTCTCTTGTTGAATTTTTATCCATTTATTCATGGCAAACGAATTTCGCTGCTCCATTGAGATGGAGCCTAAGACATTGAATCAAGGTCAACTTAACCTCGCCCGAGTAATGCCTTTAATCTCTAGTTTAATTTGTTTGATTTATATTCTTTTAATTACTTTTGAGATTATGTTATTTTATTATAATTAATAATGCAGGAAGTTGCTGTTGATATTGTGCAAAATACACAATGGGACGAAGCATCAAATATATTTTTAGAGGTCTGCAGCCTATCACATATATATGCTTTGCTATTGCTAATTTAAACAATGTTATAACGGATGGACATAGGCATATTTAGGACGGGTTTTATTGGTTTAACTAAAAGTATTGCTTTTAACTCAAATATATATATGTGTGATTGATTTTGTAACGAGAGTTATTTCTTGTTTTCTGCCTCTGCAAATGTGTGATAGGGAAGAAAGGCAGTTATTGAAATAAAGGAAGCGCTAATGCTAATTGAGGAAGTTGAACAAGTAAACAAGACAAACGTGGCATCTTGCCAATGCTCGTGTGCAATAATAGACTCGCCTCATCAATCTAAGCTCAAGGAACCACTCTCTGCTCCCTTTTGAAACTACAACAATAGTTACGCCTCAATCCAAAACAAATTTAGATCATGAATCCTTCAACACTAGCTAGCTATCTCCAAATAAAGATGTAGTAGTAGTAGTAGTAGTAGAAACATTTTAATTTAATTTGCCGCATATAGATAGCACTTTCTCTTTGCTTTTACCACTACTGTAACCTTTTTTATGATCCCTTCCGTTGGCATTCAAGTGTTCACAGTATATATCATTTTAGCTTTGCCTCAATTGCAGTAGCCACTACGTACTTGTTCATTTACCAACTTTTCATTTCACAGTAGACCATTCTTCTAATCTTTTCGACTTGGACATTTAAGTAAATAATTTTGTGATTAAACAAAATTTGAGTGAAAATGCCAAATTAATTTCCCTGTCCCGCTTCATTGATTCAACCATTTACCAAATCATCTTAATATTCTTGTTTTCTTTGGGAAATCAATAAATTTCACGAAATTTATTCAACCAACTAATAGTATCTCTATGTGTCATTTTTGTGTATTTGCACGAGATAAATAAGATGAAGAATAGAAGAAGAGCACGACAAAGAGAGAGACAGAGTTGAGAGAAAAGGATCTCATTTTTTGTGATCTTCTAAAACACTGTACACATACAGTTATATCACCAAAATAATTGACTAACTACAATTGTAACACCTAACTATTGTTACGACAAATCTAACCATAGTTAAATTAAGCCTATACAACATTAACCTGGGTCATAACATGTATTACATATCTCATTATCCCCCTCCCCCCTCCTCAAGTTAGGACTAATAAAGATGTTCTTCAGGCCTAACTTGGACATTAAGTGAGTGTGCTAAAGACTACTCAAGCCCTTGGTCAAGATATCAATGGACCTCAAGTAGATTGTTTGAACCAAGCCTAAATGAATTTTATCGCGGATGAAGTGACAATCAATATCAATATGTTTCGTACATTCACGGAATACAAGATTGACACCAATTTGTATTGCTGATTTACTGTCACAATGAATAGGAACTGCCAATGTGAGAGTAAATCCCAACTCATCAAATAAACTAACAAGGCACACAATCTCAGACACTATGAATGCTAGGCTACATGATGGAATGGATCTTCTACTATAAATGACATGCAAAATGAGAGAAGGTGAAATTGAGAGAGAACGGAAGAAGGAGAAGAAGTGGTATTGTTCGATTGATTTCAATTACGGAGGGGTTGTTTATATTGTTGGTTAGTGGTTGACATTTGTACCTTCTAACCACTTAACCGACCATCCTCTTCCAATTACACAATACACACACATACACTGTTGTACATATATGGATACATCTATATATTCAATACTCCCCCTCTAACTGGAGGGTGAAACGAATCAGATCCTCCAAGCTTGGATAAACGGAAATGATATTGTGCTCAACCAAGCTTATTCTCCTTTGTAATTGCTCTTCCTCCAAATCTCCTTGCAAAAAGTCATTGTAAACATCCATTTGATAGAGAGTCCAACCTTTGGTTGCTGTTATGGCTACAATTAGGGTTGTGCATTTGGATCGGATATCTGAAACCAATCTGATCCACTTTATTTCGGATTTTAGATTTCGAATTTTCGGATTGGATAAGGATTATATTTTATAAAATTTCAAATTTCCGAATTGGATTCGGATAGGCATGATTTTAATCCGATCTGATCCAAAATTTGAAATTATATGGGCCTATATATAAATACTAGCCTAAAATTCTAGGGTTAAGTGAGCTTAGACATTTATCATACTGACCCTAAGTTATATCAATGTTTTCTCTCGCTCTCACATATTTCCTCTCTGCCGCCTCTCTTTACAGCTCAGTCCTCTCAAAGTCTTCACTCTTCATCTCAGTCTGACCAAGCTTTCTGTAACGACCCAACCGGTCATTTTGAGCTACGATGCGTCATTCAGCAGTTTGAGGCCATGAGCAGCTTCATCTCAGGTATATTGACTTGTGTGTATGGTCAGAATTAAAATTCAAGAAGTTTGGAGTCAAATTTAAATGAAAATTCTCTTTTCCGAAGCTTAAACTTGAAGAAATGAACTAGGATTGGAATTTGAGTATACGACCTCAAAGTTGGAATCTGAAGGTTCCCACAAGTTCATATGATGATTTCGGACTTGGTCGTATGCCCGGATCGGGTTTTGGATAACTCGGGAGCGTTTTGGCGCATATTATGGAAGATAGCATTTTTGAAGAAATTGCATCAGTTTGGCTTAAAATGCATTTTAGTGTTATTGATGTCCGTTTGGGATTCCGAGACTGGGAGTAGCTCCGTATGGTTATTATGGATTTGGGAGCGCGATCGGAAGTGAATTCGGAGGTCCGTAGGTCATTTTGGATTCGTTTGGCTAAAGATAGAAAATTGAAGGTTTTTGAGAAAATTTGACCGGAAGTGGAAATTTTGATATCGGACTCGAAATGCAAATCTTATGGTTCGGATAGCTTTATTAGGTGATTTGGGACTTAGGAGTGTGTCCGGAATATTTTTGTGATGACCGGTGTAGAATTAAGCTTGAATTGGCAAAGTTAGTATTTTGGCGAATTTCGGTTGACAGGTGAAATTTTGATCCGACGGTCGGAATGGAATTCCGAAAATTTCTGTATCTCTGTTATGTCATTTTGGACTTGTGTGCAAAATTTGAAGTCAATCGGACTTGATTTGATAGGTTTCGGCATCGGAAATAGAAGTTGGAAACTTCAAAGTTCATCAAGCTTGGATTGGAAGTTAATTCATAATTTTTGCATTGTTTGATGTGATTTGAGTCCTCGAGTGAGTTCGTAATGTGTTTTGGGACTGGTTGGTGTTATTGGTCGGGGGCCTCGGGTGTGTTTCGGATGCCCAACTGGTCATTTTTGAAGATTTTTGTTCATTTGAGCATAAATGTAATGATCTAAAGGTTCATTTTTAGTTTTAGAGATCCAAATTTAATTCTTAGAGTTTCTGAATTTTGATAATGAATTATAGGACTGATCTGGAAAATTTGGTTTAATTTCATCAAGTGGCGATTGGGTTTTTTGACGCGAAATGCGAGTTAATTGTTTAACGAGTAAATTGAGTATCGAACTGAAAAAATAAGCTCCGAATTCAGTTTTGATTGAAGGGTTGTGTTCGTATTATTATTTGTGACTCATAGGAACAAGAATCGCCTAATTCCGAGTTCGTATGACGGAGTTAGAGCCATTTTAGTGAAACAAAAGCTGCTGCAATTTTCTGGGCAATTTCTGCATTTTTCGTACGTGTGAACAGTGATCTCACTTGCGTGTACAGTATCTTTGTACAGTGCATGTGAACAGTGCATGTGAACAGTGCATGTGAACAGTGACGTGAATAGTGACGGACAGAATGTTAAGTTCTAAAAATGGGAATTTCTCCCATTTTCCATTTTTGACGAATTGGAGCTCGGATAAGGCGATTTTTTGAGGGATTTTTGGAGAGAACAACGGGGTAAGTGTTCTTAACTCAATTTTGGTTGTATAACTTGAATCTATTGCAAGTTTTGGTATTTAATCTAAGGATTTTGTCGGAAAAAGGGTAGAAAACCCTCTTAGATAGAATCATTGATTTGAAGGTCGAAATGATATGGGAATTTAATAAATTTTGTATGCTTGGACTCGTGAGAGTGCGAGGTTTCTGGAAATATAAAATTTACCCGGTTCCGAGACATGGGGCCCGAGGGGTATTTTGGTCATTTTACATAATTTCGCGTATTAGCTTAGAATTTAATTGTAGAATAAATTAATTGAATTATTATTTACAAATGCAATTTAATTGAATAGATTTGAGCCATTTGGAGTCGGATACTCGTGGCAAGAGCGTGTTTTCAAGTTGACGTGCACTTGATCGAGGTAAGTGGCTTGTCTAACCTTGTGTGGGGGACTTTGTCCCTTAAGATATGAATTTGGTAATTGAATGCCTTGTGTGTGAGGTGACGAGCGCGTACTTGAGCTAATTGTTGAAAACCCGAATTTTTACTTAAAGATAAAAGTTACTTGAGTTGAGTTCTCTTTCATATTTACTTATTCCTAACTGCTATTATAGCTTGTGCTAGTTTAGAGAAGCATGTTTAGTGGATTTATTTGTCTATTTGCTTAAACTACCTTGTTGCATTCTATGAGACATATTAGGCCAAAATATACTATTATTTGTTATGAGTCGGTAGCTAATTAATATCTTGAGTTGTTGTTGGTTGATTTAAATTGGGACTACGGGACGGCATCCCGAAATTTCCCCTATACATATTATACAATAAGAATAAGGGTACGGGATACTAAGAGATCCCTGGCACAGAAAAGAATATATTTATTGAGGATACTAGGAGATCCTCTGGATACTAAGAGATCCCAGAATATTTATTAAGGATACTAGAAGATCCTCTGGATACCAAGAGATTCCAACAATTATTATTGTGGATACTAGGAGATCCCAGAATATTTATTGAGGATACCGGGAGATCCTCGGGATACCAGGAGATCCCAAAATTTATTGTTATGGATACTAAGAGATCCCAAAAATATATTTATTGAGGATACCAAGAGATCCTCGGGATACCAAGAGATCCCAGAATTTATTGTTATGGATACTAAGAGATCCCAAAAATATATTTATTGAGGATACCAAGAGATCCTCGGGATACCAGGAGATCCCCGACGATAAATATCCGGTTGTGGTTTGTACCTCTATTCTTTGATAGTGTTTGTCCGTTGTTACTGTTTTACTTATTTTTCTTGCCGGATATTTGCTGTGATTATACACATATTGTCTTCTCATTATCATATTGGTTATTATATTTTACCTCAGTAGGGCCCTGGCCTTCCTCGTCACTACCCAACCGAGGTTAGGCTTGGCACTTACTGAGTACCGCCGTGGTGTACTCATGCTACTCTTCTGCACACTTTTGTTGTGCAGATCCAGGTATATCTGATCAGGCACATTTCAGGTGATCTAGAAGCTCTTGAGGAGACTCGAGGTATGATCTGCTACGTCCGTAGATCCGGAGAGTCCCCTTCTATTCTCACTAGTGATAGTAGTTATTTCCCTTACTCTCGTTGTATAGACATTTCCTGATGTATAAAGCCACAGTTGTACTCTTTCTTAGTCTGTGTTGCCCGTGGGTTTCCGGGTCTTGGTAGTATGTTGCTTAGTGTGTTTTGGCGAAGTGTATGTGCCGAGCGGCACCTATTACATTTCATTTACATTATTCTGTTGTTACCTTATCTTTTATTTCATGAAATTGTACATTCCGCGTCGTGTTAGGCTTACCTAGTCGCGAAGGCTGGGTGCCGTCATGACAGGTTCGCGATTGGTGAACTAGGGTCGTGACAAGTTGGTATCAGAGCTTTAGGTTCGTAGGAGTCACGGGACACAGACCGGTTACTTAGATTCTCGCTGATCGATACGGAGACGTCTGTATTTATCTACGAGGGGCTATGTAACTGTTTAGGAAACTCTTCAATTCTTTGAATTCCTTATTGTGCGTCATTTATTCAGTTGGAGCCTATGTCATATGTTCTTTGCATCCACTCATGTATTAAAATTGCACACTCGGTATCAAGTATGCGCCGATAGTTTGTAACGCTGCAGAGGGACTTCAAGGGAGTCAAGAATTTACTCAACCATTGTTACCGCGTGTCTTCCATATCAATAATGCAAGAGAATTGAGAGATCTTCAATTGTGCACATGTGGCTGCACTAGGTTCTGACATTCGGTTGATAAGTACGGTCTTGAGAAGGTTTACTTAACTGCCTAATCGTCACAGTAATGGTAGAGTCACAAGGTGGATGTAGATCTAAAGATAGTTGGTGGTAATAAAGACTATATGGTTCATATGAGATATCTATTTAGCGAAGGATTCAGCCAGCAGAGATACTGGGGGGAAATGAGTTTAACTGTCTTAAGAAGGACATGTACCAAACGAATGTCTTGGCCTTGTCTTATGATGAAGACGTACGAATGTTAAAGGCTAGTATCATGGATTAGCAAGATGTATCTTATGGCTTCGTGCCAAGTGAAAGGATTTCACTTTCAACGATCAAATTATCGGTCATGTGTCATATCAGATTTGGCATGCGATGTATTTAAGTGCTATTCAAGAGTTCTTTGAAACTTGCTGATGAGTAAGAGTTGAGTTTTGTGTGGTATGACGTTGGGACTTTCGATGTTCCTATGTCCATAATAATTCTACATTTCATTATCAGTGGGAAAAACTTCGACAAAGGCTACATGGTGCTTCATAGATGTGTGAGAACCACAGCATGTCTTAAGCTGTCATTGGTAAAGAATGCTCGATGCATGGAGCAGGAAGATGTTTGGTTGTATTGGGATGAGGTCATACCCTATGGTGTCAGAGTGATAATAGAGCACAGGTGGTTATGTTCGTTAGATCAAGTGAATTGCAGTTGAATAAGAGTAAATGACTTGAGAGAATGGTTCTAATGTGTTCGAGAGATATGTAATAGTGGCTTTGAGCTAAGTGGGAGAGTCCCACCGCTTGCGATTGGGTCGCATGGTTAACTACCTGCGTGAATTCTGGGTATTAGCGTATTAATGAGTTATTGCATCTACGGAAGAGGACCATGAGTGGTAATTTGAGTATATAAATTGTTGAATGCATGTTATGGTTAGCCTTACTGGCTCATGTTCAAACTAGAGGAAAGATTCATGATTTATGCCTCGTATATGTGCAGGCTTCGAGGGAAGTGATCCCGTTGGGTGCTCTATCGAGAGGGTATTCATATGTTATAAAAATTCAGTAGAGTTGGTTGCATATTGGGACAAGTCAGGGCTGGATGGCTCTCAATAGAGGTCCTAGTGAATTTAAGAGGTAAAGTGTGGTGCCTGATAATACTGAGACTACAAGTACAGTTGGGAGTCAAACTTTTGAAGCAACTTACGAAGAAGGGCACAACACGTTCTATGATATTTTGACTTGTGGTGTAGTATTTGAGAGACATGAAACGGTCGTCGTTTTGGAGATAGCATGGCCTTATGATTTAAGGTCTTATGTGAAGTATTTGCCTATCGTCAGTTCTAGAGTTGTGATGGAAATCGTGTCAATCGTATATCGGCATGTGAGGTGCAATGAGTGGTATGGAATTTGAAGTAAGGACCAAGGTCGCAGTTTGGTCAATGAATGTGATATAAAGAGCTCGAATGAGCAGGAAAGGAGTTTCAGTGTTTTGAGTAAGATGGGTATTAACGTCAGTATCACTTGAGATCGGTGTTCTGTGAGAAAGGCTTTGCATCCTGATTAGGGACTCCCGATCGCTTTTCAGTGTTAGTGCAGCCGGTGGGTTGAATGTGCAGGCCCGTTTAATTATTCGGAAGATGGTGGGAGCTTGTCCTACAAGAGGGTTGTATAGGTGACATGTAGTCACTTGATTGGTTAGAAATTTAAACCAAGTATGAGGATTTTGGTGATATCATCCATTTGAGAATTTATGCCGGGAGGGCACTCTGCTTATTGGGTTATAGACGTGTGAAATATTATTGACTTAGCTTGGCACGACCAGAATAGACTTAAGGTTGGTGGATAGATTTAATATGTGGAAGTGAGCCTTGCGTCAGGCCGGTTGTGTTTCTTCCAGCAATGCGCCCCCTTATGGAGAGGTAGTCGCGGTCTTATTTCGCGGTTAGTTAATTCATGTAAAGATATATTGCGCCATATGAGTTGTGAGATGGCTTGGTAATTTCCTTATGTGTTGAGGTTCCGCTCAGCGGTGATGTTATATGAGCATGATGGTTCTTGAGACTTAGATCATATATCGCACCTCAGTGGTGCTTGAGTTCGTAGCCTATAGCGCTATATGTTTTCTTGTGTCTGATATCATGCACCTTAGTGTGCTTATGATCGATATTCAGTATTTTGATGTGATGAGCTATTCAACTCGACGTATGGCTCCTTGTGTGAGTTTTATATAGGGATCGGGTGGCACGCCGCCATGGTTATATTGTTTGGATCGGGTGGCACGCCGCCATGGTTATATTGTTTGGATCGGGTGGCACGCCGCCATGGGTATATCGTTGGGATCGGGTTGCACGCCGCAACAGTGTGATGTTTATTTCAGTGTCCATAATTGCTCTTATGTGTTCTTTTTCCTATTTTTCTGAAGAAGTCCATGTTAGTGTGAGAGTTGAATAGTTCTCTCTCTAGTGTTCGCCTTCCTTTTGTATCATGTACGAATTAGTGGCCTAATGATACATTGTGTCATCTTGTAGGACTTTTGATTATGTCTGAGGTGTCTTATCGCCTGAGCAGTTCGTACTGGGTAAGATTATGGGATTTGGGGTCAGTGCAAACTGATTATATGAAGTATATTGTAGAGAAAAAGATCATTCTCTGGTTTAGGACAAGGTAATGGATCTTGTCAGGGGTATAAACCCAATGAATTCTTGATTCAGTAGTTGGTTATGGATATCGGTACATCTCTTCCATCGTGTCAGTGTTGTAAAAGCTAGAGCAAGACCTATGTAGGTCATGAGATGCAATGAGAGCATCATATTTGTGGAATTTCGACTATTATATTTAAATAATATTATTGTGGTCCCATGAGTAAAGTGATGCAAAGTATAAATTCAGCAAATTTATGCAGTCATGTATGGCTACAGCGTGTGAAGATTGATATGGTGGTCGTATGATGGAAACATGCTAGGTAGGAAATTCCGAATGTTGGAATTGGATCTAATGGCTTATTTACTCAAATAAGGGAGTATATCTATAGAGTTATCGAGCTAATGTGTTCAAATGAGTTGTGAAAGCACAGGAAGTTGCATGAGATGTTAAACCAGTAATTTCAGACTACTTCAGTGTAGTTCTCAGCACGTTCGAGGACGAACGTATGTTTAAGTGGGGGAGATTGTAACGACCCAACCGGTCATTTTGAGCTACGACGTGTCATTCAGCAGTTTGAGGCCATGAGCAGCTTCATCTCAGGTATATTGACTTGTGTGTATGGTCAGAATTAAAATTCAAGAAGTTTGGAGTCAAATTTAAATGAAAATTCTCTTTTCCGAAGCTTAAACTTGAAGAAATGAACTAGGATTGGAATTTGAGTATACGACCTCAAAGTTGGAATCTGAAGGTTCCCACATGTTCATATGATGATTTCGGACTTGGGCGTATGCTCGGATCGGGTTTTGGATAACTCGGGAGCGTTTTGGCGCATATTATGGAAGATAGCATTTTTGAAGAAATTGCATCAGTTTGGCTTAAAATGCATTTTAGTGTTATTGATGTCCGTTTGGGATTCCGAGACTGGGAGTAGCTCCGTATGGTTATTATGGATTTGGGAGCGCGATCAGAAGTGAATTCGGAGGTCCGTAGGTCATTTTGAATTCGTTTGGCTAAAGATAGAAAAATGAAGGTTTTTGAGAAAATTTGACCGGAAGTGGAAATTTTGATATCGGACTCGAAATGCAAATCTTATGGTTCGGATAGCTTCATTAGGTGATTTGGGACTTAGGAGTGTGTCCGGAATATTTTTGTGATGACCGGTGTAGAATTAAGCTTGAATTGGCAAAGTTAGTATTTTGGCGAATTCCGGTTGATAGGTGAAATTTTGATCCGACGGTCGGAATGGAATTCCGAAAATTTCTGTAGCTCTGTTATGTCATTTTGGACTTGTGTGCAAAATTTGAAGTCAATGGGACTTGATTTGATAGGTTTCGGCATCGGAAATAGAAGTTGGAAACTTCAAAGTTCATCAAGCTTGGATTGGAAGTTATTTCATAATTTTTGCATTGTTTGATGTGATTTGAGGCCTCGAGCGAGTCCGTAATGTATTTTGGGACTGGTTGGTGTTATTGGTCGGGGTCTCGGGGGCCTCGGGTGTGTTTCGGATGCCCAATGGGTCATTTTTGAAGATTTTTGTTCATTTGAGCATAAATGTAATGATCTAAAGGTTCATTTTTAGTTCGAGAGATCCAAATTTAATTCTTAGTGTTCCTGAATTTTGATAATGAATTATAGGACTGATCTGGAAAATTTGGTTTAATTTCATCAAGTCGCGATTGGGTTTTTGACGCGAAATGCGAGTTAATTGTTTAACGAGTAAATTGAGTATCGAACTGAGAAAATAAGCTCCGAATTCAGTTTTGATTGAAGGGTTGTGTTCATATTATTATTTGTGACTCATAGGAACAAGAATCGCCTAATTCCGAGTTCGTATGACGGAGTTAGAGCCATTTTAGTGAAACAAAAGCTGCTGCAATTTTCTGGGCAATTTCTGCATTTTTCGTACGTGTGAACAGTGATCTCACTTGCGTGTACAGTATCTTTGTACAATATACATGAACAGTGGTGGACAGAATGTTAAGTTCTAAAAATGGGAATTTCTCCCATTTTCCATTTTTGACGAATTGGAGCTCGGATAAGGAGATTTTTTGAGGGATTTTTGGAGAGAACAATGGGGTAAGTGTTCTTAACTCAATTTTGGTTGTATAACTTGAATCTATTGCAAGTTTTGGTGTTTAATCTAAGGGTTTTGTTGGAAAAGGGTAGAAAACCCTCTTAGATAGAATCATTGATTTGAAGGTCGAAATGATATGGGAATTTAATAAATTTTGTATGCTTAGACTCGTGAGAGTGCGAGGTTTCTGGAAATATAAAATTTACCCGGTTCCGAGACGTGGGGCCCGAGGGGTATTTTGGTCATTTTACATAATTTCGCGTATTAGCTTAGAATTTAATTGTAGAATAAATTACTTGAATTATTATTTACAAATGCAATTTAATTGAATATATTTGAGCCATTTGGAGTCGGATACTCGTGGCAAGAGCGTGTTTTCAAGTTGACGTGCACTTGATCGAGGTAAATGGCTTGTCTAACCTTGTGTGGGGGACTTTGTCCCTTAAGATATGAATTTGGTAATTGAATGCCTTGTGTGTGAGGTGACGAGCGCGTACTTGAGCTAATTGTTGAAAACCCGAATTTTTACTTAAAGATAAAAGTTACTTGAGTTGAGTTCTCTTTCATATTTACTTATTCCTAACTGCTATTATAGCTTGTGCTAGTTTAGAGAAGCATGTTTAGTGGATTTATTTGTCTATTTGCTTAAACTACCTTGTTGCATTCTATGAGACATATTAGGCCAAAATATACTATTATTTGTTATGAGTCGGTAGCTAATTAATATCTTGAGTTGTTGTTGGTTGATTTAAATTGGGACTACGGGACGGCATCCCGAAAATTTCCCCTATACATATTATACAATAAGAATGAGGGTGTGGGATACTAAGAGATCTCTGGCACAGAAAAGAATATATTTATTGAGGATACTAGGAGATCCTCCGGATACCAAGAGATCCCAACAATTATTATTGTGGATACTAGGAGATCCCAGAATATTTATTGAGGATACCGGGAGATCCTCGGGATACCAGGAGATCCCAAAATTTATTGTTATGGATACTAAGAGATCCCAAAAATATATTTATTGAGGATACCAAGAGATCCTCGGGATACCAAGAGATCTCAGAATTTATTGTTATGGATACTAAGAGATCCCAAAAATATATTTATTGAGGATACCAAGAGATCCTCGGGATACCAGGAGATCCCCGACGATAAATATCCAGTTGTGGTTTGTACCTCTATTCTTTGATAGTGTTTGTCCGTTATTACTGGTTTACTTATTTTTCTTGCCGGATATTTGCTGTGATTATACACATATTGTGTTCTCATTATCATATTGGTTATTATATTTTACGTCAGTAGGGCCCTGGCCTTCCTCGTCACTACCCAACCGAGGTTAGGCTTGGCACTTACTGAGTACCGCCGTGGTGTACTCATGCTACTCTTCTGCACACTTTTGTTGTGCAGATCCAGGTATATCTGATCAGGCACATTTCAGGTGATCTAGAAGCTCTTCAGGAGACTCGAGGTATGATCTGCTACGTCCGTAGATCCGGAGAGTCCCCTTCTATTCTCACTAGTGATAGTAGTTATTTCCCTTACTCTCGTTGTATAGATATTTCCTGATGTATAAAGCCACAGTTGTACTCTTTCTTAGTCTGTGTTGCCCGTGGGTTTCCGAGTTTTGGTAGTATGTTGCTTAGTGTGTTTTGGCTAAGTGTATGTGCCGAGCGGCGCCTATTACATTTCATTTACATTATTCTGTTGTTACCTTATCTTTTATTTCATGAAATTGTACATTCCGCATCGTGTTAGGCTTACCTAGTCGCGAAGGCTGGGTGCCGTCATGACAGGTTCACGATTGGTGAACTAGGGTCGTGACACTTTCGCCTCTCGTCTTCACTTTTCATCTCAGTCTTCTCGAAGTCTCAATTTAGTGAACTCCAAGTCCTCTCGAAGTAGAAAACTAATCTCAAAGTCTCAACTCTCAAGTCTTCACATTCGATATTCAATTAAGAGCAAACGACACAAAGCCTTAATAAATGGTAATCCTGGCATTCTCTCTAACTATTAGTTATTATTGGTTTCATTGTTGCTTTCCCTCTCTCTTTTAGATCTCAAATGTGATGTTTTCCACCTTTTATTTCACGACCGAAATCAAATAATGTGTGTTTTGTGTCTTTTTTTTTTGTGAGTTAGAGAGAGATTACAACATCTTTATTTTGAATTTTCATGTTGTTTTTACAATTTTTGTATGTATGTATCAATTTGTCTTTATGTTTTATTTTTATCTCTCTTTCATTTTCTATTCTTCTATTTTTTATTTATTTTGATTTTTTGTTTGTTTTGGTAGATGAAAAACAAGGCAGAGACAGTGAATGAACTTCAAATTGTTGAAAAAGTTGGTGAAAGTAATGCTTCAATTGATTCAACAACCAACAACAGTGAATCTGAACCTGGTTCGAAGAAAAGAAAAATGGTTAAAGAAAGATCAATAGCTTGGCGCTACTTCAACAAGTTCAATAATGCCGAGGGTGTGAAGAAAATGAGATGCAAGTTTTGTTCAGAAGAATATGTAGCTGATACCAAGCATAGCGGCACAAGCAGTTTTTTATTGCATATTCCCAAATGTCCGACCAATCCCTACAAGGCAGAAGGTAGCCAAATAATATTTGGTTTTCAACCGCAAGTTCTAACAGGTGATGTTTCAGTTATCCCTTGAAAATTTGATCAAGAGGCATGTAGGAGGGCTTTAGCTCGTATGATTATTAAAGATGAACTTCCCTTTATTTCTATTGAAAATGATGGATTTAGAGACTTTGTAAGAACTTTTCAACTTTTATTTTATATTCCAACTCATACTACTATGACTAGGGATTGTCATGAGATGTACCATGAAGAGAGACTTGCTTTGAAGTCTATTCTTAAAGAATCAAAACATAGAATATGCATTACTACTGATACGTGGGCTTTAATTCAAAGAATTAATTATATGTGTGTTACATCCTATTAAATTGACAATAATTGAAAATTGCATAAATGGATATTGAATTTTTATCCAGTTACTAGTCATAAAGGTCAAGATTTAGCTAGTGGTATTCCTAAGTGGTTACTTGAATGGGGAATGGATAAAGTATTTACTGTGACAGTTGATAATGTGAGTTCTAATTATGTGATGGTTAGAGAGTTATCCAAGCAATTTACTTGATGAAACACTAACTTGATAGAAGGTAAGCATGTTCATGTGAGATGCATAGCTCACATCATCAATCTAGTTGTTCAAGATAGGTTGAGAGATATGAGTGTGTCTATTGAATGAATAAGACAAGTTGTTAGGTACATAAGACAATCTCTTGCATGACGAAATTTTTAAAAGATTATTGTGATCTTGATAGGATAACTTCTAAAAAAGGATTATGATTGGATGTTCCTACTAGGTGGAACTCTACATATTTGATGTTGAAGGTTGCTACAGTTTATGAGGAAGCCTTTACAACATATTGTGATATTGATTATGGTTTGATATCATGTATTTCTAAGTGCATTTTATGAGGATGGGGAACCTGCATGTCCACTTTTAAGTAGTGATTGGGATAGTATAAGACGTATTGTTAAGTTTCTAGAAATGTTTTATGAATTCACCTTGAAAGTATCAGGTACACTTTGTATTACGTCTAATGTGTACTTTCTTGAAATATGTGTTGTTGATTCTTCTTTGAAAGAGTTGATGCCAAATGAAGATACTTTCTTTAGAGAAATGGCAAAAAATATGAAAGAGAAATTGACCAGTATTTGGGGGATCCACACAAGATGAACAAAAAGATTACCTCGTGTGTTCTTGATCCACGCCATAAGTTTAATACTCTTTCATTTGCGTTTGGTGCTATGTTTGGAGAGACAATAGGTTTGAAAACACAAGAGGATGTAAAAACATACATGAATACTTTATTTAATGTGTATGCAATGAAAAATGGTGGTTCTAGTTCATATCCATCTTCTCCATGTTCTGGTCCATATTCTCCATCTTCTTCATCATTGCTCTCATAATTCATGCTAGATTTATATAAGCATAAGAAATATGGCGGAGTTGATTCTAAAACGGAGTTAGATAAATATTTGGGTGAAGATGTTGAGGAAGACCATGAAGTTTGATATTCTGGGGTGGTGGAAGTTGAACTCACCCAGATTTTCCACTTTTGTTGAGATGACACGTTGTCACGACCCCAAATCCGGTCGTGATGGCGCCCAGCACATTGCTAAGCCAGCCTGACCAATCAATATCAACGACGGAGCTAGAAGCTCTCTTTAACCCATTTAAGCATTTCAAAGCATGAAACAATAGTAATACTTTTACCAACAGCGGGGAAACCAAGTCCCAAAATATACTAACTCCCATAGACCGAAGGGTCAAGAGTCATGAGCCTCTAAAGAACATCAGTGTAATAAAGTTTATAACAAACTCAGTGCGGAAAGGAAAGACAACAAGATAAGAAATGACAACTAGAATAGGAGTCAGGTCCTGCGGACGCTGCAGCTACCTCGACTATCCCGCACAATGCCTCCAAGCGGCTACCGAATCAGGTCTGCTGAGAGGTACCTGGATCTGCACACAAGGTGCAGGGAGTAAAATGAGTACTGCCAGACTCAGTGGTAATAAACAAGGGTAAGACAGCGCAGATAAGAAATCCGCAATAAAGCACTATGTAAAGCTATAATCGGCTACCCTGTCATAGAATCAATCTTCACTGTACCTGTTCCAACAAATACCAATAAATAGCATAACAGCTAGCAGATGTAGCTAAATGCAATGCAATGCATGATATGACCGCTACGGCGCGTAGCCCGACTCCAATTTTTGGGTACCCGTGCTCACTGTGGGGGTTCAGACTCCGGAGGGGCTCCTACAGCCCAAGCACATCTCATAGAGATATTCCTGCAGCGTGCATTCCGATCCAACATATATCTCGCTGCGGCGCGCAACCCGATCCACTACTAGTCGACTAATATGCAGATACAGCCTCGCAGGCTCAAAAATAGTTTTTGAAAACTCTTTTATCATTTTTCAGTTGGAAAACAGTAATGTCAAGTTCCAGAGATTGGAATTGGCATAATAACAAAAATAGTTGCGGACTAGTAGTAAACTAGCATGTCTATATGATAAGACAATGATAACGATCCTCGCGGGATCCAATAACTGGCTCACGGCCCACATGTATACTCAACCGCCCAAGAAGGGGTTCCTCGGCTCAAGAGTGGCCATTATCACAATATATATATATGCAACCATCCGAGAAGGAGGTTCGACGGCTCTAGAATAGCCAATAATACAGTATCGACAGGTCGGACTAATATATAGTCTCCAGTTCATGATCGACCCCGCACTCTCAAGAGTGTGCGTGTCTCGCCGCTATACAGCGTCACAAAGTGGTATACCGGGGTTTCGAACCCGCCGGTCATCACCCACATCTATTACTCACCTCAATATAGCGCGACGACTATTCCGCAATGCCCTTGCCACGAGAATCAAGCTCCGCACGCGTAGAATCTGCTCAAATACAGTAGAAACACAACAAATTAGGCCAATGGGACGACACCCAATCAAAACAACTCAATTTACATCAAAATTCCCAAAGTTGTCAAAACCCGACTTTCGGTACGCTTATCGAAAAATCACGAAAGTCACATATTCGGAACCCTCACCTCAATACGAGTCTAAGCATATCAATTTTACCAAATTCGGACTCCATTTGCCCATTCAAAACCTTGATTTTCTAAAGTTCAAGCCTAGGGCTAAATCCTCCATAAATTACCCCAAATTCCTCCATTTTCATGATATAATTGCATAATATTATCAATACTAATCATAGTTTAAGTCCATAGATGATTACCTGATGATTTCCCTTGAATTTCTCTTCAAAATTGCCCAAATCGCCTCTAAAGCCGAGACCCAAAATGTGTGAAATGTTCTGAAATTTTTCTAACTTCTTATACACTTACTTACAGCGATTTTCGCTTCTGCGGAATATTTTCCGCTCCTACGCACCCGTATCCGCGACCAAAGGGTCGCTTCAGCGGTTCCAGGCCTAGCCCGCCATTTCCGCTTCTGCGAGCAAAGGGCCGCTTAAGCGGGCCCGCTTCTGCGAAGAAACTTCCGTTTCTGCGGAAACATCCGCCTCTGCGCACCATTGTCCGCTTCTGCGGTCTCGCCCAAGCGGTCGAATGTCCGCTTCTGCGGACCATGCCCATTTTCTCCCCTTCGCTTCTGCGATCACTGGCTCGCACCAGCGATGCCGCTTCAGCGGAATGACTACCGCTTCTGCGTAACCAGCCGCTCCTGCGCACCTCGTCCGCTTCTGCGGACTCGCTCATGCGTCCAATATTCCGCAGGAGCGGAAACAACAGAAGCAGGATCCCAACCTGCAATTTTTCCACAATTTTCTCCCGTTTAACCATCCGAAAACACCCCGAGGCCCCGGGACCTCATCCAAACATACCAACACATCTTAATACCTTATTCGAACTTGCTCCAATCCTCAAAACACGTCTAACAACATCAAAACCCATAATTCGCATCGAATTCAAGCCTAAATTCCTTAAAACATTCCAAATTACACATTCAATCAAAAACCCGACCAAACGACGTCCGAATGACCTGAAATTTTGCAGGCACATCCAAAATCACCTAACGGAGCTACTGCAACTGTCGGAATTCCATTCCGACTCCCGGATCAAAATCTCACCTACCGTTCGGATTTCGCCAAAATTCAACCTTAGCCAACTCAAGCCTATTTCTACACCGGGCCTCCAAATTCAATTCCGATCGCTCCCCTAAGTCACAAATCACCTCCCGGAACTAACCGAATCATCAGAATCCGATTCCGAGCCCTCTAACCAAATAGTCAACTCCGTGTTGACTTTCCTTATTCAAGTTCCCTTCAAAAAGGCTATATGCCTCATTTTCAATCCAATTCACTCCTAACTCACCCGATAGACTCTAACACTGATATAAAATCATAAAACATGTATTTACAACATAACGAGGTGGTAATTCTCGTGATGACGGGCCGGGTCGTCACATTCTCCCCCTCTTAAGCAAACGCTCGTCCTCGAGCGGGTCAAGAAACATACCTGAAGTCTCAAACAAGTGAGGATATCTGCTCCGCATCTCCCGCTCGACCTCCCAAGTGGCCTCCTCCACGGGTCGACCTCTCCACTGAACCTTAACTAATGCAATCTCCTTAGACCTCAATTTTCTCACCCGTCGTCCCAAAATGGCAATAGGCTCCACATCATAGGATAGATCACCATCAAGCTGAATGGTACTGAAGTCTAATACATGAGACGGATCTCCAATGTACTTCCGGAGCATAGACACATGGAATACCGGATGAACGCTGGATAAGCCGGGCGGCAAGGCCAACTCATATGCCACCTCTCCAACTCTCCTAAGTATCTCAAAAGGACCAATGTACCTAGGACTCAACTTTCCTTTCTTCCCAAACCTCATGACACCCTTCATAGGTGAAACCTTCAACAATACTCTGTCACCAACCATGAAAGACAACTCTCGAACTCTACGGTCCGCATAACTCTTCTGACGAGACTGTGCTGTACGAAGCCTCTCCTGGATCAACTTTGCTCTATCCAGAGCATCCTGGACTAACTCAGTCCCTATCAATCTAACCTCACCAGGCTCAAACCATCCCACGGGGGATCTACACCGCCTGCCATACAATGCCTCATACGGGGCCATCTGAATACTCGACTGATAACTGTTGTTGTAGGCAAACTCGGCAAGTGGTAGGAACTCATCCCACGAACCACCAAAATCAATCACACAAGCTCGCAACATATCCTCCAAGATCCGAATAGTGCGCTCAGACTGTCCGTCTGTCTGGGGGTGAAATGCTGTACTCAACTCAACCCGCGTACCCATCTCTCGCTGAAATGCTCTCCAAAACCGAGAAGTGAACTGAGTACCCCTGTCGGATATGATAGACACTGGGACCCCATGCAACCGAACAATCTCTCGAATAAAGATCGCTGCCAACCGCTCTGATGAGTAGGTAGTACTAACTGGAATGAAGTGAGCTGACTTGGTCAGTCTATCCACAATCACCCATACCGAATCAAACTTCCTCGCCGTCCGAGGGAGTCCCGTAACAAAGTCCATAGTGATCCTTTCCCATTTCCACTCAGGAATAACAATGCGCTGAAATACACCACCGGGCCTCTGGTGCTCGTACTTAACCTGCTGACAGTTGAGGCACCGTGCTACATGTCTAACAATGTCCATCTTCATCTTTCTCCACCAATAATGTTGTTTCAAATCTTGATACATTTTCGCGGCTCCTGGATGGATAGAATACCGTGAGCTATGGGCCTCTTCCAGAATCAACTCACGAAGGCCATCAACATTGGGCACACATATCCGGCCCTGCATCCTCAATATGCCGTCACTATCAATGGTGACATCTCTAGCATCATCATGTTGAACTCTGTCCCTCAGGACAGCCAAATGTGGATCATCATACTGGTGCTCACGAATACGATCATATAGAGATGACCGAGATACAACACAAGCCAATACCCTGCTGGGCTCCGAAATATCTAACCTCACTAGCCGATTGGCTAGCACCTGAACATCATAAGCAAATGGCCTCTCCTCAGCTGGAATATATGCCAAGCTCCCCATACTGACCGCCTTCCGGCTCAAAGCATCGGCCACCACATTGGCCTTCCCGGATGATATAATATAGTAATGTCATAATCCTTCAGCAACTCTAGCCATCTCCGCTGTCTCAAATTAAGGTCTTTCTGTTTGAACAAGTGCTGGAGACTACGATGGTCGGTATACACCTCACAAGACACACCGTACAAATAGTGCCTCCAAATCTTCAAGGCATGAACAATGGCGGCTAGCTCCAAGTCATGAACAGGGTAGTTCTTCTCATGCGGCTTCAACTGCCGAGAAGCATAAGCAATTACCTTTCCTTCCTGCATCAACACACAACCTATCCCCACTCTCGAGGCATCACAATAAATGGTATATGAACCCGAAGTTGATGGCAATACTAACACTGGAGCTGTGGTCAAAGCTGTCTTGAGCTTCCTGAAAGCTCTCCTCGCACTCATCCGACCACACGAATGGTGCACCCTTCCGGGTCAATTTAGTCAATGAAGAAGCAATGGATGAAAATCCCTGAACAAACCGGCGATAATATCCCACCAAACCAAGAAAACTCCTCATCTCTGTAGCTGAGGTCGGTCTAGGCCAACTCTGCACCGCCTCTATCTTTTTCTGATCAACCTGAATACCATCACGAGACACCACATGTCCCAGAAATGCTACGGACTCGAGCCAAAACTCGCACTTGGAGAATTTAGCATATAGCTTCTCCTCTCTCAATCTCTGCAACACAATACTCAAATGCTGAGCATGCTCCTCCCGACTACGGGAGTAGACTAGAATGTCACCAATGAACAAAATCACAAATGAATCCAAATAAGGCCTGAACACACTATTCATCAGATGCATAAATGCTGCTGGGGCGTTGGTCAGCCCAAACGACATCACAAGAAACTCATAATGACCATATCGGGTCCCGAATGCAGTCTTCATAATATCCGAGTCCCTGATCTTCAGCTGATGATAGCCTGAACGAAGATCGATCTTAGAAAACACCCTCGCACCCTGTAACCGATCAAACAAATCATCTATGCGCGGTAGAGGGTACTTGTTCTTCACTGTCACTTTGTTCAATTGCCTATAATCAATACACATCCGCATGGATCCATCTTTCTTTTTAACAAATAATACCGGTGCACCCTACGGAGACACACTAGGGCGGATGAAACCCTTATCCAGAAGCTCCTCTGAAGTTGCTCTTTCAGTTCTTTCAACTCAGCTGGTGCCATCCGATAAGGAGGAATGGATATAGGCTGAGTGCCCGGCACCAAGTCAATGCCAAAATCAATATCCCTGTCCGGCGGCATGCCCGGCAGGTCTGAGGGGAATACATCTGGAAAGTCCCTCACAACAGGTACAGAATCAATGCTAGGAGACTCAACTCCCACATCTCTCACAAAAGCTAAGTACGATAAACACCCTTTTTCAACCATCTTCTGAGCTTTTAAGAACGAAATAACACGGCTAGGGACGAAATCGGTCGAACCCCGCCACTCAATCTGAGAAATACCAGGAATGGCCAACGTAATTGTCTTAGCATGACAGTCCAATATAGCATGGTACGGAGACAACCAGTCCATACCCAATATAACATCAAAGTCCACCATACCCAACAATAACAAATCTGCCTGGGTCTCCAGACCCCCAATAGATATAACACGGGATCTATAGACATGATCCACAACAATCGTATCACCCACGGGGGTGGATACATGAACAGGTAAATCAAGACTACCACGAGTCGCACCCAAATAATGTGCAAAATAAGAGGACACGTAAGAATATGTGGATCCTGGATCAAATAGAACAGAGGCATCTCTGTGACAGACAGAAATGATACCTGTAATCACAGCATCGGAGGCAACTGCATCACGCCTGTCAGGAAGTGCATAGAACCGTGCCTGGCCTCCACCGGATCTCTCCTCGCCCCTGGGGCGACCACGAGAAGACTGACCTCCACCTCTACTAGACTGAGATGGTACTGAAGAGGAGGGCTGATCCCTCTGCTGAGTCCTATCCCTACGTAGTCGAGGGCACTGTCTCCTCATGTGGCCAAACTCACCACACTCATAACATGCACCTGGTACTGGAGAAGTAGGTGCTGCACTCTGGGCTGGGAGGGCACTAAGTGATGACTGACCCTGCTGAAATCCCTGTCGACCACGACCATAAGAACCTCCGCTCTGCTCTGGGCGGCCTGAATGAGAAGGTCTAGACGAGCGACCTCTGCTCTGCTGGGAATGCCCTCTAGATGGAGCACCACTGAAACTGCCAGAACCACGAGGCCTCTTGGCCTCCCGCTCCTCTCTCTCTCGGCGACGATCCGCCTCAATGGAGCGTGCCATATCAGCAACCTGCTCAAACGATGATGACAGAACTCGCTCGCTGGTCATAAGAATACGGATAGAGTAGTTGAGGCCATCAATGAACCTCCCGATCCTCTCCCTATCAGTGGGGATCATCCATGTGGCATGCCTAGCCAACTGAGTGAATCTAAGCTCATATTGGGTCACAGACATGTCGCCCTGAATTAACCACTCGAACCGGCGACGTAGCTCCTCGCGACGAGACCGAGGTACATATTTCTCTAGAAAGAGAGTAGAGAACTGCCGCCATGTGAGAGGTGTTGCTCCTGCAGGCCTACGCTTCTCAAACTCCTCCCACCAATCAAATGCGGGACCGGTGAACTGAAATGTAGTAAATGAAACTCCGCTAGATTCAAGAATACCAGCCGTACGCGCATCTTCTGACACTTATCCAAGAAACCCCGGGCATCCTCGCCCTCAACGCCACCGAAATGGGGTGGCCGAAGTCTACCAAATCTCTCAAGCACGACGCCGCTCGTCATCGGGCATAACTCGAACCATATGCTCTGGAGCCGGAGCCGGTGTGGTGCGACTGGAGGAATAACCGGTGCAACCACCGAGTGGGGACCGCCTCTGGCGTCCGAAGTCCCCGAACAACCGGGTCGGTGTGCGAGCTGCAGGGGTCCGTTGACCACCCCCCGACTGAGATGTCGCTACAGTAGCGGTAGCCGAAACTACCCGAGCCAAACCGGAACACACTGATAATATCTGAGCAAGAGTCTCCTGAAGACCAGGAATAGCAATAGATATAGTCTGGCCCTGAACTGGGGCTGCTGGAGCATCAACCACTGGGGGCCGCTCCTGAACTGGTACAACGGGCGGGTCAGCTGGCACTTGTAAGGCCCCGTAAAATTTTTGTGCATAAAACCTAGTAGATGTGGTGTCATGGTCCGAATGATGTGTTAGGAATGCGTAGAATTCTTCGCGGCGAGCTTGCTCGCCGCGGTTCGGACTCTTGGTAATGATTTAAGTTTCAAAAATGTAGAGAAATAATTTTTCCGAAAAAGTGTCAAATATGCGGTCAAGAATGCGACCGCAGAATCAACATGCGGACCGCATTCCGACCGCAAATCGTTCCAGAGAGTTTCTCAAAATCCGTCAAATGTGCGGTCGATATGCGATCGCATGTCAAATCTGCGGTGCATTTTGCGACCGCAGATCAAACATGCGGACCGCATTCCGGCCGCATTCCTTAACAGAACCTGCACAACTTTGAGGCCATTCCGCGGTCACTTTGCGGACCGCATGTGGGTTCTGCGGTCGCATATTCGACCCCGGCCCAGATTTTGTAATATTTTGACCCGATCTCTTCTTTAATATAACACACTTCTTCTTCATTTTATCATATTATCTTACCAAAAATTAGAGAGAGAAGAGAGGGTTTTTAGAGAGAGAAGTTCTTCATCTTCAAGGATTGTTTCAACTACTTAATTCCAAGGGATTCTAGGGCAAGGATTCAACTTCCCCAATATTTTCAAGGTAAAAACCCTAACTATTTTCTTTGATTTTCAGTTTTAATTGGGTAAAGAGAGGTTTGCATATAATAGCTTTTAAAAATAGAATTTTTACACTCATGCATGATTATTGAACTTGATTTCTAGTAAAAAGAAGTGAGTAGAAGTAAGAGTCTTCAAGAACAAGGTTGGCAAGAGTAAGATAGCTTGGGTAAGCATAAAGTAGGAAGTTAACGGAAGAAAACTCATCACCGGGTATGTATGGCTAATTTTGATTCTTGTGAAATCGCCTATATGTGTGAAGTTTGTTTGTTTCGTGTTAAATTGACAAATTGTGTGAAATTCTTGATGTTGTTGTTGGATATTCAAAGTTTGTTGTTGAGCTATGAGTGATGTAAAATGAGAGTTTAATTTGGCAAAAGAATTGTGAATAATGACTATGATGGCCTATATGGCACCTTGTGGAAAACAAACGAAACACTTGAGAATTGGTTTATTGTGGAAAGAGATGAAACACTTGAATTGTGGAAATATTGTAACATGGTTGTGATATTGAATTGAGAAGAAATTGAGAACATGAACCAATGTGTAAGTTGCTTATTTGAACTTGTTGAAATTGTGTGTAGTACCTTATCTGCTGTTTGAAATTGTTGTGTTTTCAACTGTCAGGAAGGCGGGGTCGTGTTGCGCGCCGCAACGTGGTGAAATAAGGTGTGGGTTGGGGTGATAAGGGTGGCCGAGGTAATAAGGGTGGTCGGGGGCAATAAGGATGGAAAGCGATCGAAATCGCTATTGAAAATTGATACATAAATCAATAATGTGAAATTGTGAAAGGAGACAACAGGAGAGTTTGCAACCTGTGGGGCACTGATTGCCCCTTTGTTTGACTACTTGTGTTTTACGTGATTGATTGGTTATTGTTAAATTGGTTGATTGTAGAAAGTGCTTTGTGTTGGGAATTATTTGAAATGAGGAAAATGTGGAAATATGGTTAGCTGGGCTTAATTAATTGTTGATGTAATTTAATGGCTTGAGTTTACTTGGGACAAAGTTTGTCCATACATACCAGTACAATTCAAGTGTACTGACGTCCCTTTTGCCGGGGACGCTACATTCGTGTCATGATTGTAGGTGGATCAGTAGCAGGCACTTCGGCTCATCGGCAGTAGTATCCTTCTCCTTCCACTGCCCGTTTTGGTGAGCCCCTTTCTTCCTCGGGGCCTTGTGTGGTTCTTGCCACTTCGGTTTGGATTTCATTTTGGTTTTTGAAAGGTATAGCCGGAGCCTTGTTACCGGCAAGTATTGTATTTCCCTTTTGTATCCTAGAGGCTCTGTAGACATGTAAACTGTGGGACTCCAGTCTTATGTATATATTGTGTTATGTCGGGCGTTGTAAAAATTGAAATCTAGTTAATGAATCACTCGTATCGTTTTATTTGTTTAATGTGAAATCAATTATGATTAGTAATATATTTGGTTAATGAGAAACAATCATCACAGGGGTAACGCGTGGGAATGGAAGGCACCCAGGTCCGCTTGACTGGGGCAACCCGGTCAGGCGCCGGTCATGTTCCTCGATTTGGGGCGTGACAAACTTGGTATCAGAGCTTAAGGTTTTAAAGTGTCCTAGGATGTCTCGGAGCCATGTCTAGTAGTGCCCTTCTTATAGGTGTGTTGTCGACCACATCATATAAGTAGGGGGCTACACGGGCATTTAGGAATTTACCTACTTCTTTGTTAATCTATATCGTGCGGTAAAGTGCAATATGGAGATATCTGTGTCTAATTCGTGCCTTGTTCCCAAATTTTCAGAATATGGCACCTAAGAAGAAGGCTAGACTCGGCCTTAGGGCCAATACCGGCCCAAGTGCAGCTGTTAATCATGTACCCGATACCGTGGGAGAGAATGACCCACCAGTCCCGAATTTGCCTGACCCATCCGTTCAAAACCCAAGTGTCCCTATTCCAGCTGCGGCAGAGGATGCCACCATTCCTCCTGCCAGTGTTCCTGACTCAGATACAGTTCTCGCTTCGGGCTCCGGTATCTCTAATGAAGAACTTAGGGGAGCCATCCATATGTTAACACAGCTAGTGGCCGCCCAGGCCCAGAGATCCCATGATGCCCCTGCATCCTCCAGCGGACAGGGAGATTCCTTTGGCTCCAGAGTCCATCAATTCTTGCGATTGGCCCCTCCAGAATTTTCAGGCACCGATCCAGAGGCTGACCCACAGGAATTCCTTGATGAGATATACAAGACCCTCAGAGTAATGAAGGCTACGGATATAGAGGGGGTAGAGTTGGCCTCTTACAGGCTGAAGGGAGCGGCACGTTCATGGTTCGAAATGTGGGAGGATTCCCGTGAGGAAGGGAGCCCTCCGGCCAGATGGGATGAGTTCGTGGATGCATTTATGGACCACTTCTTACCTGCCGAGGCAATGGCAGCTCGTGCCACTGAGTTCGAGGTTCTCAAGCAGGGCAGTATGGGTGTTTGGGAGTATCACATGGAGTTCGTAAGGTTGTCCAAGTACGCTCCACATTTAGTGTCGACCATGGATGCCCGGGTTCGACGGTTTGTTCAGGGGCCTTAGCCCTTTGGTGGTGAATGAGGCCGCCACGGCAGCTTTGCACTCAGACATGAACTATGGGAGGATTGTGGGGTTTGCTCGGGCCACAGAGGCCAGGAAATTGAAGATTCGTGCAGAAAGAGAAAGTAGCAACGGGGCCCGGTCAATGGGTCGTTCGGGGAGATCACTTCCAGGGAAGGGGTCATCAGGGCCATCCCAGTCATATGCTCGGTCCTCCGCGAGTGCACCGCCATCCGTGCACGGTCATCAGCAAGGCAGTTACTCGAGACCCGGTTCGGACAGCAGGAGGTCTCGTCAGTCTGGTCATCCCGGGGTGAGATCCCAGCAGCGAGGGAGACCTACATGCCCCAAGTGTGGGAGATTTCATACGAAGACTTGCTACCTTGACCTTCCAGTGTGCTTTGGGTGCGGGGTGAGAGGTCACATTCGGCGGGACTGCCGTGCACCCCGTCAGGGGTATAGGTAGGGGATCTGCTCGGTCATCCGGTTCTTCAGCTGCTACATCATCGGCGCGTACTCCAGCAGCAGCAGGGTGTGGTGCAACTAGGGGTGGAGCTCAGGGTTGGGGTGGACCTAGCCGATTCTATGCATTGAGTGGCCGCCAAAATGCCGAGGCTTCTCCAGATGTTGTTACAGGTATCATGTCTGTTCAGACTATTGATTGCTATGCCCTTATTGATCCAGGGTCCTCCTTGTCTTATGTTACTCCATTCATTGCTTCATGTTTTGGGATAGTACCCGAACAGCTTCATGAGCCGTTCTCTGTGTCGACTCCAATCGGTGATTCTATTACAGCCTCACGAGTCTATAGGAATTGTGTTGTTACGGTGGGTGGTCGTGATACCACGGCCGATCTTATTGAGCTTGGGATGGTAGATTTTGATGTAATTATGGGGATGGATTGGCTCTATTCGTGCTTTGCCAAACTTGACTGTCGAACGAGAGTTATGAGGCTCGAGTTCCCTGACGAGCCAGTTATTGAATGGAGAGGAAATGGTGTAGTGCCAAGGGGTAGGTTTATTTCCTACCTTAAGGCTTCGAAGATGATTAAGAAAGGGTGTATCTATCACCCGGTTCGGGTAACGGACACCACCTCAGATGTGCCTACCCTCGAGTCCGTGCCAATTGTGAATGAATTTCCTGAAGTGTTTCCAGATGAGCTTCCAGGCATCCCGCCGGATAGGGAGATTGATTTCGGAATTGACGTATTGCCAGATACTCAGCCAATATCCATTCCACCTTACAGAATGGCGCCGGCAGAGTTAAGGGAGTTAAAGGAGCAGCTGAGGGATTTATTAGAGAAAGGGTTCATACGACCGAGTGTGTCGCCGTGGGGTGCTCCGGTTCTCTTTGTCAGAAAGAAGGATGGGTCACTTCGAATGTGTATTGATTATCGGCAGCTCAACAAAGTCACCATCAAGAATAAATATCCTTTGCCTCGAGTGGATGATCTGTTTGACCAATTGCAAGGAGCGAAGTTCTTCTCAAAGATTGATTTACGGTCCGGGTACCACCAGTTAAAAATCAGGGAGCAGGATATTCCTAAGACCGCCTTCAGAACTCGTTATGGTCACTTCGAGTTTTTGGTCATGTCTTTTGGGCTAACCAACGCCCTAGCAGCTTTCATGGACCTTATGAATCAGGTTTTCAAGCCATTCCTAGATTCCTTTGTGATTGTATTCATTGACGATATTCTCATCTACTCTCGGAGCAGGGAAGATCATGCCGTTCACCTCAGAGCAGCATTGCAGACCCTTCTTCAACATCAATTGTATGCCAAGTTCTCAAAATGTGAGTTTTGGTTGGAGTCCGTAGCTTTTCTAGGGCATGTTATTTCCAGTGAGGGAATTATGGTGGATCCTCAGAAGATTGCGGCAGTGAAAGATTGGCCTAGACCCACGACCCCGACAGAGATTCGCAGCTTTTTGGGTCTGGCGGGGTACTATCGGAGGTTTGTAGAGGGATTCTCAACCCTCGCCTCCCCATTGACTAAATTGACGCAGAAAGCAGTTAAGTTCCAGTGGTCCGAAGCATGTGAGAAAAGTTTCCAAGAACCGAAGTCAAGATTGACCTCGGCACCAGTATTGGCCTTGCCAGAAGGCACAGAGGGATTTGTAGTCTATTGTGATGCCTCCAGGGTCGGTTTGGGATGTGTATTGATGCAGCACGGAAAGGTTATAGCTTATGCTTCCAGACAACTCAAGAACCATGAGAAGAATTATCCGACGCATGATTTGGAACTTGCAGCTGTTGTGTTTGCCTTGAAAATATGGCGACACTATCTTTATGGGGTTCATGTAGAGGTGTTTTCGGACCACAAGAGCCTCCAGTATTTGTTCAAGCAGAAAGAGCTGAATCTGAGACAGCGGCGGTGGTTAGAACTACTCAAGGACTATGATATGGACATATTGTACCATCCAGGGAAGGCAAATGTGGTAGCTGACGCTCTTAGTCAGAAATCCATGGGTAGCTTGGCTCATTTGGGTGTGGATCAGAGACCCCTGGCTCGAGAGGTCTACCAATTAGCCAGCTTGGGGGTTCGTATTTCGGCGCCAGCCGAGGGGGATATCTTGGTGCATAATGGAGCAGAGTCATCGTTGAATCAAGGAAAAACAGTTCATGGATCCAGCATTGGTTCGGGCGAAGGAAGCAGTCATGGATGACAAGACCTCAGCTTTTGTACTCACCAGCGAAGATGGTGTATTGCGGTGTCAAGATAGGCTATGTGTTCCGGATGTGGACGAGCTTCGGGAAAGAGTGATGGCAGAGGCTCATACTTCCGGGTATTCTGTGCACCCTGGTTCAACGAAAATGTATCACGATCTCAAGGAGATTTATTGGTGGAACGGTATGAAAAGGGATGTGGCAGGCTTTGTAGCTAAATGTCCGAACTGTCAACAAGTGAAGGCCGAGCATCAACGGCCTCGTGGATTAACTCAGCTTATAGAAATACCAAGGTGGAAATGGGAGATGATCAATATGGATTTCGTGGTGGGGTTACCTCGCACTCAGCGTAAGTTCGATTCGGTATGGGTGATAGTAGATCGACTCACCAAATCAGCTCACTTCCTGCCTGTCAAGTCCACTGATACTGCGGAGCAATATGCAAGATTGTACATCAAGGAGATAGTAAGGCTTCATGGCACTCCACTTTCTATCATCTCAGATCGCGGGGCTCAGTTCACAACTAACTTTTGGAAGAAGTTTCAGCAAGGTTTGGGAACTCGGGTGAATCTCAGCACAGCTTTCCATCCACAGACCGATGGACAGGCCGAGCGGACCATTCAGACGCTTGAAGATATGTTGCGGGCTTGTGTCTTAGATTTTAAAGGTAATTGGGATGAACACTTGCCACTGATAGAATTTGCTTATAATAACAGCTATCATGCTAGCATTCAAATGGCCCCGTTTGAGGCATTGTACGGGAGAAGATGTAGATCACCAATCGGGTGGTTTGAGGTAGGTGAAGCGGAATTGCTAGGGCCAGATATGGTGTACGAAGCTATGGAAAAGGTCAAAGTTATTCAGGAGAGAATGAAAACAGCACAGAGTCGTCAAAAGTCCTATGCAGATGTTCGTCGAAGGGATTTGGAGTTTCAAGTCGATGATTGGGTGTTCTTGAGGGTATCTCCTATGAAGGGAGTCATGCGATTCGGAAAGAAAGGGAAATTGAGTCCTAGGTATGTCGGGCCATATCGGATCGTTCAAAGGATTGGTCAAGTTGCTTATAGGCTAGAGTTGCCTCCTGAGATGTCATCAGTGCATCCGGTATTCCATGTGTCCATGTTGAAGAAAGTGATTGGAGATCCATCCACCATCATGCCAGTCGAAGCTATAGAGGTTAATGAAAATTTGTCATATGAAGAAGTTCCAGTTGCCATTCTTGATAGGCAAGTCCGTAAGTTGAGAAATAAGGAAGTCGCCTCTGTTAAAGTATTGTGGCGAAGTCAACAAGTTGAGGAGGCCACATGGGAAGCGGAAAAAGAGATGAAGGAAAAGTACCCCCATTTGTTCGATCAAGCCTAGAAGAAATTAGGTGACCCTCCTACTCCTAGTAACTGTCATCTTGCCTAAGTTGTTTCCCTCTTAGTGTTAGTAAAGTCTCCTTCATTTTGTAATGAATTTAATGTGTTGTCACATTTGGGTCATTTGAGCCTTTCTTGATAAATGAAAGCCTTATAAAGATTTACGTGTTAAATAAGCGACTAATAGTAAGTGTAGATTGGTAATGGTTTGTTGAGTGTACATGGTGTTAAATTGGTTTAATAAGGTAAGAATTCATTGAAGTGACTAGTTTATGTGCAATTGTAACAATGTGATAGAATATGTGCATTCGTTGAGGTAAGAAAGTGTATACAAGTTGTGAAAAGTGTTGTAGTTGTATATTGTTGTTTGGTAATGTGTTTCGGGGCCCTCTGACAGGTGGATATGTCCATAATACAAAGGAAACTCCGGCGAAATTTTTCTAAAATATAAGAGTTAGTCAAAATTTTGATGGTTGCATATCATGTCTTTCAAAACCAACTCATTTATTTCAAAATCCTCATTCGAGGATGAATGATCTTAAGGGGGAGGATGTAAGGCCCCGTAAAATTTTTGTGCATAAAACCTAGTAGATGTGGTGTCATGGTCCGAATGATGTGTTAGGAATGCGTAGAATTCTTCGCGGCGAGCTTGCTCGCCGCGGTTCGGACTCTTGGTAGTGATTTAAGTTTCAAAAATGTAGAGAAATAATTTTTCCGAAAAAGTGTCAAATATGCGGTCAAGAATGCGACCGCAGAATCAACATGCGGACCGCATTCTGACCGCAAATCGTTCCAGAGAGTTGCCCAAAATCGTGTCAAAAGTGCGGTCGATATGCGATCGCATGTCAAATCTGCGGTGCACTTTTGCGACCGCAGAATCAACATGCAGTCCGCATAGTGACCGCATTCCTTAACAGAACCTGCATAAACTTTGAGGCCATTCTGCGGTCACTTTGCGGACCGCATGTGGATTCTGCGGTCGCATAGTGACCGCATATTCGACCCCGGCCCAGATTTTGTAACATTTTGACCCGATCTCTTCTTTAATATAACACACTTCTTCTTCATTTTATCATATTATCTTACCAAAAATTAGAGAGAGAAGAGAGGGTTTTTAGAGAGAGAAGTTCTTCATCTTCAAGGATTGTTTCAACTACTTAATTCCAAGGGATTCTAGGGCAAGGATTCAACTTCCCCAATATTTTCAAGGTAAAAACCCTAACTATTTTCTTTGATTTTCAGTTTTAATTGGGTAAAGAGAGGTTTGCATATAATAGCTTTTAAAAATAGAATTTTTACACTCATGCATGATTATTGAACTTGATTTCTAGTAAAAAGAAGTGAGTAGAAGTAAGAGTCTTCAAGAACAAGGTTGGCAAGAGTAAGATAGCTTGGGTAAGCATAAAGTAGGAAGTTAACGGAAGAAAACTCATCACCAGGTATGTATGGCTAATTTTGATTCTTGTGAAATCGCCTATATGTGTGAAGTTTGTTTGTTTCGTGTTAAATTGACAAATTGTGTGAAATTCTTGATGTTGTTGTTGGATATTCAAAGTTTGTTGTTGAGCTATGAGTGATGTAAAATGAGAGTTTAATTTGGCAAAAGAATTGTGAATAATGACTATGATGGCCTATATGGCACCTTGTGGAAAACAAACGAAACACTTGAGAATTGGTTTATTGTGGAAAGAGATGAAACACTTGAATTGTGGAAATATTGTAACATGGTTGTGATATTGAATTGAGAAGAAATTGAGAACATGAACCAATGTGTAAGTTGCTTATTTGAACTTGTTGAAATTGTGTGTAGTACCTTATCTGCTGTTTGAAATTGTTGTGTTTTCAACTGTAAGGCGGGGTCGTGTTGCGCGCCGCAACGTGGTGAAATAAGGTGTGGGTTGGGGTGATAAGGGTGGCCGAGGTAATAAGGGTGGTCGGGGGCAATAAGGATGGAAAGCGATCGAAATCGCTATTGAAAATTGATACATAAATCAATAATGTGAAATTGTGAAAGGAGACAGCAGGAGAGTTTGCAACCTGTGGGGCACTGATTGCCCCTTTGTTTGACTACTTGTGTTTTACGTGATTGATTGGTTATTGTTAAATTGGTTGATTGTAGAAAGTGCTTTGTGTTGGGAATTATTTGAAATGAGGAAAATGTGGAAATATGGTTAGCTGGGCTTAATTAATTGTTGATGTAATTTAATGGCTTGAGTTTACTTGGGACAAAGTTTGTCCATACATACCAGTACAATTCAAGTGTACTGACGTCCCTTTTGCCGGGGACGCTACATTCGTGTCATGATTGTAGGTGGATCAGTAGCAGGCACTTCAGCTCATCGGCAGTAGTATCCTTCTCCTTCCACTGCCCGTTTTGGTGAGCCCCTTTCTTCCTCGGGGCCTTGTGTGGTTCTTGCCACTTCGGTTTGGATTTCATTTTGGTTTTTGAAAGGTATAGCCGGAGCCTTGTTACCGGCAAGTATTGTATTTCCCTTTTGTATCCTAGAGGCTCTGTAGACATGTAAACTGTGGGACTCCAGTCTTATGTATATATTGTGTTATGTCGGGCGTTGTAAAAATTGAAATCTAGTTAATGAATCACTCGTATCGTTTTATTTGTTTAATGTGAAATCAATTATGATTAGTAATATATTTGGTTAATGAGAAACAGTCATCACAGGGGTAACGCGTGGGAATGAAAGGCACCCAGGTCCGCTTGACTGGGTCAACCACTGGGTGCTACTCCTGAACTGGTACAACAGGCGGGTCAGCTGGCACTGCCTCAGCCGCCCTACCTCTAACTCTAGCACGACCGCGCCCACGGCCTCTAACAGGTGGCAATGGAGGTCGTCCACCTCGTCCTGATGCTCGCGTTCTCGCCATCTGCGAGAGAATAGAATATAGAAGTTCAGTTCTCAGAACAACAAGATCGCACGACAGAGTTCAAGAAAAGTGAAGTTTTCCTAAAGGTTCGCGGCCTCCCGAGGATAAGTACAGGCGTCCCCGTACCGATCCACAAGACTCTACTAACCGGCTCAAGACTCGTGAGGCCTAGTAAACCTAGGCTCTGATACCAACTTGTCACGACCCCAAATCCGGTCGTGATGGCGCCCAACACATTGCTAAGCCAGCCTGACCAATCAATATCAACGACGGAGCTAGAAGCTCTCTTTAACCCATTTAAGCATTTCAAAGCATGAAACAATAGTAATACTTTTACCAACAGCGGGGAAACCAAGTCCCAAAATATACTAACTCCCATAGACCGAAGGGTCAAGAGTCATGAGCCTCTAAAGAACATAAGTGTAATAAATTTTATAACAACTCAGTGCGGAAAGGAAAGACAACAAGATAAGAAATGACAGCTAGAAGGGGAGTCAGGTCCTGCGGACGCTGCAACTACCTCGACTATCCCGCACAATGCCTCCGAGTAGCTACCGAATCAAGTCTGCTGAGAGGTACCTGGATCTGCACACAAGGTGCAGGGAGTAAAATGAGTACTGCCAGACTCAGTGGTAATAAACAAGGGTAAGACAGCGTAGATAAGAAATCCACAATAAAGCACTATGTAAAGCTGTAACCAATGCCATGTAACAGTTTCATATCAATAGCAGAGAACTAACAAGTATCAACAACATAGTATAAGAGCTAGCGGATGTAGCTAAATGCAATGCAATGCATGATATGACCGCTACGGCGCGTAGCCCGACTCCAATTTTTGGGTACCCGTGCTCACTGTGGGGGTTCGGACTCCGGAGGGGCTCCTACAGCCCAAGCACATCTCATAGAGATATTCCTGCGGCGTGCAGTCCGATCCAACATATATCTCGCTGCGGCGCGCAGCCCGATCCACTACTAGTCAGCTAATATGCAGATACAGCCTCGCAGGCTCAAAAATAGTTTTTGAAAACTCTTTTATCATTTTTCAGTTGGAAAACAGTAATGTCAAGTTCCAGAGATTGGAATTGGCATAATAACAAAATAGCTGCGGACTAGTAGTAAACTAGCATGTCTATATGGTAAGACAATGATAACGATCCTCGCGGGATCCAATAACTGGCTCACGGCCCACATGTATACTCAACCGCCCAAGAAGGGGGTTCCTCGGCTCAAGAAGGGGGTTCCTCGGCTCAAGAGTGGCCATTATCACAATATATATATATATATATATATATGCAACCATCCGAGAAGGAGGTTCGACGGCTCTAGAATAGCCAATAATACAATATCAACAGGTCGGACTAATATATAGTCTCCAGTTCATGATCGACCCCGCACTCTCAAGAGAGTGCGTGTCTCGCCGCTATACAGCGTCACAAAGTGGTATACCGGGGTTTCGAACCCGCTGGTCATCACCCACATCTATTACTCACCTCAATATAGCGCGACGACTATTCCGCAATGCCCTTGCCACGAGAATCAAGCTCCGCACGCGTAGAATCTGATCAAATACAGTAGAAACACAACAAATTAGGCCAATGGGACGACACCCAATCAAAACAACTCAATTTACATCAAAATTCCCAAAGTTGTCAAAACCCGACTTTCGGTACGCTTATCGAAAAATCACGAAAGTCACATATTCGGAACCCTCATCTCAATACGAGTCTAAGCATATCAGTTTTACCAAATTCGGACTCCATTTGCCCATTTAAAACCTTGATTTTCTAAAGATCAAGCCTAGGGCTAAATCCTCCATAAATTACCCCAAATTCCTCCATTTTCATGATATAATTGCATAATATTATCAATACTAATCATAGTTTAAGTCCATAGATGTTTACCTGATGATGATTTCCCTTGAATTTCTCTTCAAAATCGCCCAAATCGCCTCTAAAGCCGAGACCCAAAATGTGTGAAATGTTCTGAAATTTTTCTAACTTCGGATACACTTACTTACAGCGATTTTCGCTTCTGCGGAATATTTTCCGCTCCTATGCACCCGTATCCGCGACCAAAGGGTCGCTTCGGCGGTTCCAGGCCTAGCCGGCCATTTCCGCTTCTGCGAGCAAAGGGCCGCTTAAGCGGTCATGCTTCTGCGGACACATCCGCCTCTGCGCATCATCGACCGCTTCTGCGGTCTCGCCCAAACGGTAAAATGTCCGCTTCTGCGGACCATGCCCATTTTCTCCCCGTCCGCTTCTGCGATCACTGGCTCGCACCAGCGACCCCGCTTCAGCGGAATGGCTTCCGCTTCTGCGTAACCAGCCGCTCCTGCGCACCTCGTCCGCTTCTGCGGACACGCTCCTACGTCCAAAATTCCGCAGGAGCGGAAACAACAGAAGCAGGATCCCAACCTGCAATTTTTCCACAATTTTCTCCCGTTTAACCATCCGAAAACACCCCGAGGCCCCGGGACCTCATCCAAACATACCAACACATCTTAATACCTTATTCGAACTTGCTCCAATCCTCAAAACACGTCTAACAACATCAAAACCCATAATTCGCATCGAATTCAAGCCTAAATTCCTTAAAACATTCCAAATTACACATTCAATCAAAAACCCGACCAAACGACGTCCGAATGACCTGAAATTTTGCAGGCACATCCAAAATCACCTAACGGAGCTACTGCAACTGTCAGAATTCCAATTCGACTCCCGGATCAAAATCTCACCTACCGTTCGGATTTCGCCAAAATTCAACCTTAGCCAATTCAAGCCTATTTCTACACCGGGCCTCCAAATTCAATTCCGATCGCTCCCCTAAGTCACAAATCACCTCCCGGAACTAACCGAATCATCAGAATCCGATTCCGAGCCCTCTAACCAAATAGTCAACTCCGGGTTGACTTTCCTTATTCAAGTTCCCTTCAAAAAGGCTATATGCCTCATTTTCAATCCAATTCACTCCTAACTCACCCGATAGACTCTAACACTGATATAAAATCATAAAACATGTATTTACAACATAACGAGGTGGTAATTCTCGTGATGACGGGCCGGGTCGTCACACACGTGATGTGCTAGCCATTCCGATTTCTAGTGTTGCCTCATAATCAACCTTTAGCACCGACACACGCATACTTGATCCATTTAGGAGTTCATGGACTCCTAGATTGGTTCAAGCTCTTATGTGTATTCAAGATTGGCTTTGGAATGAATCAACAACCCCGGTTAAAATTAAAGAAGATTTAGATAATCTTGAACAACTTGAAGCTGGTAAGCCTATCTTATTACTTGTGTTTAATGTATATTTTATTTATATATCTATTTAGATTACTTACAGACTAATTTCTTGTGTTACTATCTTATTATACATAACTTATGAATACGGGAAAAAAGCGTTGCATTGTCGACACATAGTGATTTTCTTTTTGTTGTACAAGCTCAGGTATTTCATTATACATTTGCTCCTTATTTTGTTGTATGTTTCTGGAGTCTGGAATCTGGAATCTGAAATTCTGGATAGTTTGAAGCTTTGAGTTATCTTTTTCTTTCTTTGAAAATGCTATTTGAATTATTTGAAATTGCAGATTTTTAACTTGTCTCACAGTCCTACTGAGAATTTGAGATTGAGAGCTATGGGTTGGTTGCTGGTTGTGTTGCTGATTTGTGTTGACTGTTGCGGCTTCCCAAAAGTTGGAACTTGGAACTCTTTTGTTTTGTGTAATATATTAAAGAACTGTTGGGACTTTAGTAGTTTAGTTTGTTTTATTTTTCTATGACACTATGGTTTGAAAGATAATTGATTGGTTTTGTAATTTGTTGTATGTTTTGGTTTTTATAGACACATTTTGTTTCCTTTCAGTATTTACTAGCACTCAAATTTATGATGAGTTTCTTTATCATCCAAATAGTTTACAAAGTTCTGTAAGGTCCATGCCTCTATTTGTGCAATAAGTAAAGTATGTGTCATAAATATTGTAAGTTGCAAGTATGCAGTAAATGATATTAAGCTCTTTTCATACACCTATATATTCTTTTATAATCTTTCTTATGTATGTAAATTGAACATTGTTAAGTTCGAACAAGTATTTGGAAAGTGATTTCTTAATTTTTATTTGGAAAGTAATTACCAACATTTGTTTATGTACTTCAAACAAGTACTCCAATGAGTGACAATCCGCTCCGACAATCCGAAAAGTTATCCGATCCAAAGTTTAAAATTCGATCCAATCCAATGTTAATTCGGATCAGATTCGGATTACCTTTTTCAGAATCTTAAATTCGAATCTGAAATATGATAAATCTTATCCGATCTTATCCGTGCATATCCCTAGCTACAACAAATCTGGAAATAACCATCTTTACTATAGGTAAAAAAGTTTCTTGATAATCGAGTCCCTCCTTTTGATTGTACCATTTAGCCAATAATTGAGCCTTATATTTTTCAACTTTCCCACTGAAAATGTACTTGATTTTGTACATCCAATTTCCCTTTTGTTTCGAGGTAATGGCACGAACTCTTATATTTTATTGTCCTCTAATTCTTGTACCGCTACTTTCATAGTTTCAATCTACTTCACATCCTTAGCTGCTTCATGATAAGAACTTGGTTCAATCTCAGAAGACAACAAAGTAATGTAGGCTTGATATGAGGCTGATAATCCTTTATACTGAATAATTCACTAATAGGATATTGACAATGAACTTCAGTGGAAGAATTGGACTTATGTTGTGGTCCAATGTAATTCATAAGACAAATAGGTGGCTTAGTAATTCCGCATGAGCTTCTCAACTCCATAGTATTATTTGTATGTTGTTGATATCCAATTTTTCCTATATATTTTTAATATATATAAATACTTTTAAAATAGCATATATATGCATATATAAGCATGCACCGGGTCTTTATAGTTTTTGATAATTTTAAAGGCTTTAAATTAATTTATGTTTTCTTTTTTTACTTATAAAATTTTTAATAATTATCCTTAAAATAATTGTTATGATAATTTAACCATCTAAATCTTATATTTATGCCAAAATATTGCTTAAATGTTGTTTGTGCATTTTTTACAATTGCATTTATATTTTTAAAGTTAATTTGTATATAATTATAATATTAGCCTTATTAATGTACAATTACGTTTTATATGCATAAAATGATCTCCTGTATTTTTAAAATGTTAAATATCTATTTTAAATAATTTTGGTACACAAAATTATTTAAAATAGATATCATCTACCATTTATTATAAAGTATATAAGGTCAAATTGGCTATTTAAAACTTAGCCAAATTATATTTCAATCGTAGCCTTAATTAAACCCAATACCCCAACCCAAATTCAGGATAAATTACCCAACCCAGGCCCTAAATGCAATTACCTGACCCAAGGCCCCATCAGATCCTGATTGTTGATCTAAAATATCAATGACCCTCGTTGGTTCTTTCCTCTTTTAATTCTATACAAACCCTAACCCTAATCATTTTCTACACACTGCTGCCCTAAAATCCTCTCTTCTCTCAATACACTCTCAATCTAAACCTAATCATCAAATGCCGACCTCCCATCTCTGGTGACCTCTCATCATCTCTTAAGCCTTTAATGGCTTCTCTAATGCCATGCTTGCCTTCTCTAAGGTCTTCAAGGGCCCGGGGCCATGTCGACTTGCATCTAGGGTTCGTCACCCGCCTTCTCTTGGCTATTCTGGTGTGATTTCAAGTAAAATCATGTTGTATTTGCTACGATCCTTGTGTTTCTAAGCAGGTTTCTTCATCTCTATGTGTGTTTCTCTCGAAACCCTAATTTCTTTTCTATACCTCATAGATCTAGGACGATTTGAGTTTGTTTCTTCAATGTTTTTACACTGTCCTTGAGATTCTTTAAAAGAATCATTGATTTTAAGTGTTTTTCACCTCATTCTAAAACTAGGATTTTTGAAACTTCTTTTTAAAACCTTGTTGATTCTTTATGTTTAAACTTCTATTTATTGCAAATTTTCACTGATTCTGTGATTTTACTACATCTTTAACTCGTCTATTTAGAAAACCGTAATTTTCTAGGATTTTTTGTGTGGTTCTATATATCACCATGACTGACCGGTTCTCATTTTTTAGTTTCTGTGTCCATCTTGCCTTTAATATATTTCTAATGAGCTTCTTAGACTAACTTACATCAATTCTATGTGCTTGTGTTCATCTTGATTGTTCATGACTTGCCTCTTTCACATCGAATCGATTTTGTTTAACTTTCATGCTTGCAAGAGTTATATGTCGACATTTGGCTATCCATGTCTTACTTTATATGCTAAACACTGACTCATGATTTTCTCTTTGATTGATTCTGAATTCCCTATTTCTTGATTTGATTTGAAAACTTTTCTTTAAACATTCGATTCTTCCTGTTTAAACTTGGCTTATTTGCTTATTCATGGGAACCTATATTATTCTCTTTAAATTAGTTTTATTTCGGGTCCTTCACTCACTGATTTGCTCTATACTGATTCTCGATTATTTCCATATTTTGCAACCTTATTAACTTTTCTTACCTTATTTGGTTAACGGTGTTATTTAGTGATTCTTCACTAATTGTTTCCTTAATTTAACCCTTGTGTATTTATCCCTAATTGTCTATTTTGTACCTAATGCCTTACTTGATTTCTTTCCTTTAAACATTTCTTTCCCATTACCATTGGTTAATTACCCCTTTAATTAAGAGAGTGTCTGCATTGATTTAATTTTAATTAGCACATGGTTCCATAATTATTGCTAAACTTTGATTCTTGCATTATTTTCTACTTGTTTTCAAACTACAAGTACCATGCTTTTCATTAACACAACACACGAACACATTGGTTCAAAAATCTCTCTCACGCTTAAAGCTTTCTGCTCTCTTGTGTTACTTACTACTGTTCTAATTTAGCTGGCTGCAAGCCAAGACTAACTATTGGGTTCTTTTACTTTGTGTTTACTATCTCTTTACTAGTATGTTCTAATTTCTATTCAAGTTACAAAACAATATGTTTCTCCTACTACTTCAATTTGTCATGTTTCTAATATGTTTCTATCTATGATATTGTTGTTCAACCTGCAAATAACATGTTTTCTTCATTGTTTTTTTTACTGCATGCTTCTGAATATACCCTCTTAGGATTAATCTACTCATACCCCAATGTGACTATGTTTCTCTGATTTCTGGCATGCACCTTCCTATGTAAAGTAGTTGGCTATCCTAAGCTTGTTTGATCCTGTATTAACTCTTAAGTTCATGTTGTTCCTTAAATCCCTTGAACCCCTTTTAAGACTTCTCTGACTCTGCACATATGTGCATCTGTACCTGCTATGTGGCCTATACTTGCACCAAATCCCCCATTACCCCTGAGTGAATGTTTGTACTCGTTTGATTCCATGCCTTGAAGTGCTGATGAACCTCTTCTTTTTCTGTATTTAGTTTGTTATTTGTTGATCACCTCATCCTTTTTAAAATTATCTTATTGAATAACTCCCTATGTTTTTCTTTACAGAACTATTTCAAACAAGTCTCTATCAACACTATTTTCTTATTAAAACTTCTTTTAAACTATGTCAAGCACTCTCACTTTACTCCTAAGTCCCTAGGTTCTGCCCCTCAGTGCGTGTACTGCCTTGGGATCCTTCTGAGATCCATCTAAACTCTAGCACACTGAGGTTGTCCCTTCCACTGCACTTACTCAATCCCTGTTATAGAAAGTCTAGGTGTGAGCACTGCCTGGTATCTTTAGGAAATTCTGACGCACCTAGACAATGATATTATCTATGAAATTGGTATTTGAGGCTATTGGAGGTTTGGGAAATCACTTGGGCCTACTTCAGGCTCTCTATAGTGTAACTTTTTTTTTATCGATTATGTAATTTATTCATCTGGTTTGTAATAATTATTTGTAAACGAATGTTGGGGTGATTAGTGAAAAGGGGTGGATAGTCACATATATGTGGGGTAATACAGGTAGAAATCATGCCTATAGGATCACATAATATACTTGTTTGCCTTACCATGCTATAAACCATGCTAATAGGATCATTTAATATATTTGTCATGTTCGCCTTACCATACCAGATATCATGCTTATAGAGTTTAAGTGGTTCCAAATAACAAAAATCATGTCTATAGATTTAAAAATCAACTTCATAAATAGATACCATACTTATAACATGTGATTAAGTTCAGTTTCTGTCACATCGGGTATTTACAATTGTCTCCCCTAGAAATCATGCCAATAAGTTTCTAGTGTCAGCTCTTAACAATTAGATACCATTCTTATAAGGAATAACATCAGAAATTCCACCTATAGACCTAAAATCAATTTAGTTTAAATAAGTCTCTTCAATTCGTGTTAGTTTACTTTGAAACTGGTCTAATCAACGGTTTGTTTTCCTTAAATGAATTCTTTCAAGTACTATCATAATATGCTATTAGAAAGCATGCCTACCGAAATTCAAGTGTCCGTTTTAAAATATGCTCATTGTTTTACTATATCAACTAAGTTATCCTGCTTTTAGGACATCACTATTATGTGTTTAGGCAAGCCTATAGGGTGTTTTAAATTCTATAATTTTAAAACTGTTTTCTACTACTCAGTGTTGTTCAAATTTAATAGGTTAAAATCAGTAGGCAAACTGATTAAGGCTTTGCTGTCGAGTTTATGAAAACAAAGTTGCATATTTCTAGGCATTGACACCCACTTAGATGTCCTGTTTAAGCCTTTTCTCTAATAAAAAAATGATCGCGTTTGTGTTTGAGACGTGCTGCTTATGTATATTACTTGTGAAGGTAAACATGGGCCCCTTAACTGCCCCTTTCTATATTTAGCTATTGAGTCTTATGTGTGTCACACCTCCTTTTTTCACACATACATAATGTAATGTGCCACTGTTTAATACTACACCCTGAGAAGAGATGTAATAATAATCAGGGAAGGAGTTTTTCCACTTAAAGGACAGTCGGAAACGGATCAATTTATTTAATTATTCAGAATCGCCACTTGGAAAAATAATGGTGTCCCAAGTCACCGGTTTAATCCCGAATCGAGGAAATTTATGACTCTGTAATACAGTCTGCGAAACTAGAAACCTGGATAAGGAATTCTGTTAACTCGGGAGAAGGTGTTAGGCACTCCCGGATTCCGTTGTTTTAGCACGGTTGCTCAACTGCAATTTTTGTTTTTATCTGATTTCTTTATATATTTTAATTATGTGCTTTTATGTTCTGTTTTTTTTAATTTTAGAAGAATTGCGACGTCACGCAAACACATTTCAAGTCACACCGCAACCGGTACACCTGTGACTTTAATGTATTTCAGTTTCGCCAAGAGTAAGATTTGGGTCACATAAATGCGCACCTGTATTTAAGAAAGTAATTTTTATTAAAGTCGTGCCTAAAAAGTCTATCGTGTTGTTAACTTCGGGAAGGACCGTGAAATTCACTAAACGGTCCTTCCAAGTCTAATGATAAAATATTAAAGAAAGGGGAGGGAGGGTTTAAACATGGTCATTGGTCAATTATCAAATGTCACAAATATACTTGGACGTGAAAACAACAAAATACTAAGGATTATTCTAACCAAGGTTTTCCCAGTTTGGAATTTTATATATTAACTTTCATATTCTCCTTTGTTTATGTGTAACACCATTACTTACTTGTTTGAGATTCAAATATTAGCACTTAAAGAATTAAATGATTTGAGAACTTTCAGACCAAAACAGAGCCTCAATAATGAAGGCAGCAGGAATAACCAATCAAGTACTGAAATTAAATTATAAGAATTATGACCGATCTAAATTATTTGTTTCAGCAAATTGATTCAATGAAACATTCAAATGAACAATATGAAACATAAATGAATTCAACAAATACACTAACCTAACAAATTCGTAAACAAGCATATCTGCAAAGAAAAAAAAATATCGCAAGACCAAAATCATGCCAAAACTTTTATCTAACAAGTTGTTCACCCATCTCAACAAATACACCTAAAAACCCATATGAACAGCGCTACAATACAAATAGAGAAGAACTTGGACATTCTCCTTCTTCCATGAACAAAAATCAGAAAAATGCCTCGACACCTCCGGCAACCTCGAATTTGTTTGAACAAGCTTATGATTGACAAAAATGGCAGCAGCAATGTATGAATACGAATGAAACTCGAAACATAGCAATTTGGTTCTACAAACGCTCAACACCAGAAAATTTGGACGGCTATGACTCGACGGAACCCAAATATGTCCGTCAACCTCGAATGAAACTGGGCAGATCTTGAAATTGAGAAAATGAGCAGGAGATAACAACACCTAATTGCATCAAGCTTAACTTCAGCAATAGCTTCAACAAATACTCAGCAGCTTTTGGGCACAACAACAATAGATTTTCGAACTCGAAACCTAGGAAGCGATACTCAAAACTCGCAAGCCATCGAGTTGATTTCAGATTTTTCCTTTGAAATTCCACTTTCTCCCTTTTCTTTTGTTTCTTTCTAGAACTTTGTTTCCAATAAAAACACATGCACAACTTCAATTTAAATCCAAAAATCAGCTCAAGCAACCATGATGTAACGACCCGGCCGGTCGTTTTAGAAAATTACGCCCCAAACCCCAATTTAACTGTTCCCCTAAGTTCTTTTCTGCTATTGTGGTTTGCCGGGAGAGTCGGTTCTGAAATTTGGAGCATTTTGGGACACTTAGTCCCTAAAGGAGAGCTTTAAGGTTAGAAAATGGTCTGTAACCAGAACAGTGTTAAGACGACCTCGGAACGGGAATCCGATGGTTCCATTAGCTTCGTTGGGTAATGTTGGGGTTGGGAGCGCGTTCGGAATCTATTTTGGAGGTCCGTAGCTCAATTAGGATTGAAATGCCGAAGTTTGAAATTTTGGCTAATCCGAACAATAGGTGAGATTTTGATCCGGGGGTCGGAATGGAATTCCGACCATTTTGGTGGCTTCGTTATGTGATTTTGGATATGTCCGCAAATTTTCAGGTCATTCAGACGTCGTTTGGTCGGGTATTGATCGAATGTGCAATTCGGAAAGTTTTAAGAAATTTAGGCTTGAATTCGATGTGAATTATGGGTTTTGATGTTGTTAGACGTGTTTTTATGATTAGAATGAGTTCGTATCGTGTTTTGGAGTATGTTGGTGGTTTTCGTTGGGGTCCCGGGAGCCTCGGGATGAATTCGGGGGTCCAAACGGACCAATTTGTGCCAAAAGGCACTGCTGTTCTGCTGCAATAATTGCAGAGAAATTTTGCTCTCCGCGATCGCGGAGATGGCCATGCGATCGCGTAAGGGAGAAATCTTGAGCTCTGCGATCGCGAAGTAAAGCGTGCGATCGCGTAAGTCTGGGAGAGTAAGCATCACGATCGCGTGAGGTAGTATACGACCGCGTAGGTAGTTTGGGGAGCCGGACGAGTTTGTTCTTCGCGATCGCGTTCGTGTCATTGCGATCGCGTAGGGTCGCTGAGTTGTTCAACGCGATCGCGTCTAGGATCACGCGATCGCGTAGAGGAAAAATTAGGCCGCCCATATTTTGTGCATCGCGATCGCAAGCCCAGTGCTGCGATCGCGTAGAGTAAAATGGCCTGGCAATGACTTTAAGTCCAGAACATTTCAGTCGCGGCCTAACACACCAAAACCGCCATTGTTGAGCTCCAAGAGAGGTTTTCGAAGGGGAAACGCTGGGATATCATCGGTAAATCATCGGGGGTAAGTTTCTTGACCTTAATTCGTTGGTTTATCATGAAATCCGTGATTATTTCACTAAAAATGGTAGATTAAAGGTGGGTTTGAGCCCTAGGCCTAAATTTTAGAAAACCTTTGATTTGAATGGGCAAACGAAGTCTGATTTTGATAAATTTTATATGCACGGACTCGTATTGAGATAAGGAACCCGAATATATGATTTTCGTGATTTTTCGATAGGCATACCGAAAGTCGGGTTTTGGCAACTTGTGGGTTTTGGTGTATTTTGAGTATTTGATTGGGTAATACCCAATTGGCCTATTTTGATGTGATTCTATTAATTTTTTATCAGATACTACACCTGTGGAGGCCGACATTCGTGGCAAGAGGGTTATTTCTTAGCGGTTTTGTACCGGGATTGAGGTAAGTGGCTCGTCTAACCTCGTGTGGGGGAATTTTCACCCCTAGGGTATTATGTGATAGTCTAAATGCCTTGTACGCGAGGTGAAGGGCGTGTACATGCGCTGGTTGTTGAACACACACTTTAATTAAAATGTTCGATGCCTGATATTCCTGTCTTTAGCTGTTAATTTGATATTTTTACCCGGTAGTAGTTAGAAAAGCATGATTAGGTAGTACTTAACTGTTTAGTTGCCTAATTATCTTATTTGAACTTCTTGTTAATTATTGGCACTATTTTTCGGTGAAGTTATAGTTAAGCATAATTTATTCTCTCTGTGTATTCCTCTATTTGTTGTGCTTGTGGACTGCGGGTTCAATTCCCGGAGACCCAGGGCTATGGGTTCGATTCCCAGAGACCCGGAGTGATATTGGTAAGGACTGCGGGTTCGATTCCCGAGATCCTGCGGGTTCGATTCCCGAGATCCTGTGTTGTTGGTAGGGACTGCAGGTTTGATTCCCGAGATCCTGAGTTATTGGTAGGGACTGCGGGTTCGATTCCCGGAGATCCTGAATTATTGATTATTTATTGAGACATGGGCTGCGGGTTCGATTCCCGTAGACCCAGAGGTACTGTCAAAGGGACTGTGGGTTCGATTCCCATAGGTCCTGGACTTGTTTTATTGAGTTGGTTATTTGTTGCTAGCTTAATTGTAGACGGTTGCAGTAATCATCTTATTGTTGTTATTTTAGAAATTATTATCATTTAAGCTGTTTATTATTGTTATCATCATTATATTATTGTTTCTCAGTAGGGCCCTGACCTTCCTCGTCACTACTCCATCGAGGTTAGGCTTGGCACTTACTGAGTACCGCTGTGGTGTACTCATGCTACTCTTCTGCACACTTTTGTTGTGCAGATCCAGGTACATCAGAGCAGGCTCGTGCTAGGTGATTCCGCAGCTTTCTGGGAGACCTCGAGGTATGATCTGCTACGTCCGCAGATTCGGAGGCTTTCCTTCTATTCTAATAGTACTAGTTGACACGTTTCCTCCATTTTTGTTGTTAGATACTCTTTACACATAGAGCCATAGTTGTATATTCTCTTTAGTCTGTGTTACCCGTGAGATTCCGGATCTTGGTAGCATTTTATACAGTGTGTTGACGGATGTATGTGCCAAGCGGCACGGATTACATGCCTTACTATGCTATTTTTCCGCTGTTTCTTATTTAAGTGTTCATAGCTTGTATATTCCGCAACGTGTTAGGCTTACCTAGTCGTGGGGATTGGGTGCCATCACGACATGTTCATGATTGGTGAACTAGGGTCGTGACAAGTTGGTATCAGAGCTTTAGGTTCATAGGAGTCACGGAACACATACCGGTCACTTAGAGTCTCGCTGATCGATACGGAGACGTCTGTATTTATCTACGAGGGGCTATGTAACTGTTTAGGAAACTCTTCATTTCTTTTGGATTCCTTGTCGTGCGACATTTTTGGCATCAAAAAAATCTAAACTATTGCTTTCTATTCTCTCACAGATGATGAGGACACGAGCTACTCGCGACGATCAGGTACCCGCGCCCCCTGTTGCCGCCGTTAGAGGCCGAGGCCGAGGTAGAGGACGAGGACGCGCCCGAGGTGCAGCCACAGCACCCGCACGCGCTGCCGCTGAGGTGCCACAGGTAGACCAGGTTGGAGCGCAGGCACCTGGTACACCGACTACAGCTGCTACTACTCCAGCACTACAGGAGACCCTGGCCCAGTTCATGAGTATGTATACCACTTTAGCTCAGGCAGGACTGCTTCCTCTCGTCGCAGCTACATCTCAGGCCGGGGGAGGGGCCCGGACTCCCGCAGCCGTTACACTTGAGCAGCGAGTGCCAGTGGGACTGGTTCCAGAGATTATGGTTATACCTCCTGCCGCCCCAGCACAGCCTGGAGGTGGGCCAGCTGGCTCTGAGGACGAGCAGCGTAGATTGGAGAGGTTCAAGAAATATGACCCTCCAGTGTTCAGTGGTTTGGCTTCAGATGATGCATTGGGTTTTCTGGAGGAGTGTCATCGTATTCTTTCTACCATGGGGATTGTGGAGACCAGCGGGGTTTCCTTCACTACGTTTCAGTTTCGTGGGACCGCTTATGATTGGTGGCGCACGTATGAGTTGGATAGTCCGGAGGAGTCCGCTTCGTTGACCTGGACGCAGTTTTCAAATCTGTTTTTGACGGAGTTTGTTCCCCAGAGCCTTAGGGATTCTTGGCGCTCGGAGTTTGAGCGGTTGCGACAGGGCTCCATGTCAGTATCAGAGTAAGCTATCAGTTTCACCCGTCTAGCCAGGCATTCACCGGCCTTGGTAACCACAGTCCGGGAGAGGGTACGGAGGTTTATTGAGGGCCTGATTCCGCCGATCCGATCCAGCATGGTCAGGGAGTTGGAGACAGATATATCCTATCAGCAGGCGGTGAGCATCGCCAGGAGGATCGAGAGTATGCTACCTAGAGAGCGGTGGGAGAGGGAGGCCAAGAGGTCTCGTGAGTCGGGCCATTTCTCTGGTGCCCGCACTTCAGCAGCCGGTCGTTTTGGCAGGGGTTATTCCGGTCGTCTAGTTCATTCAGCATTGCCAGCAGCCGGTAGTACTCCAGCTCTTCCAGCACCTCAGGAGCCTTATTATGCTCCCCCAGTTTCTAGTGCACCTCCTGCGCGGGGTCCTTCCAGGGGTCAGACTAGTGGGGGTGAGGCCGGTCAGTCTCAGTCACCGTGTCCTCCCAGAGCTTGCTTTGGGTGCGGGGATACTCGCCTTCTGGTTAGGGAGTGCCCCAGGCATAGGAGGGGAGCACCTCATCAGTCTTCGCAGCCTCGGCGTAGTTCTCAGGGCCAGCAGGCCATCATCCCAGCTCCAGCTGCCACTCCACCTGCCCAGCCAGCCAGGGGCGGGGGTCAGGGTTCCAGAGGCCGCCCTCGAGGAGGGACAGGCCAGATTCTATGCTATTCCTGATCGCGCTGCGGCTGTTGCATCTGATTCTGTTATCACAGGTATTGTTCTGGTTAGTCACAAGGAGGCATCGGTTCTATTTGACCTTGGTTCCACTTTTTCATATGTGTCTTCTTACTTTGATTCTTATCTGGGTATGCCTCGGGATTCTTTGAGTGCCCCCATTTATGTTTCCACTCCGGTGGGTGATTCTTTGGCTGTGGACCGAGTATATCGGTCGTGTTTGGTTACCATTGGTGATTTTGAGACCAGAGCGGATCTAATGTTACTCGGGATGGTCGATTTTGATATTATTCTGGGCATGGACTGGTTGTCACCCCATTATGCTATTCTTGATTGTCACGCCAAGACCCTGACGCTGGCTATGCCAGGCATTCCACGTATTGAGTGGAGTGGTACTCTAGATCACACCCCTAGCCGTGTTATTTCTTTTCTCATAGCTCAGCGTATGGTTGAGAAGGGGTGTGCTGCTTATCTAGCCTATGTGCGGGACGTCGGTATTGACACTCCCTCTATTGATTCCGTTCCTGTGGTACGTGACTTTGCTGATGTATTTCCAGCTGATCTCCCAGGCATGCCGCCCGACAGAGATATTGATTTTGCCATTGACTTATTGCCGGGCACTCAGCCCATTTCTATTCCATCGTACCGTATGGCTCCTCCTGAGTTGAAGGAGTTAAAGGATCAGTTGCAGGAGTTATTGGGCAAGGGTTTTATTCGACCCAATGTTTCGCCTTGGGGTGCTCCTGTATTGTTTGTGAAGAAAAGGACGGTTCTATGCGTATGTGTATTGACTATCGTCAGCTGAACAAGGTTACAGTGAAGAACCGGTATCCTTTGCCCCGTATTGATGATTTATTTGACCAGCTACAGGGCGCACATGTGTTTTCTAAGATTGATTTGCGCTCTGGGTATCACCAGCTGAAGATTCGGGAGCCAGATATCCCGAAGACTGCCTTCAGGACCCGGTATGGTCACTATGAGTTCCTCGTGATGTCTTTTGGCTGACTAACGCCCCAGCATCCTTTATGCATTTGATGCACAGTGTGTTTAGGCCTTATCTGGACTCGGTCGTGATTGTCTTCATTGATGATATTCTAGTATATTCCCGGAGCCGGGAGAAGCACGAGCAGCATTTGAGGATAGTGCTTCAAATTCTGAGGGAGAAGCAGCTTTATGCCAAGTTCTCTAAATGTGAATTCTGGTTGAGTTCGGTGGCATTTTTGGGCCACGCGGTGTCGAGCGATGGTATTCGAGTAGATCCGAGGAAGGCGGAGGCCGTGCAGAGTTGGCCCGGACCCTCCTCCGCTACCGAGATTCGCAGCTTCCTTGGGTTGGCGGGCTATTACCGTCGTTTCGTAGAGGGTTCTCTTCGATCGCAACACCTATGACCGGATTGACCCAAAGGGTGCCCTTTCCAGGTGGACGGACGAGTGTGAGGCGAGTTTTCGAAAGCTCAGAGAGCTTTGACTTCGGCCCCTATATTGATATCGCCTACATGTTCGGGGTCCTATACCGTATATTGTGATGCCTCACGAGTTGGACTCGGTGCGGTATTGATGCAGGACGGTAGGGTGATTGCCTACGCGTCGAGACACCCGAAGGTGCATGAGAAGAATTACCCCTGTTCATGATTTGGAGCTAGCCGCCATTGTTCACGCCTCGAAGATTTGGCGTCATTACTTATACGGGGTTCCTCGTGAGATCTACACCGATCACCGGAGCTTGCAGCACTTGCTTAAGCAGAAGGACCTGAATATGCGTCAGAGGAGATGGTTGGAGCTACTGAAGGACTATGATATTACTATTCTCTATCATCCAGGCAAGGCTAATGTGGTTGTCGATGCCTTGAGTCGTCGGGCAGAGAGTTTGGGGAGTTTGGCGTATCTACCGGCTTCGGAGAGGCCTATGGCGATGGATGTTCAGGCTTTAGCCAGACAGTTTGTTAGACTGGATCTTTCGGAGCCCAGCCGGGTTTTGGCTTGTGTGATTTCTCGGTCTTCTCTATTTGACCGCATCAGGGAGCGTCAGTTTGACGACCCTCATTTGCTTGTCCTTCGGGATAGAGTTCGGCGTGGTGATGCTCGAGATGTTACCATTGGTGATGATGGAGTTATGAGGATGCAGGGGCGTATCTGTGTGCCCAATGTAGATGATCTTCGAGAGCTGATTCTAGTAGAGGCCCATAGCTCGCGGTATTCCATCCATCCGGGTGCCGCGAAGATGTATCAGGACTTAAAACAACATTACTAGTGGAGGCGGATGAAGAGGGATATAATTGATTATGTTTCCAGATGCCTCAACTGCCAGCAAGTGAAGTATGAGCATCAGCGTCCGGGTGGATTGATGCAGCAGATTGAGATTCCAGAGTGGAAATGGGAGCGCATCACCATGGACTTTGTATCTGGGCTTCCACAGACCGTTAGGAAGTTTGATTCCATTTGGGTTATCGTGGATCGACTGACCAAGTCCGCCCACTTTATACCGGTGAGCACTACTTATTCATCGGAACGACTGGCGGAGATCTATATCAGGGAGATAGTTCGGCTGCATGGTATTCCAGTTTCCATCATTTCAGACAGAGGCACTCAGTTTACTTCACGGTTCTGGAGAGCCGTGCAGTAGGAGTTAGGTACTCGGGTGGAGCCGAGCACGGCATTTCACCCCCAGATGAATGGACAATCTAACCGCACTATTCAGATTTTGGAGGATATGCTTTGTGCATGCGTGGTTGAGTTTGAAGGGTCATGGGATCACTTCTTGCCACTGGCGGAGTTTGCTTATAAAAATAGCTACCAGTCTAGTATTCAGATGGCTCCGTACGAGGCCCTATATGGTATGAGGTGCAGGTCTCCCGTGGGTTGGTTTGAGCCGGGCGAGGCCAGGTTGCTAGGTACCGATATGGTTCGGGATGCTATGGACAAGGTCAAGGTGATTCAGGACAAACTTCGTGCAGCCCAGTCTAGACAGAAGAGTTATGCGGACAAGAAGGTTCGCGATGTGGCTTTTATGGTTGGCGAGCGGGTTCTGCTTCGAGTCTCGCCCATGAAGGGCGTTATGAGGTTCGGGAAGAAAGGGAAGCCGAGTCCCAGATTTATTGGCCCTTTTGTGATTTTGAGGCGTATTGGGGAGGTTGCCTATGAGTTAGCCTTACCTCCTAGTCTAGCTGGAGTTTACCCCGTATTTCATGTCTCCATGCTCTGCAGGTACCATGGTGACCCGTCGCATGTGTTGGATTTCACTTCTGTTCATCTAGACAAGGATCTGTCTTATGTTGAGGAGCCAGTAGTCATTCTAGATAGACAGGTTAGTAGGCTAAGGTCAAAGAACATCGCTTCGGTCAAAGTTCAGTGGCGGGGACAGCCGGTTGAGGAGGCGACTTGGGAGACTGAGCAGGATATGCGCAGCCAGTACCCTCATCTTTTCACTACTCCAGGTATGTTTTCTATGCTCGATCGAGGACGAACGAATCTTTTGACCCAGCCGGTCGTTTTAGAAAATTACGCCCCAATCCCCAATTTAACTCTTTTCTGCTATTGTGGTTTGCCGGGAGAGTCGGTTCTGAAATTTGGAGCACTTTGGGACACTTAGTCCCTAAAGGAGAGCTTTAAGGTTAGAAAATGGTCCGTGACCAGAACAGTGTTAAGACGACCTCGGAACGGGAATCCAATGGTTCCATTAGCTCCGTTGGGTAATGTCGGGGTTGGGAGCGCGTTCGGAATGTATTTTGGAGGTCCGTAGCTCAATTAGGCTTGGAATGCCGAAGTTTGAAATTTTGGCGAATCCGAACGATAGGTGAGATTTTGATCCGGGGGTCGGAATGGAATTCTCGACAATTTCTGTAGCTTCGTTATGTGATTTTGGATATGTCCGCAAATTTTCAGGTCATTCGGACGTCATTTGGTCGGGTTTTTGATCGAATGTGCAATTCGGAAAGTTTTAAGAAATTTAGGCTTGAATTCGATGTGAATTATGGGTTTTGATGTTGTTAGACGTGTTTTTATGATTGGAATGAGTTCGTATCGTATTTTGGAGTATGTTGGTGGTTTTCGTTGGGGTCCCGGGAGCCTCGGGATGAATTCGGGGGTCCAAACGGACCAATTTGTGCCAAAAGGCACTACTGTTCTGCTGCAATAATTGCAGAGAAATTTTACTCACCACGATCGCGGAGATGGCCATGCGATCGCGTAAGGGAGAAATCCTGAGCTCTGCGATCGTGAAGTAAAGCGTGTGATCGCGTAAGTCTAGGAGAGTAAGCATCGCGATCGCGTGAGGTAGTATGCGATCGCGTAGGGTAGTTTGGGGAGCCGGACGAGTTTGTTCTTCGCGATCGCGTTCGTGTCATTGCGATCGTGTAGGGTCGCTGAGTTGTTCACTGCGATCGCGTCCAGGATCACGCGATCGCGTAGAGGAAAAATTAGGCCGCCCATATTTTGTGCATCGCGATCGCAAGCGCAGTGCTGCGATCGCGTAGAGTAAAATGACCTCGCAGTGACTTTAAGTCCAGAACATTTCAGTCGCGGCCTAACACACCAAAACCACCATTGTTGAGCTCCAAGAGAGGTTTTCGAAGGGGAAACGATGGGATATCATCGGAAAATCATCGGGGGTAAGTTTATTGACCTTAATTCGTTGGTTTATCATGAAATCCGTGATTATTTCACTGAAAATGGAAGATTTAAGGTGGGTTTGAGCCCTAGGCCTAAATTTTAGAAAACCTTTGATTTGAATGGGCAAACGGAGTCCGATTTTGATAAATTTTATATGCACGGACTCGTATTGAGATAAGGAACCCGAATATATAATTTTCGTGATTTTTCGATAGGCGTACAGGAAGTCGAGTTTTGGTGTATTTTGAGTATTTGATTGGGTAATGCCCAATTGGCTTATTTTGATGTGATTCTATTGATTTTTTATCAGATACTACACCTGTGGAGGCCGACATTCATGGCAAGAGGGTTATTTCTTAGCGGTTTTGTACCGGGATTGAGGTAAGTGGCTCGTCTAACCTCGTGTGGGGGAATTTTCACCCCTAGGGTATTATGTGATAGTCTAAATGCCTTGTACGCTAGGTGACGGGCGTGTACATGCGCTGGTTGTTGAACACACACTTTAATTAAAATGTTCGATGAGTGATATTCCTGTCTTTAGCTGTTAATTTGATATTTTTACCCGGTAGTAGTTAGAAAAGCATGATTAGGTAGTACTTAACTGTTTAGTTGCCTAATTGTCTTATTTGAACTTCTTGATAATTATTGGCACTATTTTTCGGTGAAGTTATAGTTAAGCATAATTTATTCTCTCTGTGTATTCCTTTATTTGTTGTGCTTATGGACTGCGGGTTTAATTCCCGGAGACCCAAGGCTGTGGGTTCGATTCCCAAAGACCCGGAGTGATATTGGTAGGGACTGCGGGTTCGATTCTCAAGATCCTCAGTTATTGGTAGGGACTGCGGGTTCGATTCTCGAGATCCTGAGTTGTTGGTAGGGACTACGGGTTCGATTCCTGAGATCCTGAGTTATTGGTAGGGACTGCGGGTTCGATTCCCGGAGATCCTGAATTATTGATTATTTATTGAGACATGGGTTGCGGGTTCGATTCCCGGAGACCCAGAGGTACTGTCAAAGGGACTGTGGGTTCAATTCCCATAGGTCCTGGACATGTTTTATTGAGTTGGTTATTTGTTGCTAGCTTAATTGTAGACGGTTGCAGTAATCATCTTATTGTTGTTATTTCAGAAATTATTATCATTTAAATTGTTTATTTTTGTTATCATCATCATATTATTGTTTCTCAGTAGGGCCCTGACCTTCCTCGTCACTACTCCATCGAGGTTAGGCTTGGCACTTACCGAGTACCGCCGTGGTGTACTCATGCTACTCTTCTGCACACTTTTGTTGTGCAGATCCAGGTACATCAGAGCAGGCTCGTACTAGGTGATTTCGCAGCTTTCTGGGAGACCTCGAGGTATGATCTGCTACGTCCGTGGATCCGGAGGCTTTCCTTCTATTCTAATAGTACTAGTTGACATGTTTCTTCCATTTTTGTTGTTAGATACTCTTTACACATAGAGCCACAGTTGTATATTCTCTTTAGTCTGTGTTACCCGTGAGATTCCGGATCTTGGTAGCATTTTATACAGTGTGTTGACGGATGTATGTGCCAAGCGGCACGGATTACATACCTTACTATGCTATTTTTCCTCTGTTTCTTATTTAAGTGTTCATAGCTTGTATATTCCGCAACGTGTTAGGCTTACCTACTCGTGGGGACTGGGTTCCATCACGACATGTTCATGATTGGTGAACTAGGGTCGTGACACATGAATTATTCAAAACAAAAACAAAAGAAATCAGACTAGCTGTTTCAAATCTTCCTTTTTTTTTGGTTTTTGATTATGTTTTTCGAGTGTTTTCGTCAAATCTGGAATCTTAAATTCCAGTTGCTGCTAAGGCTTTTTGTGTGTATATGTTAGTGAAATTAGAGAGCAAGGAGAGGGAGTGTGAAGAGAATTAGAGGGCAAATTGGGGATTTAGGGCTGATTTCCCAGGTGGATTTTTGTGAGTGTCTGTGTGTTCTCCCCTCTAAATCTCTCTAAAATCTCTGCAATTTTTCTCTCCAAAAAAATCCTCTCTGAATTTCTTTCGCCCAAAGTCTGATGAGATCCCCCCTCAAATCTCTGAATTTTCTCTGCTAAATAGCGTTCAAATTTTGCTGGCCAAGGCATAGATAGAGACACGCAATTTTCGTGTCTCTATGGTGAGGACTCTGATGATTTTAACAGACATGAGGCAGACGGGTCGGGTTTAGGGCGTGGCTTGGGTTTAGGAGTGGGTTGGACTCATTAGTGAGTTGGGCCAAGTGTATTTCAAAATAAGAAGCCCAATTTCGGGCACTACTTTATTTGTTTTCTTCTTATTTCTTTTGCTTTTGTATTCATTTTTAATTTGTATTTTATATATTTTTAATTTTATTTAATTTGTAGTTTAATCTCTCAATTTTATAAAATTAATAAAAATACAATATATATATATATATATATATATATATATATATATATATATATATATATATATATATATATATATTGTATTTTTAACTATTTTATAAAATTGAGAGATTAAACTAACAATTAAACTAATTAAAGTCTAAAACTATTTAACAACTATTTTGTAGTAATTTCCAATTAAAATAATAAAATGCTATTTTTTGATTTTTCTTTAATTGTTCTAAAGTGAATTAATACCTACTAAATGAGAAATTGATTTTCTAAATGTAAATACATATTTTTTGTATTTTTTTATATGATTTAACATGAATTAACACACAAATTGTAAAAATAAGGAAAAATTATTTATTTTGAATTTTATGGGAATAACTCTAATATAGGGTAAAAATCACGTGCTCACAGCTGCCCCTCTTTGCTCGGGAACACGAAGAGTTTTTGTGCAAAGATAAGTGAGCAACTATGAACGATTTTTTGCCCGTTCGAGTATTCCGTTGTGAAGCATTTTTGAAAAGTTTTGACCGCACCCTGCTCAGAGGTTGCCTACATATCCTGGGCTAAACAGGAATCACGTCAGTGTAGTTCGGGAGTGATGGAGTATCGAGGTTGAGAGTCGAGGTTCCGTCCAAGGCTCCGGTCCGTTGTCCCGTTATTACATCATAATTGAGAAAGACTAACTAAACCTATCAGCTACGAGTTACAAAATTCCTATCTATGAGTCTTCCGAAGCTTGATCTTGAGTTGGTTGGTGCTTCATGCGGACCCCGATCTGAATCTTGATGCTTGTTAGCCGCAGGTGTTGGTTCAATCTTCTTCAGCTTTTGGATCAAGTCCGGACATATAGTGCCCATGATTTCAGGTGGGCTCCTAGTTGCTGATGCTTGAAAATTATTTTTCCAATGGCATACTTGTTGTTGACTTAGACTTGTATCTTCTCTTCTATCAGCATTCTTGTTATTGCCCTGAACTTGTATTTCTCTTTTAACGGCATTCTTGTTATTGCCTTGACTTGTATTTCTTTTCAACATGAAATATTCGTCCATTCTCCAGGTGGACCCCTGCTTGTGACAAAATAAACAAAAGAAAGATTTTTTTTTTTGCCCCAGTATGGTGACTGGCACATCATGTTATTGAATGTCAGAATTTCATTTTTTCTTATTTTTCTTTTTAAATGCAGACATGTATGAAATGAAATACAGAAAAATATTCCCTTGTTAGATAGGTGGGCGACTGGACAGAAATTAAACGTGCATGAAATGCAGTGCAGAAAAGTATTCCCTTGTTAGATAGGTGGGCGCCTGGACAGAAATTAAACGTGCATGAAATGCAGTGCAGAAAAGTATTCCCTTGTTAGATAGGTGAGCGCCTGGACAGAAATTAAAAATGCATGAAATGCAGTGCAGACCCGAATTTTCCCTCAACATCGGGATCGTGATGGCGCCTACTCGTAGTAGCTAGGCAAGCCACTGTATTCATACTATCTTGTTTTTAATAAAATTTTCACAATTAATTTATCAACAAACCATAACTTTAATTAAATAAGTGCGGAAGACTTTATCGAAATAGTATTAAGTAGTTTCAAGGTAAAACCATACCGAAATCCTCTACCCAAGACGTGGAGTCACCAACTCACGAACTACTACTAAATACTACACATAAAAGTCTGAAAGAAATATAACATAATTCTGTTTGTCTCGGAACAAAGAGACTACGACTAGTAACATAAGTAAAGAGAGAGACGTCGGGCTTGCGGACGTCTGCAAGCTACCTCGGTCTCAAATATGATCAACTCCCACACAATCGATTTACTGTTGCTGCTCCTGATCGTAACCTGGGCCTGTGCAAAAACGCACAGAAGTGTAATATCAGCACAACCGACCCCATGTGCTGGTAAGTGCCTGGCCTATCCCGGCGAAGTAGTGACAAGCCTAGGACTAGACACCCACATAATCCTGTGCAGTTCAATATATATGTATACCACAGAATAACGAGAAATAACCAAGTAATAACATAATAAGGAATATCTCAAAAGAACTCAACAATTAACAACAGTTAAATAGTTCACAAGGAAAAACAAGGAATAATGGAAACACAAGTAATATCAACTCAAGGAATAGCAAGTAGTTGCACGGCATCACCCTTCGTGTTTTTACTCTCATCCTCACCCAATAAGCAAATAAAGTACACGGCATCACCCTTCGTACTTTTACTCTCATCCTCACATCCATAGTACGGCATGATCTTTCGTACATGGTTCAATAACAAGGCACGGCATGATCCTTCGTGCATAATCAATAAAACATGGCATGGCATTAACCTCCGTGCATAAATAATAAAACATGGCACGGCATTAACCTTCGTGCATAATCAATAACAAGGCACGGCATTAACCTTCGTGCATAAATAATAAATCAAGGCACGACATCACCCTTCGTGCATTATCACTCTTCCTCACCCAAATAACAATCACAGTTAAGGGCAAAGAATGAAACAGTAAATCACAAACCGTCCCAACAAGGGCAATCAACAATCATCTTCACAACAAGTCTCGACAAGGGAGAACAATAACATTTCTACAACCTGGCAAAGGTTCAACAATTTATCTGCAGATATATCTCACAATAAGCATTAACAACGACTCACGGTCATACTAGACGCCAGTGTATGGATGCTCGTCACCACAGCCCATACACCGCACTCGATCACATAACACATAGCACATAATCCTATTCCCTCAAGCTAGGATAGAACAAACACTTAGCTCGAATGTTTATGAACAATTCAATCCGTGGCAATGCCTTTTCCTTTCAAATTTGGCTCCAATCCAATCGTATCTATACACAATTGATTTAATATCATCAATACTACTCAACAAACTAATTCATAAGGCCAATTACAACTTTTACGACATTCTGCCCGGAATAGTGAATTTCGACCCCGGGCCCACATGGTCGGAACTCGGCGTTCGGACCAAAATCCGGTTACCCATCCCCCCACGAGTTCAAGTATATGATTTGTTTCAAAATCGGACCTCAATTCGAGGTCCAATTTCCCAATTTATGAAAAACCCTATATTCTACCAAAAATAAGAAATTCTACCATGAAAACCTTTAATTTCTATTGAAAAACATGTATAATGATGTTAGGAATTGAAAGAATTAAGTAAAAAGTGACTTACAATTGTTTTGAAGAAGAGGGAGTCCGTGAAGAATCGCAAATGGGTGTTTTTGGGTTGTGAAATGTGAAGAATGAAGCTGGAAATCGTGATTTACAGGTCTTTGTGTTTGCATTTGCGAACATGGGTTCGCAAATGCGAAGTCCCCTCATGCCCATCCATGTTCGCAAATGCGAACAATAGTTCGCAAATGCGAACATCCCCATATCCTGCCTGTGTTCGCAAATGCGAACAATAGTTCGCAAATGCGAACATTCCCATATCCTGCATGTGTTCGCAAATGCGAACAATAGTTCGCAAATGCAAACATCCTCATATCCTGCCTGTGTTCCCAAATGCGAACTCCCCAATATTCTGCCTGTGTTCGCAAATGCGAACAAAAGTTCGCAAATGCGAACTTCCCAGCCTTAGCTTATTTTTCAAACTCCAGAAATTGGTCGGGGTTCGCAATTGCGAACCCATGTTCGCAAATGCGAACACAGAGGCCTGTAAATCACGATTTCCAGTTTCACAACCCAAAAACACCCATTTGCGATTCTTCACGGACTCCCTCTTCTTCAAAACAATTGTAAGTCACTTTTTACTTAATTCTTTCAATTCCTAACATCATTATACATGTTTTTCAATAGAAATCAAAGGTTTTCATGGTAGAATTTCTTGTTTTTGGTAGAATATAGGGTTTTTCATAAATTGGGAAATTGGACCTCGAATTGAGGTCCGATTTTGAAACAAATCATATACTTGAACTCGAGGGGGGATGGGTAACCGGATTTTGGTCCGAACCCCGAGTTCCGACCATGTGGGCCCGGGGTCGAAATTCACTATTCCGGGCAGAATGTCGTAAAAGTTGTAATTGGCCTTATGAATTAGTTTGTTGAGTAGTATTGATGATATTAAATCAATTGTGTATATATACGATTGGATTGGAGCCAAATTTGAAAGGAAAAGGCATTGCCACGGATTGAATTATTCATAAACATTCGAGGTAAGTGTTTGTTCTATCCTAGCTTGAGGGAATAGGATTATGTGCTATGTGTTATGTGATCGAGTGCGGTGTATGGGCTGTGGTGACGAGCATCCATACACTAGCATCTAGTATGACCGTGAGTCATTGTTAATGCTTATTGTGAGATATATTTGCAGATAAATTGTTGAACCTTTGCCAGGTTGTAGAAATGTTATTGTTCTCCCTTGTCGAGACTTGTTGTGAAGATGATTGTTGATTGCCCTTGTTGGGATGGTTTATGATTTACTGTTTATTTTTCAAACTCCAGAAATTGGTCGGGGTTCGCAATTGCGAACCCATGTTCGCAAATGCGAACACAGAGACCTGTAAATCACGATTTCCAGCTTCATTCTTCACATTTCACAACCCAAAAACACCCATTTGTATTCCCTTGTTAGATAGGTGGGCGCCTGGACAGAAATTAAAAATGCATGAAATGCAGTGCAGAAAAGTATTCCCTTGTTAGATAGGTGGGCGCCTGGACAGAAATTAAAAATGCATGAAATGCAGTACAGAAAAGTATTCCCTTGTTAGATAGGTGGGCGCCTGAACAGAAATTAAAAATGCATGAAATGCAGTGCAGAAAAGTATTCCCTTGTTAGATAGGTGGGCGCCTGGATAGAAATTAGAAATGCATGAGATGCAGTGCATAAAAGTATTCCCTTGTTAGATAGGTGGGCGCCTGGACAGAAATTAAAAATGCATGAGATGCAGTGCAGAAAAGTATTCCCTTGTTAGATAGGTGAGCGCTTGGACAGAAATTAAAAATGCATGAGATGCAGTGCAGAAAAGTATTCCCTTATTAGATAGGTGGGCGCCTAGACAGAAATTAAAAATGCAGAAATTAAAAACTTTTGTGTTACCTTGTGACTGAAGGTTATCTTAGGTGAAAAATTCATCAGACTAAGACATTTAATCTTAGGAGAAAGTTTCAACAGACTAAGATTTTGATTCTCACTGGACTATGTCCATTTCAATGTAATCTCGGGAGGATTATCCATCGGACTGAGTTTATGACTCCAGGAGATAATTTTTCGGACTGGGTCTATTCATTTGTATGGTCTCAGGAGGAATATCCATCGGACTGAGTTTATGACTCCAGGAGATAACTCTTCGGACTAGGTCTATTCATACTTTCCTTTCTTTTTCGGCTTTTGCCCTTTTCTTTTCAAATTATGCCTTCGTTTTTTACATTATCCCTTTATCTTAGGTGAAAAATTCCTCAGACTAAGATTTCCATCTTAGGATAGTTTCAACAGACTAAGATTCTTTCCTTTCATCTTAGGTGAAAAATTCATCAGACCAAGATTTCTATCTTGGGAGAAAGATTCAACGGACTAAGATTTTATCCATTCATCTTAGGTGAAAAATTCATCGGACTAAGACTTTTGTCTTAGGAGAAAGTTTCAACAGACTAAGATTGTATCATTCTCCGATACTTGCTTCATTTACCTTTCAACTTGAATTGTTCATCTTTAAAAACAATTGTATTCACCTTCATGCTCTTCGGATGACTATCCGATGACAGAAAATTTTTTCTGCCCCAGTTTGACAATATCTTTTGCTCCTGTTTCAAAGCAAAGAAAACTCTATCAGTTTAAAATGCGGTGGTTGGTTGTGGCCTTGAACTTTCCACTTGAATGCTTGGCATGTTCACCGACTGTTCTTTTCATTCTTTCTCTGTTCAAAACCCGCCTTCCTTACAGCATGTATGTTGTTCCTTTCTTGACGGATCCCACAGACTTTGATCTCGATTCCTTTGATGACTTCATTTGACAACCTTGGGTGTTTCTTGACTGACTCTTCCCTTTGTCAGAATATATACCTTTCTCTGTTCAAACCCCATGTTTCCATTTATTATATTGTTCCCGAATTGGCTCTTTGCCGATCTTTGTGTCTTGCATGAACCCCAAACATTTTTATTGTTGCCCGCTCCATTGCACATGTTGCTCTTTTGGCTTAAAGCACTGGCCTTGTCTTTTCCTGACTTACAACAATTGTCGTGTTGGCCAAATCCCATCTAGTGCAATTGGAAAGCTTGGTGGCTAATTTTGAAATTATTTCTTTATTTGTTATGACCCGACCGACTCGATATGAGGGAGGTTAAAACAAGGTGTGAAGGATAGAGAGAAAGGAAGATACAATTCCTAACAAGAAACCTACAGAAGAATGACCTATCGGATGTGAATACCGACTCTAGCGACCTTAACATGCACTTCAGCCTTCTTTGTATAGAAAATCTGATGTTCAACTCTTGTTGCAAGTTCTTCCATGAAACCGGTCTTCAACACGTCATTTCTTTGATCTGATCCTTAGTCGACTTGTAGTGCCCATAGAGTTTTCACCATCAAGCCTCTCTCATTTGCTCTTTCTTTCTTTTGACTCACCATCGCCTTACGGTGCCCGTGCGGGTTTTCACCTATAAGACTCTCTCATTTTGATTTCTCTCATCTTGGAGTCTTGTGGTGGTTCTCATCATCTTGAATTCTTCATTCTCCTTTGTTCGTATTGGAGTGTTGCCCCTGATGTGATTTACCTTTATTCGCTTGACTCGGCATTTCTTGAAGATTGATCGGAAGGTCTTCCTTTGGACCGTAATGTAGGCTTTTGGATGGGATATAGAAAAAAGGATATAAAGGCTCAAAATATTTCATCGTGGGTTAAAATTACAACTTTCGGAATCTTATTTATTCAACAACCATAACTTCTGCCCCAGTTTCCTTCTTGGAGGATTTTGTTTTGGATTTTTTCTTTATTGTGACTGAACCTCAGTGAGGCTGCCTACGTACCCTTTCGGGATCAGTCAAACGTAGTTCGGACTAGGTCCGTATTCATTGTTGCATCTTGACTTCTCCCGATTTTTTTTCTTTTCTTTTTCTTTTTCTTTTCTTTTTCTTCTCTTTTTTTCTTTTTCTTTTTTTTTCTTTTCTTTTGTTTCTCGCTCAATCCTCAATTTTTGTTGTTGATTCCGAAAGAGGGATATGAAAGAAAATATAATATGGCTCAAAGGGGTAGCAATGGACGAAGTGTTTGGATAGCCGAACGAAATGCCTTCGTCATTCCAATCTTCAAAACCTACCAAGTACAAACTACACGGTCAAACACCTTTGATTGATTCACATTTTTGCCTTCTGTATTTGACGATTCTCGGTGCCATTGGGCAACAATCTCGATACCACGAATGGTTCTTTTAGCTTTGGGGTACTTTTGCCTTTGGCTTTAAACTGATGATGCATGGCATTTCTTTATGTTACGCTTTCCCCAATGTTCACTTAATTCCGGCTTCACAGTATTCCAATATGTTTTATTTCTTTCGAGTATCATTACATCTTCAACATTGCTTCATTGTTAAATTGACTTTTAAAATCAGGCCGAGAATTATGTGCATGTCATGTTGCTAAAATCAGTATGAGAAAAATTATAAAATGATTAGAAAAGGAATGACTAGAAATGACGGGAAATGGAGAGTTGTATTAAACTGATGGGTTGAAACAACAAGATGAACAACAAAACGAACAGACTAGACTAGAATTACAAACCTAGACAGGACTAAACAAATTTATTACTAAACAAAGCAAAGTGGAAAGATAGAAGGGTTTTGACTCTCAAGACAACGCCCGGATTACAACCCTGAAATAACTCGGGCAAAAAAGATGACACCAAAATATACCACCAAAACTCCAAGAGACGGAGCGCCTTCCCAATTGACAAGCATGGCATCCTAGCCACTGAATTCTGCATTAATGTTGCCATGATCACTTTCTGTTTCAATATATTCAACTTCAGTTGACCTCCCAAGAAGATTTTCATCACCCACGTCACCGGGCATCATTCCCACAAAATGTGCTCCGTTATGTGCAAGTAAAGGATTATGTGCAATGTTCTGGATGCCACTGCCTTGGACCGCAATTATTCCTTCCTGAATCATTCTTTCTATCTCTCTTTTCAAATCCCGACAACTTTCAACATCGTGCCCCAGGGCATTGGAGTGGTATTCACACCTTTTGGATGAGTCAAAACTTCTCACACGTCGGTCCACCCGATTTGGAGGGACGGGTGCAATCATGCCATGTCGTTTTAACTTCTCAAACAGACTTGCATAGGACTCTCCTATTAGTGTAAAATTATCTTTCAACTTCTGTTCCTTTCCATACCCCTGGCTTGGATGTGGGTTATAAGGTATTTGAAAATTTTGCGGAGGCTGGTAAAGATTTTGTGATGTTCGGGCTCGCTTTCTTGGGTGTTTTGAGGATTGAGCAACATACTGGACTGGATCAACAGAATATGGAGGGTTCTGAGGCGGGTAGTAATGCTTAAAAGGGTCATGAAAAACCTGATGAGGCTGCATATACCTTCGAGATGTTCTCATACGACCTCTTCTCGTCCCTGATATCATCATGATTTCTTCATCCCTCCCATTCTCATCACTAGATTCACTTTGAACATCCTGAGCTGCATCTTTGAAAGCTGCTTGACTTATAATTTTGCCTGTCTTAAGGCCGTCTTCCACCATTTCTCCCATTTTGATTATTTCTTCAAAGGATTGACCAACTGCAGATATCATGTTTTGAAAGTAATCCGGCTCTTGAGCCTGAAGGAAAATAGTGGCCAACTCGTGATCATTCATGGGTGGCTTAGCTCTAGATGCCTGCTCTCTCCATTTGATGGCATATTCCCTGAAACTTTCAGTTGGTTTCTTTTTCAATTTAGAAAGGGAAATGCGGTTTGGGGTGACGTCAATATTGTATTGAAACTGTTTGATAAAGGCTCGTGCCAAATCATCCCAGACGTGCCAACCAGATGCGTCTTGATCCCAAAACCATTCAGATGCTACTCCCGAGAGACTTTCCCCAAAATAAGCCATAAGTAATTCTTCATTTCTTCCCACACCTCTCAATTGGTTGCAATACCTTTTCAGGTGGGCTATGGGGTTTCCCCGTCCATCATACTTTTCAAATTTGGGAATCTTAAAACCAGGCGGCAAGTGAGCATCGAGGAACATACATAGATCTCTAAAGGCAACACTCTTTTGACCTACCACTTCTTGCGTGTTTTTCAATCGTTGTTCTAATCTCTTCAATCTTTGGGCCATTTCTTCATGTATCTTCTTTCGGGTAGGCTTCTCAATGTTTGTAGGAAGATCAAACGAGTATGAGTCGTACTCGGGAGAGTGGTACTATTCTTGCTGTATATCAAATTGTAACTCTTGAGAAGGCTGTCCCTGGCCATTGGCCCATGCTTGACGCATTTTGGTCATTTGTTGTTTCAGTGTTCTATTTTCCTCAACCACAGGAGACCCTTGTTGAACTCTCTGACCCTGAGTCTCTTGAGCACTCGTAACAACTCCGATGTAGGTTATCATTTTCCTTGGATCTTGTTTTCCAATTTACCACAACCAACCACCTCAACTTTCTGGAAAAACGAAACCACCAGGTTAGCAATAAGGTATTCCGCTTATTGATTTCTCTTTTTTTTGCTATTTTCTTTTCTTTTTCCCTTTTTGTGGTTTTTTCATTTTTTCCTTTTTTTTCTTTTTGTAGTTTTTTTCATTTTTTTTTTCGTTCTGGTTATGGAAATGGTCGAATCCTATGTGGATTGCCTACGTATCATGACCCCGTATGAATCAGACCGAGCGTAGTTCTTGCAAATTAAAGCAAGAAATAAAGATATGTTTATTTGATTTTTTTTTTGTTTTCTTTTTTGAAGAAAAATTGTAAAAGCCGACTCCAACTACAAACTCTAATGAAAAACTTTCACACCTTGTTCTTAAGAATATTTTTAGCGTCAATTATGACTATTTCTACAAAATTAGCCATGTAATGGCTTATTGGGCAAAATGGCTATTTTTTTGGAAAATTTTTTTAAGAAAATAAACTCAAAACTTTTCTCATCATGTGGCTCATGGGGCATCGTTCGGCATCGCCATAAGCCAACATAAGATTGAAAAGCTTTTTTTTAATGTCAATTGTGACTATTTTTACAAAATTGGCCATGTGTGGCTTATTTAGACAAAGTGACTATTTTTGCAAAATTTTACTTAAGAAGATGCAAATTCAAAATTTGTATCCTGGGGCCTATGGGGCATCGTTCAGCACCGACACAGGCCAACACAAGACTGGGAAAGTTAAAAATGCAAAAATATGGCTAATTCAGCAAAAATCGGCCATGTAATAGCTTATTTGATAAAGTGGATATTTTTTGAAAAGTTGAGCGATGACTCAAACTTAATTTTGCGGATACGGCCTTTCGACATTTCCGCGAGGGAATATTTCAAGGCTATGCCCGCAAATTATTTAAAATGACTCAAAGTGGCCATTCTTGCAAAAACGGCCTTTCGGCGTCCTTTTGAGGGACATTCGGCTTATTTTAAGCAAGAATAGCATCACCCGACTTATCTATAACAAAATAAAAAATTTGACATTTTTTGGTTATTTTTGCAAAAGGGGTGTGAACCCGGACTTGATTTTGCGGCTATGGCCTTGCAACATTTCCACAAGGAATATTTCAAGGTTGTGCCCACAAATTATTAAAAATGATTCAAAGTGGCTATTTTTGCAAAAAACAGCCTTCCGGCGTCCTTTCGGAACATTCGGCTATTTTCAAAAACAGCATCACTTTGATTTTATTGAAAACTAAAACTTCGACATTTTTTTTTGATTTTTTAAAAGGGGTGGTTGGACCCGATGAGGGTTGCCTACGTATCCCACCTAATGGCGGGAATCAAACCTGCGTAGTTCGGTCAGATTATTTGACTAATTATTTCAACAAAATTATTCCACCTATTTTCAAACTTTCAAATTTTCGACAACAATCGTCAATATTTCGATATTTTTCTATTCTAAAATTTTCTCTTTTTTTTTTTTTTGTTTTTCAGGAATTTAGCCAATCAACATAATAATCTAGAACAAATAAATGCAACATATAACATGCTCGGTCTTTTGATAACCGGGTCACCTGTCCTAGACAGACCCAACCCCTGTGTTGAGTCCCCTAAGTCAGATATGATGCAAATAAACGTCCTAGACCTAGGCTCAATATCCTGATTTTTCATCGGTACTAGACCGTGTACCCGAGTGGACAACTCGGATCGAGGAGGGGGCTACGTACCGGTGACCCGCGGGGTCAATCGGCTTTGTAACTTATCCGGCCTCTTTTCTTATTTTTGGAATGACACTAACGGAAAGGGGAGTCTCAACCAGTAAGCACATCCCCGAAGGTAAGAAAAGAAGGGTTTTCGGCAAAGTTTTATATATACAGTTCACGCAATATCAAAGTGGTAAACATGTAGCACATTAATCAAAATATATAATGAAATCAGATATAAACAAAAATAGCAATTTAACTGAGCTCGAATTCTTAAACCCTGAACCGAAGTTCTGGGTTACTTATCCCCAGCAGAGTCGCCAGAGTTGTCACACCTCCTTTTTTCACACATACATAACGTAATGTGCCACTGTTTAATACTACACCCCGAGAAGAGATGTAATAATAATCAGGGAAGGAGTTTTTCCACTTAAAGGACAGTCGGAACGGGATCAATTTATTTAATTATTCAGAGTCACCACTTGGGAAAATAATGGTGTCCCAAGTCACCGGTTTAATCCCCAACTAAGGAAATTTATGACTCTGTAACCCGGGAGAAGATGTTAGGCACTCCCGGATTCCGTGATTTTAGCACGGTCGCTCAACTGCAATTTTTGTTTTTATCTGATTTCTTTATATATTTTGATTATGTGCTTTTATGTTCCGCTTTTTTAATTTTAGAAGAATTGTGACGTCACGAAAACACATTTCGAGTCACACCGCAACCGGTACGCCTATGACTTTAATGTATTTCAGTTTCGCCAAGAGTAAGATTTGGGTCACATAAATGCGCACCCGTATTTAAGAAAGTAATTTTTATTAAAGTCGTGCCTAAAAAGTCTATCGTGTTGTTAACTTCGGGAAGGACCATGAAATTCACTAAACGGTCCTTCCAAGTCTAATGATAAAATATTAAAGAAAGGGGAGGGAGGGTTTAAACATGGTCATTGGTCAATTATCAAATGTCACAAATATACTTGGACGTGAAAACAACAAAATACTAAGGATTATTCTGACCAAGGTTTTCCCAGTTTGGAATTTTATATATTAACTTTCATATTCTCCTTTGTTTATGTGTAACACCATTACTTACTTGTTTGAGATTCAAATATTAGCACTTAAATAATTAAATGATATGAGAACTTTCAGACCAAAACAGAGCCTCAATAATGAAGGCAGCAGGAACAACCAATCAAGTACTGAAATTAAATTATAAGAATTATGACCGACCAAAATCATTTGTTTCAGTAAATTGATTCAATGAAACATTCAAACGAACAATATGAAACATAAATGAATTCAACAAATACACTAACCTAACAGATTCGTAAACAAGCATATCTGCAAAGAAAAAAAAATATCGCAAGACCAAAATCACGCCAAAAATTTTATCTAACAAGTTGTTCACCCATCTCAACAAATACACCTAAAAACCCATATGAACAGCGCTACAATAGAAATAGAGAAGAACCTGGACATTTTCCTTCTTCCATGAACAAAAATCAGAAAAACGCCTCGACACCTCTGGCAACCTCGAATTTGTTCGAACAAGCTTATGATAGACAAAAATGGCAGCAGCAATGTATGAATACGAATGAAACTCAAAATATAGCAATTTGGTTCTACAAACGCTCAATACCAGAAAATTTGGACGGCTATGACTCGACGGAACCCAAATATGTCCGGCAACCTCAAATGAAACTGGGAAGATCTTGAAATTGAGAAAACGAGCAGGAGATAACAACACCTAATTGCATCAAGCTTAACTTCAGCAATAGCTTCAACAAATACTCAGCAGCTTTTGGGAACAACAACAACATATTTTCGAACTCGAAACCTAGGAAACGATACTCAAAACTCGCAAGTCATCGAGTTGATTTCAGATTTTTCCTTTGAAATTCCACTTTCTCCCTTTTCTTTTGTTTCTTTCTGGAACTTTGTTTCCAATCAAAACACATGCACAACTTCAATTTAAATCCAAAAATCAGCTCAAGCAACCATGAATTATTCAAAACAAAAACAAAAGAAATCAGACTAGCTGTTTCAAATCTTCCTTTTTTTTTGGTTTTTGATTATGTTTTTCGAGTGTTTTCGTCAAATCTGGAATCTTAAATTCCAGTTGCTGCTAAGGCTTTTTGTGTGTATATGTTAGTGAAATTAGAGAGCAAGGAGAGGGAGTATGAAGAGAATTAGAGGGAAAATTAGGGATTTAGGGCTGATTTCCCAGGTGGATTTTTGTGAGTGTCTGTGTGTTCTATCCTCTAAATCTCTCAAAAATCTCTGCAATTTTTCTCTCCGAAAAAATCCTCTCTGGATTTCTTTCGCCCAAAGTCTGATGAGATCTCCCCCTCAAATCTCTGAATTTTCTCTGCTAAATAGCGTTCAAATTTTGTTGGCTAAGGCATAGATAGAGACACACAATTTTCGTGACTCTATGGTGAGGACTCTGATGATTTTAACAGACATGGGGCAGACGGGTCGGGTTTAGGGCGTGGCTTGGGTTTAAGAGTGGGTTGGACTCATTAGTGATTTGGGCCAAGTGTATTTTAAAATAAGAAGCCCAATTTCGGGCACTACTTTATTTGTTTTCTTCTTATTTCTTTTGCTTTTGTATTCATTTTTAATTTGTATTATATATATATATATATATATATATATATATATATATTGTATTTTTATTGATTTTATAAAATGGAGAGATTAAACTAACAATTAAACTAATTAAAGTCAAAAACTATTTAATAACTATTTTGTAGTAATTTCCAATTAAAATAATAAAATGCTATTTTTTGATTTTTCTTTAATTGTTCTAAAATGAATTAGTACCTACTAACTGAGAAATTGATTTTCTAAATGTAAATACATATTTTTTGTATTTTTTATATGATTTAACATGAAATAACACACAAATTGTAAAAATAAGGAAAAATTATTTATTTTGAATTTTATGGGAATACTCAAATATATGGTAAAAATCACGTGCTCACAATGTGTACTTTCCTGTTGCCTATAATTTTCTCCCTTTTAAGCACCTTAGGGGTTATCTAGAACTGCCTGGATTTTGAGGTTCTAAAATACCTCCAGGACAACATGGAAGGGACGGGTAGTGCACGCATAGGCATTGTCGAGATTACTAGAATGCTTTAGGCTATGACCAAGGGGAGGGACTTGGGTAGAACGAGATATAATGACTACGCGCTAATGTCACGTGTAGCCCCTCACTGATGAGTGTTTACCAGGCATTGTGTGTGGTGATCCTGTAGTCTAACCAACCTAGGACCCCACTTTCCCAAATCGTCTTTGCTTGAAAACCTTACTTTCCTTTTTGTGCACAACTTTTCCAAAATATTTGTCTTATTATTAGAGTTATACAATGTCCAACATGTTTTATTTGCAATTATTTGTTTAGCTACTTTTCTGTTAAGTGACTAATTTATAAATATAAGTTCGGTCGGGATAGGTAGTTGTGGACCAGGAGGGGTGCCTAACACCTTCCCCTCAAGGTTATTTCGAGCTCTTACCTTAAATCTCTGGTAACACAAACAAATCCAAGAGTTAATCGCTCCAGGTGCCCTAACGTACCATAATCCGTTAGATGGCGAATCTTCAAAATACCTAATTTCCAAAAAAAAGAGATATTACCGCTCCCCCCATAAATATCAAAACGCGAACCTTTTTTTCCCCGTGAAAAAAGGAGAGAGAAAAAGGGGGCACGACATATGTCCTTCATGATTTTTAACAATTGAATATTCTACACGTGGCAATATAGAAGTAGCTGGTGATGAGTTAGTGCTTCTAGGAGCAGATTCAAAAAATATAGGAGATGCAAGTGGAACTAAGTTGTCCCATTCTCTACCACTGGAATGTAGAACAATAAGAGGCTCATTAGAAGGATAGACAAATCTCTGAAACTTGTTTATAAAAAAGGAAGAATCTTGAGTGAAGCCTTGAGGATATATATCTACTTCTATGCTAATAAAGAGTGTCATGTGTTCAATATCATACAGTCTTTATCTTTTTTATGTAACTATAAATGCCGACCTTATAGACATGGGTACAAATTCATCACCCCTTAGTAGATCAGTTACAAAATATAGGCACCCTATAATCCTCATATGTAATAATGAAGGTTAAATCCCATACAGGACCTCAAAAGGTGATTTGTTTCCTAGGGTTGTAGAGGGAATATTGTTTATTATGTACACAACTACATCATAGTCACCCCAAAACCTCACTTGAAAGTGCCCCTGAAATTTGATAGCCCTTGTAGTTTCCAAAATGTGTCTGTGACTCCTTTCCACTGCTCTAGTTTATTGAGGAGTGTGTGGATATGAGCTCTTGATGTATAATCACATGCATTTGAGACAAATTAGAACAATTATAATTAAAGAACACAGAATCATTTTCTGATCTAAAACACTTGATCATTCTACCAAATTTAGTTTTCACCATAGCAATAACAATTTTAAGAACTGTAGTGACTTCAGACTTAAGATGTAACAGGAAGATCCAAATCCATCTAGAATGATCATAAAACATTGTGAGAAAGTATCTCTCTTTTCGTTATATGTAGGAACTTTATTGGGTCCCCAAACACCCATATGTATAAAATAAAAAACATTATTTGTTGTACTGCTACTAACTAGAAAAGGATTCCTAGCTTGTTTGGCTAATGGACATATACCACATAGGCTTATTTCTGCTTTACTACTGATATTAAGAGTAGTAATCTTCTTGAGAACTTAAATTGAAACATGTCCCATCCTCTTGTGCCATAGTTCAACTTCATTCTTGTGTGCAACCATTCGAAAGATCTAGTTGTATTCTTGTTTCTTCTTTGTGAATGTAGAACATATAGGACTTCTTGCTCTTGACCAATCTCCTTCACTCTCCTAGTGAAGATATCCCGAAAGATGCAAAAATTTGAGAAGAATGCAACATAACAGTTCAAAGCTTTTGTCAGTTGAGCGGCAGACAAAATATTAAACTTGAAAGCTGGTACACATAGGACATTATTAATGGCATCACCTCCATCTAATTGACAACTACCAATATGTGACACTTAGTAGACTCTTCAGTAGGCAATTGCACATTTCCTATATTACCTACTAACAGTTTGTCATGTAAAAGTTGTTCATTACCGACTATATGGTTTGTGGCTCCAGTATTTACTATCCACTTTTCATCAGTCTTTGGTTCATAAGAAACATTACCTGTCATGTGTGTACTGGCAGAAGATTCAGAGATCGATGCCTTGTTTAATAGACTTAAGATCTGACTATGCTGTTCAAGAGTGAACATTTGCATAGGTCATAAGTTTTGTTGTCCCCGATGAGTGTGCTGCTCAAAGATGAAACCCTACAGAGGTCCCAAATTATGCTGCTCTTGTGTCATCATGGTTAAGGAAAATGATATCGACTGATTCTTTGAACTTTCAACCATGTTAGCCCTTTCTTGAAGCTTAAAATATGCTGGATAGCCTATTAATTTATAGTAGTTGGGCCTCAAATGTACATTCTTATTGCAGTAATCACATTTCATCAACTTATAACACTCTTCCTTTTATGTGGTCTTTCAAATGACAGAAATTAAATTCAATATTGAAGTTTCTCCTTTGCTTTTGAACAAGTTTAGAACTAAATAGAGATGTAGTATCTAAGGAATCATCACAGTAACTACCTCATACCACTAATTTTTTACTCTCATCCTGAAGGATCATAGCATAAGCTTAATTAACCATAGGAATTTTAGACTTCATTAAGATTTGGCTACGAGTTTGACTATACCCATGATTTAATCCCATTAGGATTTGCCATAAACATTGATACCCTTGTCGTTCAATGAATTTCTTTGATTTATCATATCAAACAGGACGAGGCATAATCGAGTTATATTCGTCCCACAAGCCCTTCAATTTTGAGTAATAAATTAAAATAGAAGATGTACCTTGTATCAATGTAAAAATCTTCCTGTGTAGGTAGTACATTCGTGATGCATTGCCCTTATCAAACCGTTCTTGAAGATCCGACCATATTGCGTGTGCACTTGACCGAAACAATACTCTACTCAGCAAATCGTGACTCACATTGTGCATTGCAGCGATCCCATAGATTTACATACTTATCTCCATAGGTATTGCGTGTTATTGAACCGTCTACAAACCCTAACTTGTTCTGTGTAAGCAGCGAAACTTCCTGTGACGACCCAAATGGTCATCACCATATTTCTCCCTTTTTTCGCGCTTCTGAGATCTTGGAAACCTCACCCTCAGCTACCTCGATATGCGTGCACAGTCCGGGCGTGAAGCCAGAAAGCTTTTGGTTTAAGATATATGAATTCTATGGAAAATTTGAAGACTTATGATATTATTATTGATATAGTTAACTTTGGTCAATATTTTGGTAAACGGGTCTGGACCGGTGATGTGACGGTCTCGGGAGGTCCGTAGAAAAATATGGGACTCGGGCATGTGTCTGGAGTCGAATCCAGAACCCCAGTAAAAGAATTTTTCTTGTTTTCTAGAATTAATAAGAAAAAATGAAAATGAGTTAGAAAATATAGGTATCGGGCTCGTATTTTGGTTCTGATGCCCGGTACAAGTCTTAAATATTGGTTAAGTGCTCATGTGAAGTTTGGTCGACATCGGACGCCGTTTGACGTGTTTCAGACCTAAATAGCTAAAGTTAGAAAATTATGAACTTTGAAATGAAATCTTGAGTTTTGGGGGTTGATTATTTGTTTTTGATGTTATTTTAGCAATTTGATCGCTCGAGCAAGTTCGTATGATGTTGTTAAGTTAGTGTGTGCATTTTGTGGGGAGCCCTAGGGGCTCGAGAGTGATTTCGGGGGTGGTTCGGGGTGTTTTGCATTGAGAATTTGGTATTTTCTTAGCTGTTACTGGTATCTAGCATTTTGTTCTATGCGATCGCATAGGTCTTTCTGCGATCGCATAGTGCAAAAATTTAGGAGCCCAAATTGTTCAATGCGATTGCAGCTTCCTTGTGCGATCGCATTGCCCAGCTTCCCTACTCTATGTGATCACATTGCCCACCTCGCGATCGTATAGAGCATTTCCTAGGCCCTGTCTTATCTACTCTATGTGATCGCATTCTGCCCTCTGCGATCGTATTGCACTAGTTTCCCTACCCTATGCGATCGCAATGCCTTGTATGTGCTCGCATAGGGCGTTTTTGCCCAGTGATTTTTCATAAAACCAGAACAGAATGCACGGGAATTTTCACACAAAATACATACGGGTCCTCCTCCTTCACTCTCCATTTTCAAGCCACAAGCTCCCATTCCTCCATAGCTCCTTGGGTAAGTTTCCTAACATCATTTCTTCATTATTTCTTCATTAAATCATAGTTAAGCCTAGTCTAATTCATGAATTCAAGGTAGAAATTGGGGGTTTTGGGTAGAACTAGGGCTTGTGGGATTTTGGGTGTTTCAACCTCAATTTGAGGTAGGATTGTGGAACAAAACATATATTCTAACTCGTGGGGTTATGGGTGATTGAAATTTGGTCCGAGTCTCGAGTTTGTACCATGTGGGCCTGGTGTCGGATTTTGCTATTTTTGGATGAATGATGGGAATTTTATTTTTAGACTGTGGGATTGTATTATTGAGCCCTAATTGATGTTATTGAATTGGAAATTACTAGATACCATTGTTTCGGAGTCGAATCCTAGAGGAAAGGCGGTGCTAGAGGATTGATTGCTATATTTCGGACAGAGGTAAGTGTTTGATCTAATCCTGGCTTGAGGGAATAGGACTAGAGTATTATTGTTGCTATTTGCTAAAGGATCGAGTGCGGTGTATAGGCATGGTGACGAATATCTATACACTGGCATCTAGCATGACCGTGAGTCATATTTGTACTTGCTTTAGGGTATATTTTGAGGATCATTCCTAGTAAATGATAAATTCTACATGATGAGTTAGTTGAGGAATTATTTACGAAACATGAGATTTCTTGGAGCTTTGGCTCAAATGACAATGACTTTTATGAAGTCAAAATTGTAAATATTGTAAATAAATATGGTTGGATCCCTTGCCGGGACGAGTAGATTCTGATTGTTGGTGCTTCCTTATTCGATTGAGCGTTATATGTAATCTCCACTATTGAGATGTTTGGGCTGCTAGTGGTACCCTTATTGGGTAGATCGTTATATTGCCGAGTTTTCCCTGAAAAGGGAACTCCTTGAGCGAGGCTATATGAATCACATATTATATTTATTGGGATTGTGTGGCACGCCGTCCACTATATTACATCTATTGGGATCGTGTGGCACGTCGTCCACTATATTATGATTATTGGGATCGTGTGGCACGCTTTCACTATATTATATTTATTGGGATCGTGTGGCACGCCGTCCACTATATTATGATTATTGGGATCGTGTGGCACGACGTCCACTATATTATATTATTGGGATCGTGTGGCACGCCATCCACTATATTATATTATTAGGATCGTGTGGCACATCGTCCACTATATTATGATTATTGGGATCGTGTGGCACGCCGACCACTTATGAAAGTAAATAAGGTGATTTTGGTCTAATGTTGTCACAGATGACATGTTCTCCTTTCAGTTGTATACTTCACACATAATCGTGTTGTTCTTTCTGTTATTGTTGTATGTATGTATGTATATATATATATATATATATATATATATACATATACATGCACATGTTGGTTTTATTAAGTCCTATCTAGCCTCGTCACTACTTCGTCGGGGTTAGGCCAGGCACTTACCAGCACATGGGGTCGGTTGTGCTGATGCTACACTTTATGTGCTTTTTGCACAGATCACAGCATTGGAGCAGCTTACGGTCAGCAGCAGCAATAGGATATTATTGGGAGTTGTCTTCAGCTTCAGGGACTCTCGAGGTAGCCTAGTCGGCGTTCGCGGGCCGAAATTCCTATCCCCTTATCTCAGTTTGTTTTATTGTATCAGAACAGACTTATATATCTTTCTTTCATTCAGACTTGGATGTAGTATTCTTTAGTAGTCTGTGAGATAGCGATACCAGGTTCTGGGGTAGCGTTATGTTTAATATTTTTTTTCCGCATTTGATTCTCTTTTATTGAATTTCTAAAAAGGTTTTTTTCCGCAATGCTTAATTATTTTGGGTATATTCTGTTGTTAAGGATTGGCTGGCCTAGCTTCGATAGTAGGTGCCATCACAACTCCCGATGGTGGGAAATCCAGGTCGTGACACTTCCATCACCCGACTCCAGGTTGTGTAATTTTCCATTCCTAGTAATTGAAAACCAAGAGATAATGCTCTTGGTTTGTCAGATGGATGCAAATACAACAAATAATTATGATTTGTCACAATCGTAGATTGATCTGGGACTTTGTCTCCGACCATGATTATTTAGGGTTTCAGCGAGTAACTCATAATTCCGACTAAATTTTTTTGAGAAATGAACGACGAATCTGTCGTTTTCAACAATTCTCATTGAAAAACCTCTAGATTCAATCTTTTAAATGCTCTGGTACCATGTCAAAAGGATCTCATTTTCTCTTATCTTCTAATACACTGTACACCTACAGTTATATCACTAAAATAACCGACTAACTACAATCTAACTACAATATTAACACCTATCTATAGTTACTACTATTCTAACCATGGTTAAATTAAGCCTATACAACATTAACCTGGGTCTTGACATGTGTCACATATCTCATCACTATGCATGGAGATTAGTAAATGATTTGGCTCCACATAATTATTGACAGTAAATGCGTCAACTGTATTCTGGTCTTGCAATGTTCATATATAAATGCGATAAGTTAATTGCATACAATTTTAAATACTTATGACTTCCTATGCTGTGCAATTATTTATCATCTCAAGAATATTATTATATTTTCCTTTATCCATTATGTATTTAAAATTCGGTGATTCGGTTGATCTAGATCATAAAAGAAATAGTACAATCAAAAAATTGTTATTTATGTTAATTAATGGATGAAAGATACGCATACATCACATTTTGCAACGGCCACTCTTCTCCCAACATTCATTTTCTCCCTCTCTTTCTACCAACGCTATTCCCACTTACCATCCACTAAGCACCCCCTTAAACAATGGAACTTGATTTTAAAATCGTTACCAAATATTATAAAGAAAAATATTACTAGAATCGGAATACATATTAATTTTAATTGCTAAAGTTACATTATATAATTTGATATAAATAATAAGTGCGACTTACAAATAGATGGTTATCGAATAAATACTCCCTATTAAAGTTTCTTTAATTTTCAATGCTTGATTCTTGAATGGAGAATTTTAATCAAAGGTAGATAAGTTTATTCTCTCACCACGCTCCTTGCATCCGCTAAAATTATCATTATCCAAGCAAAATACGCTCTCTTTTCTGCGTGGCCAAAATGAACTGAAAAGAGTTTTCTATTATAAATATATTATATTATGGATGTTCATATTCCGTTGTAAATAAGCTTCCTGAAAAAGCTTATCCGTATGTGACTCTGCCGTAAATATGTTTATCTATTTAGCACTCTATTGAAAATAAGGCTCCTGAAGAAGCTTATCATTTCGGTACCCGGTTATGGATAAACATTACCCTCGGTAGAAGATTATCCATATCGGATATAGTAGCAGCTTACACAGCAGCTTGTAGTAGCTTACACAACAGCTTGCAGTAGTAGCTTACACAGCAGCTTGTAGTAGCTTACACAGCAGCTTGGAGTAGCAGCTTACACAGCAGCTTGTAGTAGCTTACACATCGGCTTGCAGTAGCAGCTTACACATCAGCTTGTAGTAGCTTACACAGCAACTTGCAGTAGCCGCTTACACAGCATCTTCCTTTCTTCTATAAATAGAAGAGTTTTCATTTCATTATGTACATCAGTTTGAATTCGAATAATATATCACTCTCTCTCTATACTTGTCTTTACTTTACAGTCTTTATTTTATAACACGTTATCAGCACGAGACTCTGCCATATCGAGCAAATATTTTGAAAGTATCTCAGGTAAGAACTTTCTTTTATTAAATAATTTCAAATCTTTTTAAACTTAAATTTGTAGCCTTGTATATATCGGGCAAAAGTTATATGTCTTGGGTGCTTGATGCTGAAATTCATCTTGATGCGATAGGTCTCGCAGACACCATCCGTGATAAAAATCAGGCATCAAACCAAGACCGTGCCAAAGCAATGATATTCCTACGCCATCACCTTGATGAAGGCTTGAAAATGGAATATCTTACTGTTAAAGATCCAGTCATATTGTGGAATAATTTGAAAGATCGATATGACTACCTGAAGATGGTCGTTCTTCCACAGGCACGATATGATTGGAATCATCTAAGGCTACAAGATTTTAAATCTATTAGTGAGTATAATTCTGCAATGTTCAGAATTATTTCCCAACTAAAATTATGTGGTGATAATATTACTGATTATGATATGTTGGAGAAAACTTTCACCACTTTTCATACCTCGAATATGCTCATGCAGTAGTAATATCGAGAGATGGGATTTAAAAGGTATTCTGAACTTATCTCACATATTCTTATAGCCGAGCAACATAATGGGCTATTAATGAAAAATCATGAAAGTCGACCTATTGGTTCTTGTCCATTCCCTGAAGTGAATGAGACGAACTTCCACCAATCCAAACGTGGAAGAGGTCGTGGCCCCAGTCGTGGCCATGGCCGTGGTCGGGGAAGAAATCCCAATCATGGTAATAATAATGCACCAAAGAACCCTCCTCGCCACCAGCAGTGGAAAAGGAAGGAACAAAAGCATGAAGCGGTGCAAGCACGAAATACTGAAAGTGCATGTTATAGATTTGGAGGAAAAGGGCACTGGTCACGTACCTGTCGTACGCCAAAGCACCTAGTTGAGCTTTATCAAGCCTCCTTGAAAACGACAGAGAAAAATGCTGAAGCAAATTTTATCTCTGAAGATAATTTTGACTTCATGCATTTAGATGTAGCTGATTACTTTGCTCTCCCAGAAGGAGAAACAAGTCATGTAATCGACAGTGAATCTGTAGAAATATAAATATTTTAATTTTTGTTGTTCGTAATAGATAGTATAGTTATGTGATTGTTGTACATAAATAAAAGTTATGTTTTGATGTTTACTATAATATATTTTATTTATGTCATTTTGAAGAATATGGATAATCCTCAAATTATGTTTGGATCAAAGACAAATCATGAAGATATTTGTGTTATTGATAGTGGAACAACTCATGTCATATTTAGGGATCAGAAATATTTTTCTTATTTGCATAAGGAAAAAGCAAATGTTTCAACAATTTCTGGTAACATAAGTTTGATTGAAGGCTCCGGAAGAGCCATTATCTTTTTGTCTAAGGGAACAAAACTTATTATAGATAATGCATTATTCTCCACCAAGTCCCGAAGAAACTTGTTGAGTTTTATATATATCCGCCGAAATGGGTATCATGTTGAGACAATAAATGAAATGAACATGGAATATTTTTGTATTACAAAGAATATTTCTGGCCAGAAATGCATTGTAGAAAAGTTACCAACTTTATCTTCTGGCTTATACTATTCAAAAATTAGTACAGTTGAAGCACACTCTATCGTAAACCGGAAGTTTACGGTTTCAAATACTTTTGTGCTTTGGCATGGCCGTTTGGGCCATCCTGGATCAATAATGACGAGACGAATTACTGAAAATTCGAGTGGGCATCCATTAAAGAACCTGAAGATTCTTACGAATGACAAATTTTGTTGTGATACTTGTTATCAAGGCAAACTGATCACTAGACCATCACCAATGAAGGTTGGCATTGAATCCCCTGCCTTTTTAGAGCGTATACATGGGGATATATGTGGACCTATTCACCCACCAAGTGGGTTGTTTAGATATTTTATGGTCATAATAGATGCATCTTCAAGATGTTCTCATGTGTGCCTATTATCATCTCGTAGCCTGGCGTTTGCAAAGATATTAGCCCAAATAATTCGATTAAGGGAACAATTCTCAGATTATCCTATAAAGGATATTCGCCTCGATAATGCTGGAGAATTCTCATCTCAAGCTTTTGATGATTATTGTTTATCAGTTAGGATAAAAGTTGAACATCCTGTAGCTTATGTTCATACTCAAAATGGCCTTGCAGAGTCATTTATTAAACGCCTACAATTGATTGCAAGACCACTACTTATGAAAACAAAATTGCCCACTATTGTTTGGGGCCATGCTATCTTGCATGAAGCATCACTTATCCGTCTCAGACCGACACATTATAATAAATATTCTCTGTCACAATTAGTTTTTGGTCATGAACCAAATATTGCCCATTTACAAATTTTCGGATGTGCTGTATATGTGCCAGTAGCACCACCACATCGCAGTAAAATGGGACCACAAAGAAGGATAGAAAAATATGTTGGGTTTGAATCACCCTCTATTATTCGCTATCTTGAACCATTGACAGGAGATTTATTTACTGCTCGATTTGCAGATTATCGGTTTGATGAAACAAATTTCCCACAATTAGGGGGAGAGAAAAAGGAAATCAAAAGAGAAATTGTGTGGAAAGTTTCATCATTATCTCACTTTGATCCACGTACCCCTATATGTAATCAGGAGGTCCAGAAGATCATCCATTTACAAAATATAGCAAATCAAATGCCAAACGCATTTATTGATTTGAAAAGGATAACTAAGTCACATATCCCTACAGAGAATGTGCCTATCCGAATTGATGTCCCAGTAGGACCATCTACTAGCATAAGAGCTAGTGAACCTAAAGCACGCCTGAAGCGTGGTAGGCCTTTGGGTTCTAAGGATCGAAATCCTCGAAAAAGAAAATTGGCAAATGATCAAAATGATACTATGAAGGGATCTCCTGAAGAGACCCAAGATCTAATTAGTTCTGAGATTCCTGAAGAAATCAACGAACCCGAAGCTCATGTAAGTGAAGAACTTTTAATAAGTTCGACCGGTGATGGGATTAATTTAAATCGTTCTGAAATAGTGGTGGATAATATTTTTGCATATAATGTCGCACTTAATATTATGAAAGATAGTGAGGATCTTGAACCTCGATCTGTCGAAGAATGTCGACAAAGATCTGATTGGCCAAAATGGCAAGAAGCAATTCAATTGGAATTGAAGTCACTTGCTAAAAGAGAGGTATTTGGACCAGTTGTTCAAACACCTGCTGGTATAAAACCAGTTGGTCATAAATGGGTTTTTGTGCGAAAAAAGAATGATAAAAATGAAGTTGAAAGATATAAAGCTCGCCTTGTTGCACAAGGATTCTCACAACGACCTGGAGTCGATTTTAATGAAACATATTCACTTGTTATGGATGCCATAACATTTCGATATCTCATCAGTTTAGCACTACATGAAAAGCTTGAAATACATCTAATGGATGTAGTTACAACTTATCTTTACGGTTCACTTGATAATGAAATTTATATGAAAATCCCTGAAGGATTTAAAATGCCTGAAGCAAAATCTCAGGAAATGTATTCAATTAGATTACAAAGATCTTTGTACGGTTTAAAGCAATCCGGGCGCATGTGGTATAATCGCCTTAGTGAATATTTACTGAAAGATGGTTACATAAATGATGTTGTTTGTCCATGCGTTTTTATAAAGAAAATGGTATCAGAATTTGTTATACTTGCTGTTTATGTTGATGACATAAATCTTGTTGAAACTCCAGAAGAGCTCCAAAAGGCAATTGAATATCTTAAGAAAGAATTTGAGATGAAAGATCTTGGAAAGACAAAACTTTGTCTTGGTCTGCAAATTGAACATTTAGCGGAAGGGATCTTTATCCATCAATCTGCCTATATAGAAAGGATCTTAAAACGCTTTTACATGGACAAAGCACACCCATTGAGTACACCAATGGTTGTTCGATCACTTGAAGTGAATAAGGATGTGTTCCGACCTCCAGAAGAGGACGAGGAACTCCTTGGTCCCGAAGTACCATATATCAGTGCAATTGGTGCACTAATGTATCTTGCTAATGCTACAAGGCCTGACATAGCATTTTCTGTTAATTTACTAGCAAGATATAGTTTTTCTCATACAAGGAGACATTGGAACGGGATTAAGCATATATTGCGATATTTAAAGGGAACTCTTGATATGAGTTTGTTTTATGCTAACAAAGATAGTGCGGATCTTGTTGGTTATGCAGATGCAGGTTATTTATCTGATCCCCATAAAGCTCGATCTCAAACCGAATATGTATTTACGTATGGAGGTACTGTCATACTGAGATAATAGTTATTCATGAAGAAAGTAGGGAATGCGTATGGTTGAGATCAATAATTCATTTTATTCGAGAAAAATGTGGTTTGGAATGTGAAAAAAGACCCACAATTTTATATGAATACAATGTTGCATGCATGGCCCAATTGAAGGGAGGATTTATAAAAGGAGATAGAACGAAACACATTTCACCAAAATTGTTCTACACACATGACCTTCAGAAAAATGGTGAGATTGATGTGCAACAAATTTGTTCAAGTAATAATCCAGCAAATTTATTCACTAAATCTTTGCCAACTTCAACTTTTGAGAAGATGGTATACAAGATTGGAATGCGAAGACTCAAATATTTGAAACAAGGTTTCCATCAGGGGGAGTAAAATATGCGATGCACTCTTTTTTCCTTACTAAGGTTTTTTCCCAAGAGGGTTTTCCTTATAAGGTTTTTAATGAGGCACCTAGCAATGTGTATTACTAAATATGTGTACTCTTTTTCCTTCACTAGGATTTTTCCCACGTGGTTTTTCCTAGTAAGGTTTTAATGAGGCACATTATCTTTTAATGAACATCCAAGGGGAGTGTTATAAATATATTATATTATGGATGTTCATACTCCGTTGTAAATAAGCTTCCTGAAGAAGCTTATCCGTATGTGACTCCGCCGTAAATATGTTTATCTATTTAGTACTCTATTGGAAATAAGCCTCATGAAGAAGCTTATCATTTCGGTACCCGGTTATGGATAAACATTACCCTCGGTAGAAGATTATCCATATCGGATATAGTAGCAGCTTACATAACAGCTTGTAGTAGCTTACACAGCAGTTTGCAGTAGTAGCTTACACAGCAGCTTGTAGTAGCTTACACAGCAGCTTGCAGCAGCAGCTTCCTTTCTTCTATAAATAGAAGGGTTTTCATTTCATTATGTACATCAATTTGAGTTCGAATAATATATATATCTCTTTCCATACTTGTCTTTACTTTACTGTCTTTATTTTATAATATTTTCTTCTTTATTAGCGATTGAAGTTTGACAATTGAGACAATCACTTGAGAAATAATAATATTTGAAACTTAATTTAGGAGAAATGATGAAGGAATAAAATACCCGGGACGCAATTTGGTTTAGAGTTCAATCAGAAGGATAGTGAGAGTCATTTGGCTGAAAGCCACCGCTGGCGTTGAGCTAACGCCTTTATTTGAATTGAGTTCACACAATAATCAAAATTCTAGGGTTTATTCATTCTCGCGCTCTGCAACCTAAAACCCTCCCATTTTCAAATCTCAGGCCACCACCGGCATTCTCTCCGCGCTATTCAGGTACTCTCTTTTCTCCCTGACGTAGTCAAGCTCTTGGAAATTTTGAGTTACATTCTTTCAATAATCGGACTTCAGTAAAACCAAATTATTGAATGCGAGTTTGCGAACTGCATCAATCCCATGGCAAAAATTTGATGTATTTCGTTTTCTCTTAGCTAGTGCATTTCTAGGTTATATGCTTACCGGCATATCCTGTAGCTTTGTTAGTTAATTCTCAAACTCTGAGTGTTTAATTATATCTTTAAGGTCTGAGAAGAGAAATGAGTGCAGCAGTGCGAACTCCAAAATCTGGAAGGCAATCTCTGTTCTTTCAGGATTTAGCTACGCCTATTTCCTCCCGGAAATCAGGGTCAAAATTTAGTACCCCAGGTCAGGCAGCAGCTGTTTCTGCCTTATGGCGTGAGAACTTTTCCAGCTCAGATCTCCCACCACCACCTGTATTTACCCTTGAAGATCGCTCAGATGTATCTCCGGAATCTGGGATTCCTGATTATGTTACTTCACCAGAAATCAAGTCGGACCCTAGAACCCCGGTACAAACTTCAGGAAGGGAATTTGCAACTCCTAAGATGAGGTCTGAGGTGAGCACTTCGTATGCATTGATGGGTAAGCAGCAGCAACAGAGTCAGCAAAGCCCCTTGCCAAGTTTGAGCTGGTGGTCCCCCTCGAAGGGTAGTGGTAGTGCTGAGCAGGATGACAAAGGAAAAGGTTCACCAGTCGAAGGCGTCGTACATCCTGGTGCTTTGATGACTTTACCTCAACCAAGGGAAGTTGCAAGACCAGAGATCAGGAAGAACTCATTCCCTGTGGGAAACCTCGATGAGGAAGAATGGGTCACAGTTTATGGGTATGGCCTCTGTTTTTCATACTTTGTTGGCTGTTCTTAAACTTATGTTCATAGTTGTAGGAGGTAGGCTAGCATGTAGTAGAATCTTGATGACGATTCTTTAGTGTGTCTTAAACTCCTTGATGCCACATAATATTCATTTGGCCTGCTCTAGCTCCTTTAAGTTACTTCTGGGGCTCGTTGTTGCATTTTAAAGTATGCCCGGGAACTTTATCCATTATTATGTTTTCTGTTTCTTTTCCTTGACTTTTTTGTTTTCCTCCTTCGCTAGAGTTGTCATTAGTTTCTACTAGGATTAGATGTACCCGTGTCAATTTCCATGGCAAGAATTCTTGAGGATATGTTTTGAGGTAGCCTAGTCATTCTAATATTATGTAAGGTTCTGCTGGCGGAGATAGTTAAATTTTAGGGGATCTGATTTTTTTTTTTAAATTCGACGGTTTCAAATTACGTGTCTCCAATGTTATTGACTCATTTTCTTGAGTCAGGTGAAAAGGATTTAAGCTGTAAATTTGAAATACATACAATCATATCCCTTCAACAAATTCTCCATAAAAGACAAAGAGACATTGATCCAATTGAAAAGGATGGAAATGAAATGTTATTGTCAAATTAACTTGCTCTCATCTTTTCGCATTACTTTCGTGCTTGAAAAAGAAGAGGAATATTGATCCGTTCTGACTTCTGTTCTTTGTCTCCCTTGGTGTACTGAGGTTATTACAGAACGGATCAAAATGCCCTTATTGGAAAACTTTTTCCTGGTGATATTGAGAAGATTGGGTGTTTAAAGGCTCCATGGATGTAGCTGCAATTTATTCTTGACTTCCTTCTTGTAATGAATTCCCTTCTCCTCACGTCCTCCATGTAAATAAGAGCATTGTGTATATAATATTTGGAGGGAGAAACAGTTATGATTCTCTATCAGTCTATCTTGCTTTACTGTTTATTTTGCATCAAAGATTTTTCAAGAAAAGGGGACAAAGATCTATTTTAGTTGTGTTAGCTGGGTTAATTGCTTGCAAAATACCTATACGGATAACTATAAACTTATCTTATCTATGTGTTCTGTTCACTCTCTTTGAGATGCTCTATTGGGAAACTAAATTTCTGCACTTTTCACATTTGCTGGGTGTTTCTAGTGTAGGTTGTATTCTCATTAATATACTATTCGTGACTAGTTGAGATATTTGGGCTTTTCTCCCTTAAATTCTATAAACTTAGTACTTGATTGAAGTCAATTTGCCACTTCAATTCTTTGATCACTTGATATTTTTCTAGTCATATTTCCTTTGTTTATATTTACCATGGTCTTCCATTTATTATTTATAGACCTTTTGTAAATTATTACATGCAGGTTTTCTCCAATTGACACCAATTTGGTTTTGCGGGAATTTGAGAAATGTGGTGTCATTTTGAAACACATTATAGGCCCCAGAGATGCTAACTGGATGCACATTCTGTATCAGGTATTTCTTATACCTATAAACAAGTTATCATGTTAAGATTTGTTGTTCTTGCATGTTTATTCATGCTGTCTTAAGGGCCTGTTTGGTATTGTATTACACTGGGATTTGTGGTGCCGCTATCAGTATTTCTGTTGCTCTGGGATTAGGACATGTTCTCTGTGTCTTTTTCATTATATTGCTAATCTCTCCCCTTTCCTTTTAAAATTTAATCTGTAATTTTACCCCTTTTCCTATTCTCCACTTACCTTTCTCTCCAGCTCACTTCTCCTTTCTTCCCCTTCAACTGATGATTGTTACAGTGCTTGTTCCTTTAATTTTTTGTTTGATTCTATGTGTATTTGCGCATCAGTTTTATTCGTTCTGATATAAGTACAATTTATAGCTAATTGCTGTCCGTCCGTTTGTAAAGTGTTCTGAATTGTGAATGAAAAGAGTGACATAAATCCTTATCTAAGTACCTCTTTACGATAATGTAGAGGTGTTATGACTTTACAATCTCGCGTGATTCTGAAACTGTACCTAGAAACCCCTATGTATTTTTTCCCTTTCCAGTGGTAATAATTATGCTGACTTTATGTATATGCTTAACTGACATAGTGTTTTATTGAGGGTTTTTGTGTTTTGTAAGTAACCAAGAAAATGTTACAAATTTCGTTTGTCATGTTAGTTTCAATTTCTTCTGTGAATTTCAATGAAGATTGAAGGGCTTCTTTGGTTTTGACACTTTGCTTCTGCAACTACAGATTTGCTGTTATGCCAACTATATTTGTTAAAGTAAGAGTGCTATGAACTTTGGTTTTAACTTCTTTTAAAAAGTCGCCTATCTTTGTGTTGGTCTCCGTAGCTATGCTGGATGCGACCTTACCGCTCGCCGCTCATTGTCTTTGGATTGATTTCTACCTGTGCCATGAAGCCAATAAGTTGTGGCCACTTGCATTTGGCTAAAACATGTCACTTGCAATGCCCAAGTTGTGTATTCTATGCAGTATACACTTTTCTCTTTTTGGGAGCTCCTCACTGTATTAGTTTTTCTCTGTGGGATCTTCTCTCTTTAGTTGATACCAATAACACTAGTCTCCTCCTGGAAAGTAAAGCTTTTCATTACCAGAAAGCTGTGGCTTATTTTCTCTATTGTTGTGGTGCAGAATCGTGCTGATGCTCAGAAAGCTCTTAGCAAAAATGGTATGCAGATAAATGGAGTTCTTATGATTGGAGTTAAACCAGTGGATCCAATACAACGTCAGGCACTGAATTGTAGGCTCAACAAACAAGGATTTGTACCTTTACCATATACTACCTCCAGTAAAAGCAATGATCTGATTCCATTTCAAACCTCCTCTCGTCCTCACTATCTACAAAATGGCAGCAACGGTGCAAAACAATCATCTGGATCTGTTGCTACCCCAGCCAAATCTGTGGTGTCCAAAATTGTGGACTTGATGTTTGGCGTCTAATCCTCCATGTTTTTGTTTTTCTTACGTGCTTTTGTGTTATTTCTACTCTATAGTGGCAAAATTCGAAGCTGCTTTTCTTGAATACAAATAGACTCCAAAATACAGTTGAGTTCTATGTGATTCTCACTCCCTTCCTCCCCTTCGCCTCTATTCTCTTCTCCGTTTCTCCTCCAAACGCTTGTTCATGGTGTATTTGTATCAGCTTGAGCCCCGTAGGGTCATGGGGCTTTGTTATAATGGAGATATAGAAGTTTAAATCTCTCTAGCTCTGTCAATGTATTTTATTGAGTGTGAATAGTTGGCATTTTGTGATCATTTCTCGTGACGTATGATCTTTGGAGCATGAGACTTCTCTTTTATTGTGTTTCCCAATATTGAGGTCCCATTTTATGTTGTCCATGCTCGGATTGTGGCCTAGGCGATTGGGTGTGTTACAGTTTTCGACATATTTTGACGGATTGCATAAATTCATAAAATCTTCGCCTCATGAGCTAATTTTTGGAACTAAGTTAAATCAAAGGTCCAATTTTTCTTAATCATAAGCATATTACTAGCTTTCCAGTTGATGTTTACAACAGTGACCTAGACTTGTTTGCTTCCCTTAATTTGATGCAACGGATTTTGTGGTCGGTCGTTTCCATCGTCATTGGTTTCTTGATCAAATATGGTTCAACTAGCTCTAAGTAGATATTCTCACAGCAGCGCAACGTTTTACAACAAAAACAATGTGGAATGCATATTGCCTATTTCGTTCTTCGCTTCTTGTTTAGATTGTATTATCATAATAATTGCGTATTGAATACAGAAGACATTAGCTGTAAATAATAACATGAAATTGTTTGTGTCCGACTATTTGTTTGCTAGAAGAGAAAACTTCTGTGCGGCTAGAAATTTGCACGTGATAACTTAATAGAATGTTTAACCGTTTTCCCACAGCTTTCAACTTTACCAATTAATCAAGAAAATGAACTTTTTTTTTTCCTTTCAATACAAACCAAGTGGAAATATGAAAGGGCAAAATGTTGTATCCTCTTCATCTTTCAATTAACCGTTACAAGCAAGACCGAGTCAATTAAGAGAAAATGTTAGTGGACCTCCCACGACCCCTCTCCTTTAAGACTATAACTTGCACGTTTCTCACCACGTTTGCATTTTGCCCAAGCTTTCTTATTAAATAGCTTCGTAGTAGAACACCCTTGACCACATTACAAAGTGAGAAATTTCCTAAGCTTTCGAATTTCCACATCGCTTCACTTGGCTACTTATAGAGTAAAAAAAGCATTAGCAATATTATAATTCGTTAACAAGGAGGACAAACATGGCTTCGATCTGTTTCGTCACTGCTCTTTTCATTAGCCTTACAATATCTTCGGTTGTTGCTGCCTCTGGCGAGGAATTCAAAGTTGGTGATGCTGTTGGTTGGCGTCAGCCAAGTGTTAATGAAACAGATCTCTATCATCACTGGGCTTCAAAGAAGAAATTTCACGTCGGCGATTCACTCCGTAAGTCAATCAACTTAGTTGTTATTCCCTCACTGTATACTTATGCATAAAAAGCATGCCTAGTAATTTTTTTGGTTGATCCCATTTTACGTATGTTCTATACTGCTACAACTTTAAAATATATATAGCAATGCGATGAGTCATGTTTAACTTAAGTTACAGCAAGGCTTTTCCCTACATGTAAGCAACAATATTTTGTAGGCATTTTAACATAAAGTTGTAATTTTTGAAAGATTTAGAGTTAAGTTTTAAAATGGTATTTGGAATTTGAAATTATATTTGGACATGAAAAAGTATTGTAGCTTTGTGAGTGGGGTTGAAAAATTCTTCAAAACTACCTTTTGGTTTTTGACCGAAAAATTTCCAAAATATCATGGACAAACACATTTTTGAATTTTTTTTTATGGACAAACGAGTTATGAATCTAGTATTTTTGACTGGGGACATTCATATATGTATGAAAAAACATTGAAATTTAAACAGTTATAAATTTTTGAACGTACAAAATGTTAGTGGTAAAAACTTATCTGTATGTGTACATAAATGTTATTTACTGAGAATAATTTCTAATTATAACTTATTACTAGTATTATATTTTGTAGATTCAGCACAAGTACCTTAATTTTCCCTTTGTATGAATGAAGGTAAAATACGTAACGTAGTTTTATTTGTATATGCAGGTTTTGAGTACAAGAATGACTCGGTTGTTATAGTGGACAAATGGGAATTTTATCATTGCAATAGGACTCATCCAACTTGGGGCGCTAAAGACGGCAACACCAGAGTAAATCTCGACAGGGCTGGTCCTTTTTACTTCGTGAGCGGTGATCCAGAGCATTGTAAAAATGGTCAGCGTTTAGCCATTGAAGTTCTCCCACTATACCCTATCTCCCAATCTCCACCACAACCAATTTCAATGGCGCCGGCACCATCGCCACTTTCAAGCTCGGCATTTGTTTCTTCACTTCCGCTGACATTTATTTCAGTGCCTCTTATGGTTGTCATAGTTGCTGTTGTTATCTTTGTTTAGTGATTTATATTCTACTAAGAAAATTTAGGTTATTTAGTTAATTATTTCAATCATTCTGGTGCTTTAGGTTCTAGAATCTTTTGTTCCATTTTTTTAGACTGGATTTATTTGTATGGACATTCCTCCTACTTGGTGGGAATTTTATCTATTTAGTAATTTTTCTTTCAGTTCTAAGTTGCACTTAGGTGATTTCTATATTATTGAACTTGCACTTACAGCAAAGTGATCAAGAATATCTAATTTTAGGTATTGATTTTGGTCATCAATCAATCATGATGGTGACTAATCAACTTCCATCAAATTCTTTATTAACCAGTGATTGCTTATCAACCAAATATAATCAACCTCCTCCTAAGTCGATGAGGTCATTTGCTTAATTTCAATCTTACGACAAGAAAAGAAAATGAATGTCATTTCCTTAATTTAGGATGTAATTTCGATCTAAACCCGGAAACCCATATCTTTATATACGAAATTACTTCGTCCTTTTTTTTTAGTCATTTTTCATTTGTGCATCTTTCTCCCATGCTTTCCGTTGGTCAACAACCAACCAAAGTGCTATATACTTCTTCATTACTCGACCTTAGGGGGGCCATTTGGTTAAGAGTGTGTTTGGCTAAGCTTGTAAGCTGGTCAAACTAGTTTATAAACACTTTTTGACTTATCTACGCGTTTGATAAAGTTAAAAGTGCTTATAAACCAAGTCAAAATAAGCTAAAAGCCATAAGCTGGTCACCCCCTAGCTTATGAATTTTTAACTTATAAACACTTTAAGTTTGACTAAGATTTTTACTATTTTATCCTTAAAATATTTCTTTTTAGAACAAAACTCATATATCTATTTGATTGTGTATTAATCTTTGAACTGTATGTAATAAATGATTACATATCAAATTTTTGGTGTATTTAAAATAAAATGACAAATATAATATTTTGTATATGAATCGATCTGGAATCTAAAATCTTGAAAAAATTACGTGTGTAAATAGTTCTAAGGTTATTTAAGTAATTTTAACAAAAAAGAGCTTATGAGCACTTTTTAATCAAATATTACAACAACTTATTATCAATTTCAACACTTGTATCCAAACACGCAACTACTTATTTTTTAAATTAGTTTCAGCACTTAAAATTGCTTATCACATAATACTTATCAGCTACTTAAATCAGCTAATTCAAACGGGCTCTAAATCTTATCTGAGTTGAGTTAGATTGTAAAAGGGTGGGAAAGATTTAAAGAAGTGTAAGGGGTAATATGCAAATCTCGATAACTACAAGGTTCTAAGATGCAACTTTCAGGAAGTTACTTTTTACACCGTATATCACCAACTCCTGCTTCTGCCAAAATTATTGGAATTCTAGAAAATTCCTTCTCACGTGGAGCTTCCAGTGGACGAAGCCTTATCTTCTCCATTTCACTGCTCTAGAAAACCCTAGTCTTTCATTTCCACATTCACCACTTTCACGAGCTAGCTCAGGTACTCTTCCTCAGTCTTCATTCTGTTGACTTTTTGTAATCCTAATCTGTGATTGTATCTGACTTTGAAATTGAATAATGCATTCCTTTCTGTTTGAAACTGTGAGTCTGCAACTGAATAGCTTTATCCTCTACTGGCTAAAGTTTGCTTATTTTGGAACTTAATCTCTGTAGCTTTTCTGTGCTGATATTCTGATATTTAGACACAATTCGTTTGACTTTGAAGCTAGTTGCATTGCAGTTTCCAAATTAATTCGGCTGTAATTACTATTACTGTATTAATTCCATGGAGCAATTTCAAACAACAACAGCTGCGCCTCAATCCCAACTAGTATCCATTCCCCTTTATTGTTTTAGTTTACTACTCCCTCCGGTTCTACAATAATTGGGCCCATTAAGAAAATATTATATTTTATACAAAATAACTAGTATGATTAAACTATTCTTAATTAAATATTTAATGTGGGGAATAAGAAAATATTTTAGGAATATGTGCATAAGGGTAATTTTGTAAAAACAAATTGAACTTTTTCTTGATTATATAAATATACACTTATTTTGCACCAAAATAAAAAAAAAAAAACAAAATTGATCACTTATCGTGGACACGAGGGGGAGTACTCAATAATTTATTCTTTAAGATAAGGCAATTGTTTTAGCATGGTTCCAACTCCCAATGATGCAATCTCAATGCACTTCATAAACTAATACTGGAAAAGTACAGATTGGCAATTCTTTTTGTAGTTTTAATCCTATTAATAATAGGTACTAGGAACAGAAAGACTGTCTGATAACAGGGAGGATTTAAAATGTCTGTGACTTTTGTTAGCTCTCCTTATATATATTTGCTGTCTCCTTGAAGTAGAACACTAATAGAACATGTAAGGATTATTTTATGTGTTACCTAGAAAATATTGCTCTTGGATTGACCATCCAGATGGATGAGGCATATGCACATCATATGTTGAATTTTTCTTTTGGTAATTTTCTTAAAGATTATGGGCTTATGTTATAGTCCTTTAAAGTTTTGCTGCACAAGTTTTTCTTGAACTTTTTACTACCAAAAAGGGACGGAGCTATCTCTTCAGTTGGGGGTTCTAGTTATTTTAAGTTACTGGATTCTAAATTAAGAATTTGTTCATACAGCTTTTGGATAAAAGCTGCTTAGTTCGGACCAAACCCATAACGGAAGAGCTTGCTCCGCCCTGCTCCCAAAGGCTCTCCAAAAGAGTATAGCTTGAAGTGTTTGCATTTGTTAGATTTTTGAGTTGATGCCTGTATGATTAGATCTCTTTATGCTTCCTTATTCTATGAACTTCTTTCAACCAATTCCCAGTTGTTAAGCATGTGAAATATGACCCACCGGTATATGAAGTCACAGCATCAATAGTACCTACATCCTAATCCAAGAATGTGCTTGTGTTTCAGCATTCATATCTTTAATTTTGGTCACTGTGCGTGTGTATTCTTTTCTACATAATGGACTGTTTTTAATACCTTTTGTTGGGCAATGGTGCCCTCTGCAGACTTTTTCTCTTGAGTATGGCTGCAACCTTCACTTCAGTTTGTTCGATTGCTTCCACCAGCCAAGCAGTGGATAAGAAACTCATAAATTCTTCTGAAACTTTATCTTCATTCTCTGCGATTTCTTCGAGTTCATTAGGGGGCAGGAGCAAGAATACAGTTTTGAAGAAACGATATGATTTCAAGATTCAGGCTGCGACCAAGAAGTTACACTTCAATCAGGATGGTGATGCCATTAGGAAGCTGCAAGTAAGCTTGATAGGAAATTTTAACTCATTTATCTTGGATGGACACCCCCATCCTCTTGTCTACCCCATTAATTCTTGTTATTCCGTGGCCTTCCAATTCAGGCAGGTGTTGACAAGCTTGCAAATTTAGTAGGTGTTACTCTTGGTCCAAAAGGAAGAAATGTAGTTCTTGAGAGCAAGTATGGCTCTCCCAAAATTGTAAATGATGGTGTTACTGTAGCTAGAGAGGTAAACCTCCCAAACCCCCTATGTGATTGTGTTCTTCTGGTATTCTACTGTCAATAGATATGCATGTGTTGTGACCTTATGATGTATTTACTGTGATAAATGCTGAAATTGCTCTTGCTTTGTGCTTTTTCTGCATATTACTCATAAAACTATTTTAAAAAGACTTTGTACTCCATTATTTATTTCATTACACTTGAAGTGCAATATGCAGCCCAGTTACTATGGCTTAACTATGTGGGAATAATGTGTTGTTATTTATACTCTGGATTGCTCTACAGGTTGAACTGGAAGACCCTGTTGAGAATATTGGTGCAAGTTTGGTGAGACAAGCTGCTTCAAAGACAAATGACTTGGCTGGGGATGGCACAACTACATCTGTTGTTTTGGCACAGGGGCTCATAGCTGAAGGTGTTAAGGTTTGTAAGAAGTTGCTTTCATTTTACAAGCTATTTTGAGATATGATGGTGTTTTGATTGGTGTAGCTTCCTTAATGCTGGTTATTCAGGTGGTTGCAGCTGGTGCAAACCCTATTCAGATTACCAGGGGCATTGAGAGGACCACTAAAGCCCTGGTCGCTGAGCTGAAAAAGATGTCTAAAGAGGTGAAAATTATGCAAATCTATGTTAAAGTTCATTGATGATTTGAGTACAAATGCTTCACTAAACTTGGTTTTAAAACAACTATGCTTTCTAAAGTTGTGCTCTTATTCCTTTTTGATAATTGTTTAGGTGGAGGACAGTGAACTAGCGGATGTAGCTGCAGTTAGTGCAGGAAACAACTATGAAATTGGAAATATGATAGCAGAAGCAATGGGTAAAGTGGGTAGGAAAGGTGTAGTGACTCTTGAGGAAGGAAGGGGTTCTGAGAACAGCTTGTATGTTGTCGAAGGCATGCAATTTGACCGTGGCTATATCTCCCCATACTTTGTTACAGACAATGAGAAGATGGTAGCTGAATATGAAAACTGCAAGGTATGATTAGCCATGACATTTCTTTTTCAAGTTATCTTCGAATACTATTCAAAAATAAAAAGACAGCGCTAACGAGCAAGAAAATGGATGCTCTAAGGTGCAACTTCGTGCAGCTGCTACACCCTTGCTTCTTTCCTGGAAGTGCTAAAGAATGGGTTATGGATAAATATTTTTTTAAAATTTTCAGCTGCTTCTGGTAGACAAGAAGATAACAAATGCAAGGGACTTGGTTAATGTTTTGGAAGAAGCAATCAGGGGTGGATACCCAATATTGATAATTGCTGAAGACATTGAGCAGGAAGCTCTAGCCACTCTGGTTGTGAACAAACTTAGAGGAGCACTGAAAATTGCTGCACTCAAAGCCCCTGGTTTTGGGGAGCGAAAAAGCCAATATCTTGACGACATTGCTATCCTTACTGGAGGTTTGTCGACAATCAAGTGATTGTAGTGTTCGATGAAAGTTGTGTTTAATTGTCAAGTATGTTTTTTTGCAACGTGCACTCAGGTACTGTCATCAGAGAGGAGGTTGGTTTATCCCTGGACAGGGCTGGAAGCGAGGTCTTAGGGCATGCTGGAAAGGTGGTGTTGTCAAAGGATTCAACAACAATTGTTGGTGATGGTAGTACCCAGGAAGCAGTAAACAAAAGAATTGCACAAATTAAAAGAATTGTTGAGGTGCAACTTTGTTTTATGGATATTTCGGATGTGGATCAGTAGGTTGCACTACTCACAATTCTACCATATTGGATTGTCATGCAGGCAACTGAGCAGGATTACGAGAAAGAAAAACTGAATGAGAGAATTGCAAAATTATCAGGGGGCATTGCCGTAATTCAGGTTACTTGATGATTCAGTTATTTAGGTTAATTGTCTTTTTGGGTGTCATATGCCAAGTGTAATTGTTCTTGCTCTGTTCTGGGTTCTTAATTCCAGGTTGGTGCACAAACTGAAACGGAACTCAAAGAAAAGAAATTGAGAGTAGAGGATGCTCTCAATGCAACAAAGGTTTGTTTTAGTGGCGGTGCAGTTATGGCATCTCTATTAATTTGAGACTCTCAACAAGTATAATCTTACTGAGGTAATAATATTGCTCTTTGGTAACTAAAGGCAGCCGTTGAGGAAGGCATTGTTGTCGGCGGTGGATGCACCTTGTTGCGGCTTGCTGCCAAAGTTGAAGACATTAAAGGAACTCTTGATGATGATGAACAAAAGGTAATGTGACTTCTTAATTCGTTGAGGAAGATCCTGCGTACCATAAGCTTTGTCTGTTCATGTTAAGGCTTCTGTAGGCAGATGACACTAATTCAGTTTTCGTAAACACCAGATTGGAGCTGATATTGTCAAGAGAGCTTTGAGGTACCCTATGAAGTTAATAGCCAAGAATGCTGGTGTCAATGGAAGTGTTGTGATTGAGAAGGTAAATAAGGTTGACTGTTTGTGTCACATTGTAGGAGAGTATCAATGTTTTGTTGATTGGTTTTATGATCTTTCTTCAGGTGTTGTCCAATGACAATCCGAAGTATGGTTATAATGCGGCCACTGGAAAATATGAAGATTTAATGGTTGCTGGTATTATTGATCCTACAAAAGTAAGAATCTCAAAGTCTTTTTATTCTAGCACAACATCGTAAAACCTCCTAAAGAGAAACAACATGCTGATAGATATGTTGATATTTCAACTATATACAAGGAGTGCAGAAATTTAACCCCCATGAATTACTTATCCAGTGTTATTTTCTTATGATGTCTACTTGATGAACTTAAATGATGGCCCTCCTTGTTGTCAAAAGTATATCTGTCACGTTCAAACTATAAGTATCTGATTTTCTCCTCTCTTTTATTTTTTTCTGTTCTCAAATACTTATGGAATCTTTCTCGTATTAACAGTGCCCTATCCATAAAAAATCCAGAGTATATATCTGACTTTTGATTTTCTCGGAATTCAAATATCTACTTATTTCTTCATTTTTTTGGGAATTAGGTGGTAAGATGTTGCTTGGAGCATGCAGCTTCTGTAGCAAGGACCTTTCTGACATCAGATGCTGTAGTTACTGAGAACAAGGAGCCTGAACCCGTGGTTGCTGGAAACCCAATGGACAATTCAGGTGCTTATCATCAGTGAGATGCATCTAAAATGCACCTGAATGAGCTTTTTGAACTAATCAATTCTTTTATTTTGATATTAAATAGGTTATGGATACTAAGCATTTGAAGGAGGCTAAGACATGCAGAGAACGGGTATGCCGAAGTCCAGCAGTGTGCAACTACACTAAATAGGAATAGCAACGTAGTGGTGATTAATTGATGAGCTCCTTTATTCAGCGAAAAGGGTCTCATGTTCCTTCCTTTACGCAAAGGTTTATCAGGATAGGTTTTGGCAAAGTGAGTCCGCAAGGTGTAGGTTATTATTTCTTCAGTTCTTGAAATGGAAAAATTCAAGTGAATTTTTGTTTTTGATGCTTTAGAACGTGTAGTGGTTTCGACGCTACTTGTGGAAACCAGACGTGATTCATAATTGGGAATATTCAAATTTTTGATGGATAGGGCAAAAAATGATAAATAAGAATAAATAATTGTGTATGTGGTCGAATCGGATGTAATGCGGGTCGAGCACGTATCCTTATACAGCTGTAGACGTCGAACGATAGAGGCGTATCGGCAAACTTGCTCGTACAAGCAAGGGGTACTCCCCTGACCATAGAGGCGTATTGGCAAACTTGTTCGTACAAACGCCTCGACTTCCCCTCCCCTATGCCGTTATTGTAATAGTAGTAGCTTTGAAATGATGTAATGTGTTGGCGAGGGGACTTCCTTTTTGAAGAGTCTCCCTCATTTGTAAGGCAAGTGTTATTATTCAATAATAATATAACACTTTCTCTCTATCTATCATTCTCTTTATTTATCATTCTCTTTCTATTTCATCTCTTTGTTACTAACTAGCTTTAAAGCTTCATTAAGATCCTTTACGATTTTATAAGAACAACTTATACACGAACCTAAAGATCTATTTTTGGATATATTATCATTGAATCCGATTTACCCTCTCATATATTTTTTGATTGTTTTTAGCTCAAAAAGTAACCGATAACTTTTGAGTCAAACAATTTGGCGCCGTCTGTGGGGATTTCGAGAATCAAACTCGTAGTATACATCCACAAGATCCGATCATCGGAAAGAACCCAGAAATGGACAAAAACAACACCCGATCCAAAGCTATAACGGAAGTTACCACCAACCTCTTGAGTTCCCTGAACGAGGGGTGGTAGCGCCGCCGTCAACACCACCCCTGATATTACACCCGAGGCAGAAAGCCTCACCTTTCCCCTTCGGGAATCTTGCAACCTTGCAGGAGAAAGACACTTCCACTTCAAGAGAAGCACCCGAAGCGGTCAGGAAATTACTGGAGGAATGGCTAACCAGCACCCTGAGCGGCTTAGTGGAAAAACCGCCACAAGTTATGAAAATGCAACACCAACAACAAGCAATACCACCGCTGCAGACGAACAGGAAGGAACACGAACCAACAACCAACCCGTCGAAACGCAAACACACGACGACACGTTGGCCTCCATTCTAAGGAAGATGGAAGAAATGGAAAGCGAAAATCAGGCCCTCCGTGACCAAATGAAGTAACACCAAGATAGAGTTGACAAGATCCCCGGAGCACCTAATCTGCTACCCAAACGGGACGTAGGAAGGTTTGTAGAACAAGCCTACTCCGAAAAAGCCGCACCCTACACCATCCCGAAGACCTTCAAGATGCCCCCTACCTGAGGGTGTACGAACGGAACCACCAATCCCGAGGATCATCTCATCCACTATGTCACCGAAGTGAAAGGTAATGACTTATTTAAAGAACAGGTACCATCAGTGCTGCTGAAGAAGTTCGGCGAAATATTGACCGGTGGAGCCTTGACCTGGTATTCCCAATTACCCGTCAAAGCAATCTCAACCTTCGAAGATATGGCGGATAAGTTCGTCACAGCACATGACGGTGCTAAAAAGGCAGAAGCAAGGGTTAACGATATCTTCACCGTCAGACAAACCACGGACGAAGGCCTTAAGGACTTCCTCGCCAGGTTCAACAGGGTAAGAATGAGCCTACTGAACGTGTCAGAGGGCATGGCGGTAGCAGCCTTCCAGAACGGACTCAGCAGGGACGGTTCCAGAGCAACCAAAAAACTGCTAAGCCGGCTCATGAAGTATCCCCCTACAACCTGGGACGAGATCCATAATGCCTACTGCGCCGAGGTACGGGCAAACGAGGCGGATCTCAACAGACCGACCCGATGGCTAGCCACCGTGCATCCGGACACGAGGAGAGATCGACGACACGAGGGACACCGGGAACTTTCCCCTCGCCCCAGTAAAGAGTGACACCAACCTTACATGAGGTCCCCCCCTTCCGCCTCCTCGCTATGCGGACGCTCTGCAACGCCATCTCGCCCCACTCAGAAATGAACGAGGTACGCCCCCTTACTTTCTTCACATAACTTCTGTGTCTCTCCTTCAGAAATCGTGTACGCACTAGAGAAGCTCGGCACCAAGGTGCAATGGCCTCAGAAAATGAAATCAGACCCTGCCACAAGGAAGTCAAACGTCCTGTGTGAATTCCACCAAGAACGGGGGCACAGGACCGAAGACTACATCGGCCTACGACAAGAAGTCGTCAGGATGCTAAACTAGGGGTACCTGAAGCAGCTGCTCAGCGACAAAGGGAAAGATAATTTTGCACGCGGACGAGAACATTCCCACGGGCCTCCCAAACCACCATCTCCGACACGCACGATGAATATGATCGTCAGAGAAGGGAACGACGTCGCCATCAATCACGTCAAATTTGCCAACACGCACAGACTGAAGAGGACCATCTCCCACGAACGGTATGATGACCTCGAAGGAAGTATCATATTCGATAAGTCTGACGCCGACGGTTTGTATTTCATTATGATGCCTTAGCTATTACTTTACGTATCGTCAATACGGATGTCAGGAGAGTCATGATCGATGACGGAAGCGTCGCTTGCATCATCCATTCGAGAGTCCTCTCACATATGGGACTCGAAGATAGGATAATCCCCCGCTGCATAACTCTAACTGGTTTTAACAATGCAGTGGAGCGCACATCGGAAGAAGTGACCCTACCCGTCCTCGCGGGGGGAGTCACCCTGGAAACCACCTTCCATGTGATGAACCGGGAGACAGCTTACAACGTCATCATCGGGTACCCATGGATACACGCCATGCGAGCGGTCCCTCGAGCTTGTATCAACTGGTAAAATTCCCTACCCCGTGGATAACCGCGCACAACGCATGAGTACTATAAAATAACACAAGACTGCGCCCACACCCGACAATTGAACGGGGCGAGCGTAGAAGCATAGCAATCAGCCATGTCGGGGACCAAAGCGGACCCGATGACCGATGCCATCAAAGACCCAGACGTTATGGAAGACTGTAAAGCTACGGTCGAGGATCTCGACCCAGTTCAGCTAGATCGTGATGACCCCTAAAAGAAGGCGTACATCGGCCACGGGCTCGCTGACCCGGGTAAGTATCATAAATTTTTGACTAACCATGCAGACACGTTTGCTTTTTCCCACGCAGACATGCCAGGGATCTCGCCAGATATCGCCACCTAATGGCTCAACGTGGACCCACTACATCCGCCGGTAGGGCAAATCTGGAGAACGTTCAACGCCGCAATCAATGAGGCAGTGCACAAAGAAGTAAATAAGCTGCTAGCCAATGGCTCCGTCAGGGAGTCGAAATACCCACAATGGATCGCCAACGTAGTGATGGTCAAAAAGAAGAATAGGAAATGGGGGATGTGCGTGGACTTCACCGACCTAAACAAGGCCCGTCCTAAATATTCCTTCCCCCTACCTCACATCGATCAACTGATCGACGCCATCGCCGTACATGAATTACTAAGTTTCTTGGACGCATACTATGGCTATAACCAAATCCTGATGGCCGAAGAAGATCAGGAGAAAACCACGTTCATCATACACCAGGGTACCTACTGTTAGAGAGTGATGCCCTTCGGGCTCAAGAACGCAAGGGCTACTTACCAAAGGCTAGTCACTAAGATGTTCAAGGAGCAACTTGGGAAAACCATGGAGGTTTACATCGACAACATGCTAGTGAAGTGGGAAAGGAAAGAGGATCACATCGACCACTTGCGAGAGGCCTTCGAGATACTGAACAAATACGGAATGAAGCTGAATCCCGAGAAATGCGCCTTCGGCGTAGCATCAGGAAAGTTCCTTGGCTTTCTCGTATCTCAAAGAGGAATCGAAGTCAACCTGGATTAGATCAAGGCAATCGCCTCAATACCCGAAACACTCAGCAGCAAGAAACAGGTTCAGAAGTTGACAGGCCAAATAGACGCCCTCTCTCGCTTCATCTCCCGATCGTTAGATAGATGCCACAAATTCTTCAGTGTGTTGAGAAAGGACAATGGGTTCTACTAGAATGACGAATGCGTCAAAGCCCTACAAGAACTGAAGGCATATCTATCGTCGCCACCATTGCTGTCAAAAGCAAAGCCAGGTGAGCATCTACTGACATATCTAGCCGTATCAGAGGTTGCGGTCAGTGCGGTACTGGTTCGTGAAGAAAAAGTTACGCAATCACCTATCTATTACATTAGCAAAACCCTAGTGGACGCCGAAACTCGGTACCCGCACCTCCAAAAATTGGCTTTGGCACTGGTCACGGCTTCTTGAAAGCTGAGACCCTACTTCCAGTGCCACCCCATGAGAGTAGTGACAACTTTCCCTATGAGGAGCATCTTGCACAAGCCCTAACTATCGATCCGTCTCGCCAGATGGGCCATAGAGCTCAGTGAGCACGACATCACTTATATCCCCAAAACTGCCATCAAGTCACAAGTCCTTGCCGACTTCGTGGCTGACTTAAGTGTCAAAATCTCACCAGAGGTAGAGAAGGAAGCCCTGGAAGCCTCTTCAAACACCCACCCCTATATTCTTTACACCGATAGGGCCGCAAACGCCTCACGATCGGGATTGGGACTCGTCCTCGAAGTTCCCATGGGCGAAGTCATTCGCTAGTCCATACGATGTCTCGAGATGACTAACAACAAGGCAGTATATGAAGTTGTTATTGTAGGTATAAAATTAGCCATCAAGTACGGAGCTCGCCGACTGATCCTACATTGCAACTCACAACTTATGGTAAATCAAGTCACCGGGACTTATCAGGTAAAGGAACAGAGACTACAAAAATACCGAACAGAGATCTGCAAACTAATGACCCAGCTCGACGAATTCCGCTTCGAACAAGTTCGTAGGGTGCATAACGCCGAAGTAGACAGACTGGCTAAACTGGCCGCGACCGCCACCAACCTAAATAAAGAAAGCACCGTCACCCTCATTCACTCAGAAATCTACCACCGAGGTACTCTACCTACAACTGACTTGGGACTGGCGCAATCAATTTGTATCATCTTTGCATGATGGAAACCTACCACACAACAAAAAAGAAGTGGGAAAGCTTCGCACACAGGCATCGAGGTACTGTTTGGTAAATAACGACCTCTACAAAAGGACTTTTGGAGGGCCCCTGGCTAAGTGCCTAGGCCCCAACCAGACGATGCCAGTGTTAGAGGAAGTCCACGAAGGTCATTGCGTCTAATACGGGCAGGGTACTACTGGCCCACCATGAAAAAGGACGCGATAGAATACGTTCGCCAATGCAAAAAATGCCAAAAGTTTGCCCCTCTGATACATCAGCCGGGGGAACCCCTCCACTCGGTCACATCACCATGGCCCTTCATCAAATAAGGAATGAACATCGTCGGACCACTACCCGTCGGACGAGGGAAGGTACACTTCTTATTAGTTTTAACTGACTATTTCTCCAAGTGGGTGGAAGCAGGTGCCTACGCCCAGATCCGCGAGCAATAGGTCATCGCTTTCATCTGGAAGAACATCATATGTCGCTTCGGCATCCCCAAAGAAATAACCTGCGACAATGGACGACAGTTCATAGGAAAACAAACGACTGACTTCTTCGACAAATAGCGCGTCAAAAGAATACTTTCAACGCCATATCATCCAGCCGCCAACGGCCAGGCAGAGTCATCCAACAAGACCATACTAAATATTTTGAAGAAAAAACTCGAAGACACTAAAGGATTGTGGCCCGAGCTACTGCCAGAAGTACTATGGGCACACAGGACTACCCCCATCTCCACAGGAGAAACTTCTTACTCATTAGTCTACGGGACTGATGCCGTCATACCCGTCGAAGTCGGCGAGCCAAGCCTAATGTACTCGCACACAAACGGAGAAGAGAACGACGCAAACCGACTACAAAATCTAGATGAAGCCGAAGAAAGAAGGGAAATGGCCCACATCAGGCTAGTGGCCCAAAACAGCAGATCAAGAGATACTACAACAAGTAAGCAAAGATTTGGCCCCTCAAAGTAGGCCACTATGTGTTAAAGGCCAAGACATTGGCATCCAAAGACCCTAACGAAGGAAAGTTGGGTACCAATTGGGACGGACCCTACAAAATCACCGCAGCAGCAAACAAAGGTTCCTTCAAGTTAGAAACCATGAACGGGAAGACGCTCCAAAACAACTGGAACATCCCCCACCTCAAATGTTTCCATTTCTAAAGAGTATCCCCCAAGTTGTACTCTTTTTCCCTCATCCAAGTTTTGTCCCAATTGGGTTTTCTCGGAGAGGTTGTTAATGAGGTGACGAAGGAGATGCTCGGAAATTTTTAGAAGTTTAAATCTGACACACTAAGTGTACCGGCGATCGATACGAATGGCGTATCACAGGGACTAGGGCTACGACCATCTCCAATGTATGAAAGGCTATGGCCATCTCCAATGTATGAAAAGCTACGACCATCTGCAACGTATGAAAGGCTACGGCCATCTCCAACGTATGAAAGGCTACTGCCATCTCCAATGTAAGAAAGGCTACGGCCATCTCCAATGTATGAAAGGCTACGACAATCTCCAATGTGTGAAAGGCTAAGGCCCTGATGGCATAAGGAGAGACTACTCGCCTCCAATAAACACAGAAGGTTAAGGCCCTGACGTCATGAGGAGATACTACGATCGCCTCCGATATACTAAAGGCTAAGGCCCTAACAACGTAAGGAAATACCACGGTCATCCTTGACAAAAATAAGGATACGGCCACCCATAATAGCAAAGGGCTAAGGCCCTGATGGCGTAAGGAGAGACTACGGTCGCCTCCAATAAACGTAAAAGGCTAAGGCCCTGATGGCGTAAGGAGAGACTATAGTCACCTCCAATAAACATAGAAGGTTAAACAGGAGAGACTACGGTCGCCTCCGATATACTAAAGGCTAAGGCCCTAACAACGTAAGGAAAGACCACGATCATCCTCGACAAAAATAAGGCTACGTCTACCCATAAAAGCAAAGGGTTAAGGCCCTGATGGCGTAAGTAGAGACTACAGTCACCTCCAATAAATGCAAAAGGCTAAGGCCCTGATGGCGTAAGTAGAGACTACAGTCGCCTCCAATAAACGCAAAAGGATAAGGCCCTGACGGCATAAGGAGAGACTACGGTCACCTTCAACATAAGCATAACGGGTTAAGGCCCTAACAACTTATGAAAAGACTACAATAAATAAAAGGCCACTCCACACACAACACAGAAGTTGCAAAAGAAGACATAAAAACACAAGCAGTTCCCATGGAATCATCATAAATCATCTTATTGCAAGTTTACAAAATGGTCCTTACAAAAAATATAAGAAAAAAAAAATCCTATCTAACCGCCATGGCCCCTATCATCTGCCTCTGCACCAATCACACTCCATTATAAAAGGATATTCGTAGAAGGCGCAGAACCCGGGCCTATGTACGTTGGCGAGGTCCCCTCCAGCCGTCTGCATAACAGCCGCCTCCGGAATCTGACAAGATGCTCGAAGTTCGTTTAAGAGAGATTCGGTAAAAGTGGACCTCTCCCATGCAGGAGTAGCCCCCTTTGTTGGGAAATCCCTCCGAACGTATAGTTCACGGGGAAGCAGATTATCCACAGAAAGGGGGACGAGTGGTTTACGAGGCTTCTTGCCACCGCCTGATGGCCAGGAAACCCTGAAACTAGCTTCACCCTCGTCTGTCCCACGACGACGACCACCCTTAGCCATTTTTAGAAATATTTATATTAAAGGTATAACAGCAAAACACGAGGTCAACGCAAAAAGCTGTAGTTCTATCAAGAAAGGACGAAAGACAGGAGTATAAAGAACCTTGTGATGATCCAAAGAATAGAAAGTCTTGAAATCTCTCACTATTTATAACAAGCCAGTACACGAGATTCGAAGAGGTTTGCACCAGAAAAGAGGCGGGAAACCAAAACGTCAAATCGCCTTTCTGGCATGCCTCGGGAGCAACCGCAATCATGACACATGCCGTCAGCAAACGACGGTTCAGAAGAACGTGCCACGTGTGCGTATGCGGGTAGACCCAGTGCGGGTCGATTTTATCCACCCATTGTAGATATATGTCGAATACATCTCCAATAGGCGGAGGGACTAACTGTATGGGGTCGAATCGGATGTAATGCGGGCCGAGCACGTATCCTTATATGCACGTAGACGTCGAACGATATCTTCTCTCACGTCCATACGACGAAAGGGGTACGCCCCCGACCATAGAGGCGTATCGGCAGACTTACCCGTACAGACGCCCCGACTTCCCCTCCCCTATGTCATTATTGTAATAGTAGTAGCTTTGACATGATGTAATGTGTTGGCGAGGGGACCTTCCTTCTATATAAGGAAGGGTCTCCCTCATTTGTAAGACAAGTGTTATTATTCAATAATAATACAACTTTCTGTCTCTATCTATCGTTCTCTTTCTATTTCATCTCTTTGTTACTAACTAGCTTTAACGCTTCATCAAGATCCTTTACGATTTTATAAGAACAATCTATACATGAACCTAAAGAGCTATCTTTGGATATATTACCATTGATTTCGATTTACCCTCTCATATATTTTTTGATTGTTTTTAGCTAAAAAAGTAATCGATAACTTTTGAGCCAGATAACTTTTGAGCCAAACAAATTGCTTGTTACTAATTTTTGGAGTTCTCATCATCCGCGGAACAACAGAGTTTTCAATTGGAAGTACTTGCGGGGTAAAAGTGTTTACTTAAAGGGGAAAAGATTAGTTGGATTTCAACTATTTTTGTAGACATTACTTGAGAGTATATCAAAGTTTTGTCCCTTCTACTCTGGTTGACAGTCCAAGTAGTAGACACTATATGAAGTTTTAGAAATTAGTAGCAGTAACTATATTAAAAGGTACCAATAGAAAATTCTAATCCAGGCCGTTCCTTTCAGCTCAAAAGGTTTGAGGTAATGTTCAATAAATCATATCAAAAATTACATTGTGATCAATTGATGGCTTATCGTAGTTTCTTTTGTAAGTAGTAACAGCTGACCAGAAAACTTATCTTTCTGTATCTTAGCTGGTAACAGCTACCCATAGGTTGGTTTCTTGGTGTGAAGGCATCAAATACGGATTCAAAGAACTTTGGGTTTGGATAAAAGGTTTTACGCCGTACGTACTTTGGTCTATTTGCCCCTCTGTCATGATTTATGTAGCCTGTCATTTCTTCGCTTAGACTGGCGTTTTCGACTTATTGTAAGAAGTGATGTCAAATCGTAATTACTGATCACCTATTCTGGTAAGGTGCAAGTCATGTGATTAAAATCAAAGTGGCCAGTATTTCTTCTTAATTTATATTTTGAGCATAAACTAAGTGCAGGAAGTATTGAACAAAACCAAACACAAAAGGTTGAATAGAAACCTTATTCTTGCCGGCTATACTTTTGTACGAGGTCGAATCGGACACGATTGATGTAAGTCGAGCACGCCTCCCTCCACGGCCACTAGTCAAATATACCTTCCTTCACGCTCATACGACGGAAAGGAGTACGCCTCTAACAATAAAGGCGCATTGACAAACTCGCCTGTACGAGCGTTTTGTCCCCTCCGTCCATTTATATTTCTATAATGACAATAGTCCTAGAATAAAGTGATATTCTGATGAGGGGGCCTTCCTTCTATATAAGGAAAGACCTCCCTCATTTGTAAGGCAAGTGTTATTTTCAATAATAATACAACTTCTGGCTATTATTCTCTTTCTATCTCATCTCTCTATTATTGATCAGTTTTGATAATCCACTAAGTCTTATTACAATCTCACCAAAGCAAACAACATACGAGTTATAGATCTATCCTTGAGTCTATTACCGTTGATCATATTTACAATTTTATAATCTTTGATTGTCCCTAACTCATAAAGCAACCGACAACTTTTAGGTCAAACAATTTGGCGCCGTCTGTGAGGATTTCGAGAATCAAACATGTAGCACACACCCGAAGGATCAGATCACCAGATAAAACCTCAAAATGACCGAAAATAACACCCGGTCCAAAGCTATAATGAAAGTCATCACGAGCCTCCTGAGTTCCCTAAACGAGGTCGGTGGCAGTGCTGCCATCAATACCACCCCCGATATCACACCTGAGGCACAAGCCTCACCTTCCCCCTCCAGGAAACTTGTAACCTTGCAGAAAAAAGATACCTCCGCATCCGCTGCAAAAGAAGCACCCCCGGCGGTCAGGAAGTTACTGAAAGAATGGCTGACAAGCACCTTGAGAGGCCTAGTGGAAAAACCACCACGGAGTCATGAAAAAGCAGCACCAACAACAAGTATCACCGCCACAGCAGACGAGCAAGAGGAAACGCGCACCAACAACCAACCCGTCGAAACGCAAATGTATGACGACACGTTAACGTCCATTTTGAGAATAATGGAAGAGATGGAGAGTGAAAACCAGGCCCTCCACGACCAAATGAAGGAGCATCAGGATAGGGTCGACAAGATCCCCGGAGCGCCCAAAGTGCTGCCCAAACGTGACGTAGGGAGGTTCGTAGAACAACCCTACTCCAAGGAAGCCGCCCCTTACAACATCCCGAAAACTTTCAAGATGCCTCCTTATTTGAGAGTATACGATGGAACCACCGACCCTGAAGATTATCTCATCCATTATATCACCGCCGTGATAGGTAATGACCTGTCTAAGGAACAGGTACCATTTGTGCTGGTGAAGAAGTTCGGCGAGACGTAGACCGGAGGAGCCCTGACATGGTACTCTCAACTGCCCACCAAAGCAATCTCAACCTTCGAAGAAATGGCAGACAAGTTCGTCACTGCACACGCTGGCGCTAAGAAGACAGAAGTGCGGGTAAACGACATCTCCACCGTAGAAAAATCACTCGCGAAGGTCTCAGGGACTTCTTCGCCAGATTCAACAGGGTAAGGATGAGCCTACCAAACTTATCGGAGGGCATGGCGGTAGCCGCTTTCCAGAACGGACTCAGCAGGGACTAATGGTGTCAAACGGGCCGGGTAGGATCGGTTCCGGACCGGCCTAGACCGGTAGAAACCGGAACCGGCCTGAACTGGTAGGAAGGGGGCCAGGTGGGCTGGGTTTTAAGGGGGTAGGGGTTTGTTCCGGAACTAAAGGGGGAACGGGTAACCGGAACCGGTAAGGACCGGTCCAGCTAAACAGCATCCTTAACGGGTTAACCAGCCCGGACCGGACCGGTTCAACGGTCAAGTTTTTGTTTTTTTAAATTTTATGACGTTCTGACCAGTGGGGCCCACCCAAACGGCTATATCGTTGGCCAACGGATATATTACACTTTTAGCCATTTTCTTAACACATTTTTAATTTAAAAAACTAGTCTTATGTAAATCTATAAATACCCCCCCCCTTTCTTTATTCTCTATCTCAAATTCTCTCATTCTCATATTCTCTAATTATCTAGTTCAAGACTTCAAGTCTTAATAATTTCTCATTTCATCTTCTAATTTATTTGGCTCATTTTTGTTGAATAATTAAAATTCAATTATAGTATTTTATCATTCGGGTTTTGAACTTCAAGTTGGAATATTGGCTTGACGTTTGTTCGTGGTAACATCAGGAAATTCGGAATTGCATAACCAAGTGCTCCAATTTGGTGCACTCCCTCCAACTCTTTCTCTTATAAATATTTTAATTGCATATTTCTTTTGTGCTTATTCCTTAATTTTTACAATATGTTTAGTGCTACTAAAAAAACGTGTAGAAAAGTTACTGGTAGGGAAAATAAAAGTAGAGGTAATTCTTGTAGTAATAGTACCTCAATATCTATTGTTCCTGAAATATCGCCTAATGAAAATATAGATTATGATCAATTACAAGACGATTATGGAATAGAAGATAATGAAATAGAAATTGAAGAAGAGATACCTGCTACACCTACTAGTGTACCTAGTGCTGGGGTAGGTAGTGTTGGAGTTGCTACAAGGGGTGGTGGTCGTGACACTAGTAGTAGACCACCTACGGCTCCGACGACTAATCGTAGAAAAAGAAATAAGATTTGAAATTTTTTTGAAATAATTAAAGGTTCTGATAGATGCAAAATTTGTAAAGGTGATTTTAAACATTTGATTGGAGGAAATTTAGGGGGAACTAGAACGCTTAATAGGCATATGAGAGTTTCACACCGGATAGAATGGGGCCTACATGGTGATGAAAATCAAACAACCATTAACCCTACTACTGGAGGATTAGTAAAATATGATAAAATGAAGGATCGTGAGGAATTAGCGAAAATGATTGCTTTAGGTTGTCTACCTTTTTTTTGCTTCTTCGTCATATTTTGTTACGTTTATTCAAAGAATATACAATCCATTATTTAAAGGTATACCTAGGAGTACTTGTAGAGCTGATATTTTCAGACTTCACGGACAATATAGATCTCTAATAACTGAAGTTTCTAATGCACATTGTACGAATCCAAGTCGTATGTTAACAACTGATACTTGAGCGGTCATTAATGATGTTGTTAAATTTTTACATAAATTTTATACTGCTACTGTTGAGTTTTCTGGATCTTATTACCATACTATTGCTATGGGTTTAGTACATATAGCGGAAATTTTTTTTCTACTCTTTGAATTTAATAAAAAAGAAAAATATACGGCTGTTGTGACAAATATGCAAGCCAAATTTAAAAAATATTTCTTTCCAATTCCTCCGATTTACTTAATTGGTGCAGTTTTAAATCCTTCTATTAAAATGTCTGATTGTCATCAATTAATGAATGCTTTATATACTTATATGGAGATTGGGGAAACTAAAACCTCAAATTTATATACTTCTATGAACAGTTTAAATGATTATTTACAGCAATTATATAATTATTATGCAAATTTAATTGATAAAGCTGCAGGTAATGTTAATAATTCTATTATGCAATGTAACACTTCTGCTATTGTGACTGAAGATGAAGGATTAGATGAAAATTATAATATTTTTTCTACTTTTTTCTAACACTCAAACAAGTTGCAGGAACATTGATGAACTTCAATTCTACTTGCAGAAGCAAAAAGAGTCTCGCACAAAGGATTTTTCACCGTTGGGGTGGTGGCATGAAAATGGAAAGCAATTTCCTGTTCTCTTCGCAATGGCCAGGGACGTGATGAATGTGTAAATTTCAACTGTTGCATCCGAGAGTGCATTTAGCCAAGCAAGTCAACAACTTGGAGATACGCGTCACTCATTGGGAAGCAATGCTTTGGAAGTTTTAGTATGTATGAGAGATTGGATTAGATCGGAAAGAAGAAATCAAGGACATGAAGATGTTGATAGCCCATAAGACGAGGAACTTGGAGATATATTAACAAGTGGTAACTCATCCGAATTAAACACTCCAGAAGAAGGCTAATCAATTCATATTGATTATGAGGAACTTAGCAAGGCAATGCAAAATATTTGAATTTACTTATTATTATTTGTTCAAGTCTTAAAGATGTAAACATTCAATTTGTAAGTTTCAAATTTAAGTTATGAAATATGAAATAAAAGAAGCACTTGCAATTTGCAGCAAGTGCAATTTTTCTCATATTCCTTCTATTCTTTAATTTAAATTTTAAAGTAATACAAATTCTTAATATAACTTAAATTGAAACTTTAAATTTGAAATTCAAACTTAAAGTGTTAAATTGAAACTTTAACACTTTAATTTTGAAATTCAAACTTCAATGTTTCAAACTTAAATTCTTAAATTGAAACTTTTATTTTAAAAATCAAACTTAAAGTGTTAAATTGAAGCTTCAATTTTTAAATTCAAAGTTTCAAACTTAAAGTCTTAAATGAAACTTTAATTTTTAAATTCTAACTAAAACTCTTAAATTGAAACTTTATAAGTCTAACTTAATTTTGAAATACGAACTTAAAGTCTTACATTGAAACTTTATAAGTGCAAGTTTTTCTCATTTACTTTGTGTTCTTTAAATTAATACAAAGTTACAAACTATTAAAATAAATTACAATAGTTATACGAAATTACAAACAAAAAAAATTAAAAAATGTTAAACCCGGCCCGGCCCGGCCCCTTTAACACGTAACCCGTACGGGTCAATTTTTACCCAAAAATACCCCTACCCGTTAAGCCCGCTAAGAAGGAGCCCGGAACCGGCCCGGTAAGGAACCCGTATGGGTTAAAAAAAATTGGGCCCGGACCGACCCGACCCACCCGTTAGACACATTTAGCAGGGACGGCTCCAGAGCCACCAAGAAACTACTAAGCCGGCTCATGAAATATCCCCTCACAACTTGGGATGAGATCCATAACGTCTACTGCGTAGAGGTACGAGCAGACAAAGAGGACCTCAATGGACCAATCCGACGACTGATAGTCATACACCCAAACACACGGAGAGATCGACGACACGAGGGACATTGAGAACTCCCCTCTTGCCCTAATAAAGAACGACATTAGCCTTACATGAGGTTTCCTCTTCCGCCCCTCGTCATGTAGACACAGTACACCATCATTTCGCCCCGCTCAGAAACGAAAGAGGTACGCCTCATTTACTTTCATTACATAACTTTTGTGTTTCTCATTCAGAGATTGTGTACGCACTGGAAAAGCTCGACACTAAGGTGCAGTGGCCTCAGAAAATGACATTGGACCCTGCCACGAGAAAATCAAACGTTCTGTGTGAATTCCACCAAGAACGAGGACACGAGACCAAAGACTACATAGGTCTACGACAGGAAGTTGTTAGGATGCTAAACCAAGGATACCTAAAGGAGCTGCTCAGCGACAAGGGGAAGGCCAATTTCGCACGCGGACGAGAGCAGTCCCCCGGACCGCCAAAGCCACCCTCCTCGACGCGTACGGTAAACATGATTGTTTGAGACGGAACTGACATCGCTATAAACCATGTCAAATTCGCCAACACACACAGACTGAAGAGGTCCATCTCCCATGAACGGTACGATGACCCCAAAGGAAGTATCACCTCCAATAAGTCAATGACGACGGTTTGTGTTTTCCCCATTATGATGCTTTAGTTATCACTTTACGTATTATTGATACGGACATTAAGATAATCATGATTGATGATGGAAGCGGCGCCTGCATCATCCATCTGAGAGTCCTCTTGCAGAAGGACTCGAGGACAAGATAAACCCCCGCTGCATAACTCTAACTGGTTTTAACAATGTAGTGGAACACACATCAGTAGAAGTGACCCTACCCGTCCTCGCGGGGGGAGTCACCTTGGAGACCACCTTCCACGTGATGAACCAAGAGATGGCATAAAATGTCATCATCAGGTGCCCGTGGATACATGCCATGCGAGCGGTCCCCTCGAGCTTATACCAAGTGGTTAAGTTCCCTACTCCATGGGGAATATTCAGCATCAAGGGAGAACTGCGCACAACACAAGAATGTTATAAGATAACACAAGACTGCGCCCACACCCGACAACTAAGCGGGGCATGTGTGGAGGCATAGCAATCAGCCGTGTTAGGGACCAAAGCGGACCCGACGACCGACGCCGTCAGAGACCCAAACATTATGGAAACTTGTAAGGCCACAATTGAAGACCTCGATCCGGTTCAGCTAGATTGTCATAACCCCGAAAGGAAAGCATACATCGGCCACGGGCTCACCGACCCAGGTAAGTACCATGATTTTTTGACTAACCATGTAGACACATTTGCTTTTTCCCATGCAAACATGCTAGGAATCTCGCCAAACATCGCCACCCACAAGCTCAACGTCGATCCGCTACATCCGCCGGTAAGACAAATCAGGAGAAAGTTCAACGCCACAATCAACGAGGTAGTCCGCGAGGAAGTAGATGAACTACTCGCCAACGGCTCTATCAAGGAGTCAAAATATCCACAATGGGTCGCCAACGTAGTAATGGTCAAAAAGAAGAATGGAAAATGGAGAATGTGTGTGGATTTCACCGACCTGAACAAGGCCTGCCCTAAGGATTTCTTCCCCCTCCCTCACATCGACCAACTGATCGATGCTACCGCCGGGCATGAACTACTAAGCTTCTTGGACGCGTACTCCGGTTATAACCAAATCTTAATGGCCGAGGAGGATCAAGAGAAGACCACGTTCATCATACACCAAGGTACCTACTGTTACAGGGTGATGCCCCTTTGGGCTCAAGAATGCAGGGGCCACATATCAAAGACTGGTCACTAATATGTTCAAGGAACAACTCGTGAAACCATGGAGGTTTACATCGACAACATACTAGTGAAGTCCGCCAGAAAGGAAGACCACATTGACCACTTGCGAAAGGCCTTCGAAATACTGAAAAAGTATGGGATAAAACTGAATTCCGAGAAATGTGCCTTTGGCGTGGCGTCAGGAAAGTTTTTAGGTTTTCTCGTATCCCAAAGGGGGATCGAAGTCAATGCTGACCAAATCAAGGCGATCGCTTCAATACCCGAAACGCTCAACAGCAAGAAACATGTTCAGAAATTGACAGGTCGGATAGCCGCCCTCTCCCGCTTTATCTCCCGATCCTCGGACAGATGCCACAAGTTCTTCAGCGTGCTGAGAAAAGACAACGGATTCAACTGGAATGACGAATGCGTCAAAGCCTTGTAAGGGCTAAAAGCATATCTTTCATCGCCACCGCTGCTGTCAAAAGTGAAACCAGGTAAGTCTCTACTAATGTACCTCGCCGTATCGGAAGTCGCGGTCAGCGCAGTACTGGTTCGTGAAGAAAAAGGTACGCAATCACCTATCTATTACATTAGCAAAACCCTAGTAGATGCCGAAACTCGATACCCACAACTTGAGAAATTGGCTTTGGCACTGGTCACAACTTCTAGAAAGCTGAGACCCTATTTCCAATGCCATCCCATCAAAGTAGTGACCACTTTCCCTCTGAGAAGCCAAGCCCGAACTTTCGGGCCGGCTCGCCAGATGGGCCATAGAGCTTAGCGAGCATGATATCACCTATATTCCCAGGACGACCATCAAGTCGCAAGTCCTCGCCAACTTCGTGGCCTACTTCAGTGTCAAAATAGCGCAGAGGCGGAAAAGGAAGCCCTACAGGCCGCCTCGAACCCCTGGACCCTCTACATCGATGGGGCCGCAAACACATTGGGATTTGGACTGGGACTCATCCTCGAAATCCCTACGGGCGAAATCATTCGTCAGTCCATACGATGCCCTGAGAAGACTAACAATGAGGCAAAATATGAAGCCGTCATTGCAGATATAAAACTAGCCATCGGGTACGGAGCTCGCCGACTTGTCCTGCACCGGTATATACGATGCCCCGCGATTCACAACTCGTGTTGAATCAAATCACCGGGACTTATCAGGTCAAGGAACAAAGGCTACAGAAATATCAAGCAGAAATCCACAAACTAATGGCATAGCTCGACGAATGTCGCTTCGAACAGGTTCCTAGAGCGCATAACGCCAAAGCAGACGGACTGGTAAATCTGGCTACTGCCGCCACCAACCTAAACAAAGAAAGCACCGTCACCCTCCTTCACTCAGCAATCGACCATACCGAGGTACTCTCCCTACACCTAACTTGGAACTGGCGCAAAAAAATTGTATCATATTTGTAGGATGGAAATCTACCACCCGACAAAAAGGAAGCAAAAAAGCTTCGCATGTAGGCAGCAAGGTACTGCATGATAAACAACGACCTCTACAAGAGAACTTTTGGAGGAACCCTGGCTAAGAGCTTAGGTCCCAACCAAAATATGCCGGTATTAGAGAAGGTTCATGAAGGCCATTGCGGTGCTCATACAGGCAACCGAGCACTCATGTGATATCTGGTACGAGCTGGGTACTACTAGCCCACCATGAAAAAAGACGCGGCGGAATACGTTCGCCAGTGCGAGAAATGCCAAAAGTTTGCCCCTTTGATACATCAACCAGGGGAACCCTTCAATTCGGTCACTTCACCATGGCCCTTCATCAAATGGGGGATCGACATAATCGGACCACTACCCGTCAGACGAGGAAAGATACAGTTTTTATTAATTTTAACTGTCTATTTCTGCAAGTGGGTGGAAGCAGGTGCCTACGCCCAGATTCTCGAGCAAGAGGTCATCACCTTCATCTGAAAAAATATTATATGTTGCTTCGGCATCCCCAAAAAAATAACCTGCGACAACGGGCTACAGTTCATAGGGCAAAAAACAACCGACTTCTTTGACAAATGGCGTATCAAAAGAATACTTTCGACGCCATATCATTCTACCGCCAATGGCCAAGCGGAGTCATCCAACAAAATCATACTGAATATTTTGAAAAACAAACTCGAAGACGCTAAAGGACTATGGCCCGAGTTATTCCCAGAAGTACTATAGGCACACAGGACTAACCCCAAATTGTCCACATGAGAAACTCCTTACTTACTAGTCTATGGAACTGATGTCGTCATACCGATCGAAGTCGGTGAACCAAGTCTAAGGTACTCGCACACGAGCGGAGAGGAGAACGACACAAATCTACTCCAAGACCTTGATGAAGTCGAAGAAAGAAGGGAAATGGCCCACATTAGGCTGGTGGCCCAAAAACGGCAGATCGAAAGATACTACAACAAGAGAGCAAAAATCCGACCACTCAAAGTAGGCGACTACGTGCTAAAAGCCAAAACTCTAGCATCCGAAGACCCTAACAAAGGAAAGTTGGGCACCAATTGGGACGGACCCTACAAAATCACCGCAGCAGCGGACAAAGGTTCTTTCCAGCTAGAAACCATGAACGGGAAGACGCTCCAAAACAACTGGAACATCTCCCACCTCAAGCATTTCCATTTTTAGAAAGAGTATCCCCCAAGTCGTACTCTTTTTCCCTCATCCAAGTTGTGTCCCAATTGGGTTTTCTCAGAGAGGTTTTTAATAAGGCGACGAAGGAGACGCTCGGGAGTGCGTAGAAGCTTAAATCTGATATACCAAGCATACCGACGATCGGCACGAATGGCATATCATAGGGACTAGGGCTACGGCCATTTCCAATATATGATAGGCTACGACCATTTCCAATGTATGAAAGGTTACGACCATGTCCAATGTATGAAAGGCTACTCCAATGTATGAAAGGCTATGGCCATCTCCAATGTATGAAAGGTTGCGGCCATCTCCCATGCATGAAAGACTACGGACATCTCCAATGTATGAAAGGCTACGACTATCTCCCATGCATGAAAGTCTACGTCCATCTCCAATGTATGAAAGGCTACGGCTATCTCCCATGCATGAAAGGCTACGGCCATCTCCAATGTATGAAAGGTTACGACCATCTCTAATGTATGAAAGGCTACGGCCATCTCCAATGTATGAAAGGCTACGAACACCCATAAACGCAAAAGGCTAAGGCCCTAACAGCGTAAGGAAAGACTACGGTCATCTCCGATAAACAAAAGGCCACGGCCACCCATAAAACGCAAAAGGCTAAGGCCCTAACAGCGTATGAGAAGGCTACGGTCGTCTCCGATAACCAAAAGGTCACAGCCGCCCATTGAACGCAAAAAGCTAAGGCCCTAACGACGTATAAAAAGACTACCGTCATCTCCAACAAACAAAAGGCTATGACTATCAACAAACTCAGAAGCCCACGGCCACTCCTGAATGCGTAAACAGCCAAAGGAAAAATAATAGCCGCATAAAAACACACAAGCAGTCGTGACCAGAGTAATTCCAACCTAACTACGACAAATTAACTCAATAAAAGGCGATACCATACGCAAAACGAAAATTGGAAAAGAAGACATGAAAACACAACAATTCCTGCGTAATCATTATAAATCATTCACAGTTACAAATTTACAACATCTTTTTTATTACAAAAAAAAAGTTTTATCTAACTACCCTGGCCCTCGCCGTCCTCCACCGCATCGTCCGTGCCGTCAACACGGTCCCCACTACCCTCAGCCCGGAATGCTAAAGAAATATAGGACCCCGTGCCCAACTGGTTCACATCCGAAAAAGTACAGCCCGCTGGGTCCGGAGAGTCAGTGTTATACCAACAAGCTTCGCGCGCAACCCTAATAAGGCGACGCTGATTTTCACCCTCTGCCTCAGTGGCTCTACCAACGGCCAGCAGCTCCTTGAATATAGTCTGCCTCGCCTCAGCATACACCCACATGTCGTGAGCTTCGCAGGACATGTCGCCAATAGGAACAACCTCCTCCGCTTGCTGAAGAGCGACCACCTCAGCCGTCGTAGTCTTGAGCTCGGTAGATAGGGCATCAACCCTGGCACGCAACTCTGCTGCCTCCGCCATCGCCACACGACCCAGTTCCGACTCCCCCTCCTTCTATTGAAGGAGACTCTCCAGTTCAGTGTTTCGAGTTACAACGGCCACTAGGTCTGCATCCACCTTTTCTAACTAGGCCGTGCGCTTCCGCAGTTGATCCTCTGCCTGCCCCAACCCTTTACCAAGAAGTAGTCGGTGCCTCTTTCGCTTCAGCGGCTCATCGTCCTCATAAACATCCTCTTCAACAAGAGGAGATGGAGGCAAGGGGCCCCCTCTAAACGTTAGTTCATTCACTAACTCAACTACGGGATGAGAAGTCCTAGGGACGTCCTCGAAAGTAGGCTCCCAAATCACGACCTCGCCTTCGGAATGAACGACATCAGAAACATTCGCACTAGATGCTTCCATATCCACTTGGTCGCCCTCAGGTCGAGCGGCCTCAATAGCGATACCACTTACATGAACTATATGTTTAAAGCCGGAATCCGCCGACGAGGAAGCGACAACTCGACATCTCCTCCTCCGCGGTGCACTCCGGGCTGCCAACACAGTTATATAAGGAAAGATGCGTCAGAAAACATGGCATCAAAAAAAATATATGGTTGCCAAACCTAAAACCAGTACAATACCTGGAAGGCTATATCTTGTGGTGAATGTTACCCACGTTCTACACTCCTCTGCAAACGGGATCAACCGCCCACCCATGCTCTAATATCCAGTACAGATTGGGGCGTACGCACCCTTGCTGCAGATACAAAAATATAAAAAGGCGACGAAGAGTTGAGCAAGCGTAAAATAACTAAGCACGAGGGATGACACTTACGCTCGGTATTCCATGCCTCAGGGAATCCAGTAGGGTCCGACACCAAATCGAGGTTCGGATGAAGAAAAATTTCAGCCAAAGGTGGCAATTAGGCTTGTCGTCCGCCTCGACAACCAAGCCCTTCGCCCACAGTTCTTCAACTGAAGCATCGTCGCCATCATAAACCGGAGACTGAATAGCTGCAGCAGGTGATATAGCGTGACGTCCAGTCCAGCCCTCTCGGCGTAAGTCATTAGGATACGACATATTTTCCCCGTGTAAGGGGTAAGTTGGCCTGGACACACATTGTAAAATCTGCATAACTCCTCTGCCAACGGATAGATAGGAAGGCCACACCCTATTATGAAGGGGTATTCATAGAAAGCACAGAACCCCATTCTATGTACATTAGTAAAATCCCCCTCGGCCGTTTGCATGATTCAGTAAATTTAGACCTCTCCCATGCCGGGGCAGCTCCCTTCGTAGGAAAAATCCCTTCGAACGTATAGTTCACGATCAAGTTTTCTGCAGAAAGAGGAACGAGGGGTTGCGGGATTTCTTCCCACCTTCCGAGGGTCGAGGGACCCTGGAAGTGGCCTCATCCTCATTTGTCCCACGGCGACGACTACTATTAGCCATTGTCAACCTTTTTATTGAATTTAGAGTATGCCAACAAACTCCGAAAGTCAAAATGAAAAGCTGCTAAATATCGTTATAAAAATGACAAAAGTGCAAAGAACATTTTGTAGGGATCCGAAGAATGGAAAAACTTGAATTCCCTCCCTATTTATAGCAGGCCAGTACACGGGATTCGAAGAGGTTAGTGTTAGAAAAGTAGGCGGGAAACCGAAACATCAAACACCTCCTGGCCTGCCTCGGGAGCAGTTGTAATCATGATGCATGCCGTCAGCAAATGACGGTTCAAAGAACATGTCACGTATGCATATACAGATAGATCCGAGATGGGTCGATCTTTTCCGCCCATTGTAGATATATGTCGAATACATCTCCAACAGGCGAATGGACTAACTGTATGGGGTTGAATCAGATACTATTGATGTAAGTCGAGCACGCCTCCCTCCATGGCCACTAAAGTCAAATATACATCCCTTCACGCCAACACGACGGAAAGGAGTACGCCTCTAACAATAAAGGCGCAATGACAAACTCGCCCGTACGTGCGTTCCGTCCCCTCCGCTCATTTATATTTCTGTAACAACAATAGTCCTAGAATAAAGTGATATTCTAACGAGGGGACCTTCCTTCTATATAAGGAAAGACTTCCATCATTAATGCAAGTGTTATTTTCATTAATAATACAACTTCTGACTATCATTCTCTCTCTATCTCATCTCTCTATTATTGATCAATTTTGATAATCCATTAAGTCTTATTACAATCTCACCAGAGCAAACAACATACGAATTATAGATCAATCCTTGAGTCTATTACCATTAATTCCGATTTACATTTTTATAATCTTTGATTGTCCCTAACTAATAAAACAACCAACAGCTTTTGGTCAAACAACTTTCTTTACTTTTGTACGAGCAATCCATTTTGGCTTAACACATATAATATTCTTTAGTCTTGTCATATATTCTCCTTTTTAGAGATAGTAAAGACACGGAGCTAAACAGATATACAAATACCAGAAGGATATTACTCTCGAACTTTGAAAAGTGGTGTGGCAAGATTGCAAGCCTATATATATATATATATAGTATTTTTTATGAAGTTTCTGTAATTCCCAATTACCGAATGAGAAATTTCTATAATATAGAAAAGGAAAGATGATCAACCACGGGTATATATGTCATTTAAAGAAAATATTATATTGTTTACATTCTTAAAAATTGTGTCCTTCTTGATATGTGTGGACCCCACATATCTTTAACCACATCACTCCTTTAAAAGTTTAAATGTACTATTAATTAGACTACTTTTGCTTAGAGTTACACCATGCAAATACTCATTTTGAATGTCTTTTCTCATTTGATAAAATTATTAATTTTTGTTTTAGACAACTAAAAGTTTTCACAAAAAAAGTTAATTTTATTTTTAGATAATACAACAACAAAAAAAAAATATAGATAAATCTTTACAAGATTTTTATATTTACCCATAGTATTTCAACACAATTTCAAAAATAAAACTAAAAGATTTTCATTTATTCATACTATTTGAAGGCGATTACAAACCTAAACGTTTTATATTCAAAAGTAATTTTAAAAATTATAGTTTTTTAAACCTTACAAGTTAATTTAAGTGATGATATTTTTTCATCCGTTCTAAGAGGTTATCTCTTATATACTTAATTGATGTGAAGTTTGATTTATATGATTTAAACTTCATTCTTTCATGATAAGTTTTCAACAATCTATAAATTGTCTTACAATATTTTATAAGTTTCATTATAAAAATTAACATATGATAAATCTATAGAAAAAAAAATTCTCTTATATCCTTGATTAAGAAAAAAATTAAAATCCCAATAATTTATATAGACTTCTCTGAGATATTTATTATCTTATCACCAGTAACATCATTTTAAACGAGTTATAATCAAATATAATTTGAACTACTATATTGAATTACTACAATTTGTATCATGTTAATACTTATTTAGTGCAGTTGGTTCTGTATGTTTGAAGTACTAAATTATCTCTTTAGGGATGCAAGTCCCCTTGGAAGTTCTCTTTGTTGATTGTACTAATAAGATTTCTTGATTTTGTTGTATACAATACATATAGTAAAATCGTAAGTTTTTTTTTTTTAAACTTTTCTTGTATATTAAAGAATGATATTGTTCATTATAACTTTCATCGGGTAGCTGATTATTTTCACTAGTGAAACGCTTGCAAGACCAAGTTGGATGTATTCAAAATTAGTTTACAAATAGATCGGTAAGTTTTTTACCGTAGAAAAATTATTAATACAAATTACACTTGTACCTTTAATGTATTATTTTGTTAAAAAATCAAATTTAGCGGGGAAATAATACCATTCAATCAATTTTACAATTTGATGTTTATATTTGACATTGATGTTAAAATGAATTTTATACCACATAGTCTTTTTATGTTAGTAATTGGAGCAACTTTAGTAGGTTATAATTTATAGTTTAATTTTTTGTAAATTATTAAAATAAATTAATTGTAAATTGTGATCCCCATTGCCATTCTCTATCAGTTATTAAATGAATATAACACTGATCGATTTATTTATCAAAAAATTAATTGAGCACCGACATATAATAATTTTACGATTATAATATTGGGCCCGTATACGTGCCTTTCCTTGTCTAGTACTATTTAGAAAATTAAGTTGAGATATTAGGATTATGCAACATCTAGCAATATGGTTTTCTGTTGCCTCCAAAGTTTTAATGTCAAATACAAATTATGTTAAAATGATACAGAGACAATCGAATCTAGACTACAAGTACGTAACCCAAACAGAAGAGGAGAAGATTTAAGGTGTGTTTGGCATAAAGGAAAATGTTTTCCATGGAAAATGTTTTCCTAGAAAATATTTTCATGGAAAATGAGTGGTTTTATCACTTATTTTCTCTTGTTTGGTTGGTAAGTGGAAAATATTTTCTATTGTTTGGTTAAAGAGTAGAAAAAAGTTTTTTTTAGGAAAATATTTTTTATGCAACTCTCCTCACCCCTCCTCCTCCCACCTCCCTCCACCCTCCCCCTCCCCCCACCTCACACCTTCCCTAAATCTCTAAAAATGAACACAATCTAAAGGAACTAATGTGATGCTTTACTTTTTAACATACAAATCCCGTATTTTCGAACCCGTAAACTTCCAAACACATAAACATCCGAACTTATAATTTTGGAACTTTGTAAAATTTTGATCTTCAAATGGATAAATAAAAAAAATTAAAAATTGAAAAATAAAAAACTAGAAATTTAAAATTGCAAAAAAAAAATTAAGGTAAAAAAAATATTTTTTGTGGGGAGTAGGGTGTAGGAGGCGGGGGCGGGGCTGGGCAGTTAAAGGAAAAAAAATTTAAATTACAAAAAAAAAAATTGTGCGGGGGAAGGGGCTGGGGGTAGGGGCGGGGGCGGGTGGTGCAAAAAAAATAGAAAACCAAATTTGAAATTGCAAAAAAAAAATTAAGGTAAATTTTTTTTTGCGAGGTAGGGCGCGAGGGCGGGGCTGGGGATGGGTAGTAAAAGAAAAAAAATAAAAATTTAAATTACAAAAAAAATTAAAGGTAAAAAAAATAATTTTTTTGCTGGGGGTTAGAGGGGTAGTAGGGTGGATGGTAACGGAAAAACTAAAATTTTTAAATAAAAAAAAATTATTTTGGAGAGGGGTGAGTTGGTGAGGGTGAGAAAGGTTGAGAAGGATGTTTGGAAAATGTTTTGCCTTCTTTTGTTAAGGAAAATATTTTTCAAAGCATTTAAGCCAACTATATGAGCTATAATTCGACCTTACAATACTGAGAATATATTAATCGTTCCCCCGACCCAAACACGTATAACGGGCGTCGAGGCCGTCCCTAACTGGGCGCAGACGCTGTAAGCATCAAGGTCGTCCTCGACCATAGAACGTGGTCCGTCGCCGCCTACAACTCTTTCGTCAAAGATGACTCCTTGCGGGTATGCCCGCAACAGCTTTATGACACGGATTCAATCTCCAAAGAAAGTCAACTATCATAATTAAGGACCTATAAATACGAAGGCAACCAGAGAAATGGGGGCTCTCTCCCCATGGGGGTTCTAAGAAATACAGAGCACGAAACAGAGTGAGAATCACCATCAATAATACAGGGCAACAGTAGATCCATGAAAACATGATTGTAAGGATCTGAACCTCTTCATGGAGAGGAAGATTAACCCATCATCATGAATAAAGATCACTAAATATCCCCCTGTTATTTCTACATGTGTCTACATTATATCTTTCCTTTATTAAATTTTAGATATACTACGACCTGCTATGATTGGCCCTTTAGTTTTAATAATTGTTTTGAGTTCATAAATGTTCATAAACATTTCGGGTCAAACAACTTGGTGCCGTCTATGGGGATTTCATAGCAAGGTCGAATAGCTTCCCCCTGAATTCACAAACAAAAGGAAAACGAAGAACGAGGGGTTAAAAGCCAATCAGAATGAGCCTAATTCGTCTAATAAAAAATGATGAATGAAAAGAGAAAAATCAACAAAAGTTCAATTACGGTTGAACTGGGACTCAGGCTATGAGCCTTCGCCAATGTAAGTTCAACAACAGTTGAAGTAGAACTCGGGCTACGAGCCCTCGACTCTAAAATCAACAAAAGTTCAATTACGGTTGAACTGGGACTCAGGCTATGAGCCTTCGCCAATGTAAGTTCAACAACAGTTGAAGTAGAACTCGGGCTACGAGCCCTCGACTCTAAAATCAACGAAAAGTTCAATTACGGTTGAACTGGGACTCAAGCTATGAGCCTTCGCCAATGTAAGTTCAACAACAGCTGAAGTAGAACTCGGGCTACGAGCCCTCGACTCAAAAGGTCAACAAAAGTTCAACTACGGTTGAACTGGGACTCAGGCTGTGAGCCTTCGCCAATGTAAGTTCAACAATAGTTGAAGTAGAACTCGGGCTACGAGCCCTCGACTCTAAAATCAACAAAAGTTTAATTACGATTGAACTGGGACTCAGGCTATGAGCCTTCGCCAATGTAAGCTCAACAACAGTTGAAGTAGAACTCGAGCTACGAGCCCTCGACTCTAAAATCAACAAAAGGTCAATTATGATTAAACTGGGACTCCGGCTATGAGCCTTCACCAATGTAAGTTCAACAACAGTTGAAGTAGAACTCGGGCTACGAGCCCTCGACTCTAAAATCAACAAAAATTCAATTGCGGTTGAACTGGGACTCATGCTATGAGTCTTCTCCAATGTAAGTTCAACAACAGTTGAAGTAGAACTCGAGCTACGAGCCCTCAACTCTAAAATCAACAAAAGTTCAATTACGATTGAACTGGGACTCAAGCTATGAGCCTTCACCAATGTAAGTTCAACAACAGTTGAAGTAGAACTCGGGCTATGAGCCCTCGACACTAAAATCAACAACAGTTCAACTACGATCGAACTGGGACTCAGGCCAGGAGCCTTCGCATATAAACGTTCGACAACATTTGAAGAAAAACTCGGGCCACGAGCCCTCGACTCTAAAAGTCAATGAAAGTTCAATTACGGTTGGGCTAGGACTCAGGCCATGAGCCTTCGCCAATAAAAGTTCAACAACGGTTGAAGTAAAACCCAGGCCAAGATCCCTCGATCCACGATAACTAGTGACCACATGAATGGAAAACGCGCAGCATAATGAGCAGAAAGTGAATGGAAAGAGAAAAAAGGGGGGGGGGGAGATTCCCCCCATTCCAAATTAAAACAGGCGGATACGGGCCATGCCCGTCCGCCTCGAAACAATAATTGTCCGAAACTAACAACAACAATCAATCAAATAAAAAATAGCCACATACGGCAACAAGAAAAAGAAAATACAACCAACTAATCACCAATCAACTGGGGGTTGCCAGCAACGCCATCCACTCCAGTTCCATGATCACCGGCCTTCGCTGCTCCATCATCAGCTCCGCCCACATCAGCCCCAGCTCCGCCCGCTTCGGCCCCAGCTCCGCACCTACCAGCCTCTGTCGGACCTTCGTCATTATCAGTTCTGGCCCCGCTCCCTCCAGGAATATCATCGTTCTCAGGCATCGCGATGTCAAAACCACACTCCTCACGAGCCTCCCGCGCCTTCTGACGCGCCTGCTCGAAGGCCTCTTCAGTGATCAGGCCGGCTTCAAACAAATGTTTATATATGTCCCGCTACGCTTCGGCACAGAGCTAAGCCTCACGAGAACTACCCAAACACGCGGATTGCTCCTGGACATGCCAGTTTTCCTGTTCAAGAAGCACTATCTGCCCTACGGCCTCCTGAGCATTCCCCTCTAACGTCCTGATCCGGTCCTCCAGGCTGTTCTCCCTGGAGGCGGCAGTGGCTCTTATCGCCGACAGCTGAGAGTCGTTGGCTTGGATAATCCCCTCAAGCTCGATCACTCTGGCAGAAGTCTCAACCAGCCTACGCCTCAAGTCGGCCGATTCCCCCTCCACAGCGGCAACCTTTCCGCTTCACTCCGAGGTAACTGCTGTCACCTTGGCCAAACATTAGCGCTCGATCTCCAAGGACGCCCTTCTCGCGGCCTCTAGCTCATCGTTATCCTGAGGCAGCCGCTCCTCTAAGGCCTCAATGCGGCCGAGTGCCTGGTCCCTTTGCAACTCCGCTCGCGCTAAATCCTCGACCAACTCTTGGTTGCGGGGATCGTCCCTCAAGCTCTCATCGAGCTCCCTTCATTTAAGCCGTAAGTTTCGGTACCTCTCGAGAACACAGAGGAGAACCCCGACTCGAACATTGGTCCAACGCTGGCACTCTACCTGCAGCAAAAATGCATGCGAAACAAAGAAAAAATGCAGAAGGGTCAGGGACGGAAATTCGGGAAGACGTTACTAGGAAATAATCAGTCCGGAATCCATACCTTCACGCCCAATGACGCTACCTCATTCATTATACTAACATCCGTCACCTCCTCAGCGACTGATTCTCCACAGGAGAACACAACTGGCCCAGCAGCGGCAACACAGAAGCCTCCCTCAGCAACAAATTTTCATTCGTAAGAATTTCGGTCACCCGCGGACATGATCCCATCACGGAACATACGGACGTCCTCAGAGTCCAGGTCAGATCTAGATAGAGACACCTCTCTTGTCGCTGCCGCCCCTGTCGATGGGGTGATGGAATCTCCAAGGTCCACGACCACCCGCGAGGGCTCGCCCGCCTCAAATCTGTGGGTGGAAGACTGGGCAGTGGGGGCGGCACTCCCTTCCCGCTCATCCCGAGCCCTCAGATCATCTGGCGCTCCCATTGGAGTGCGCGTCACCTCAATAATCTCCCTCGTCCCGGAGGGTGGCGGAGGAGTCACGATTACCTCCTCATTTGCAACCGGTCGCGCCTCCGGAGGAGCCTGGGGTGGAAGGATCTGACGCCTGACCAATGGCCTCTCCTCTTCATCTTGAGAAGGTGACGTCTCCCGGGAGCGCACAACTCCCGACATATTCCCACCTTCGAGCCGAGGGCGAGTAGGCGATGGGGTAGCTACGGAATCAACGGAGATGGCCCTGGGAGCTCGAGCAGCTGCACGAGTGAAAAACCTAGCGATCGTCTCAAGACGCCGAAATACGGGCTGAGGAGCCCTGCCGCAGCTTACCCGCCCTACAAAGATAGAAAATAAATCAGCACTGAATTACGACGACTGTCAAAAGATGGGTACGCCCCATTGATGTAAAGCAACTTACCTACGACCAGACTATGGCCGTATCTCCTCGAGAAGGACGCCCACGAGCGAATCCCCTCAGTATGTGGAAGGATAACTTCTAACCATCCGCGCAGACCAGTGAATAGAGGTGCGGGTGACATGTCAGCTGCGGAAACGACCAAACGACCCTCAATCAAGAGACAAGAGTAAAACACAATTTCGATCCCCCTCGAAACAAAAAAAACATAAAATGACTTACGGTCGTGATTCTAAGCCTCCGGAAAACCCAAAGGTGACGTCACCAGATCACTGGCCCGGACGTAGAAAAATTGCTCATATTGGCGAGGCTCGACCTTTTCGTCCAAGGTCGTCACCAATCCCTGCCACCCGCGCGAGACCATCTGAATCATGCTCCCCCGAGTCCGTTGAGGAGCGAAAAGAGCAAGGACGTGCTGGAGAGTGACCAGTCTGTCAGCTAACTCCGAGAGCTTGAGCAGCATGGCCAAAAGCCTATACACGGACGGGTTAAGCTGCCCCAGACAGACACCGTAATACCGGCATAAATCGACTAGTAGATTGGGAAGGGGCATCCTGAACCCCAGCCTGAGCGGGAAGGAGTAGAACACGTAATACCCCGGGTGGTCGGTGTGCACCCTGTCTCCAGGCCGGGCTAATACGACTTCTACATGATAGGGGATAAGCCCCTGCGCGCATAGCTGGGGCATGCTCACCTCCCCCATCAGTGGGGCCTCATTAACAGGCTCAGTACCGCCATCTGCGGTGAAATCCACCGCCAAACTTCCCGCCCCTGGAGGTATATCATCAACTGAGGGCATCCTCTCAATATCATTCCGGTCAGCTGCCGGAAGTACGGGGGACAATCCCTCAATCACCGTAGACTCTACGGGCAGCACCACCGGGAGACCATCGCGAGGAGGAAGGCCAACCATTAACTTGGGTCACCGGGAGGATTAGATGAAGAACAGAGAATATGACTAAGAACAGGCAGCAATTATGCCACAGAAAAGCAAGATTACCTGAGAATTTGCTAGAGAGAAAAATGATCAGTAGAACAAAGAACAAAGAAATGTCTGACATATCAGGCCCTATTATAAGAAAAATCGAATCAAAACCTTGGAAAACTAACAGGCACCATTCAATGCGTATCCTAACCGTCAGAAACGGTTCAAGTCTCATTGAAACTGTCGCTTCCACGATCGAAATCGGGGAGTGTGCGCCGGAACGCAAGCCGTCACTGCAAGCACCCCTGGTACGGCGACACGTCGACTGAATCCTGCATCTTGAAGCATGCGTAAGGAGGGAGCGCCTTCGGACCCTCGACCGGCGAAGAGGCGTCCTGAGAGGTCGCTGTATTATAAGACGGAAGGGGACGCCGCACGGGCTATCATATCCGCTCATCCCAGTCCGTCTCGACGAAACCGTGATAAGCGGAGGGACTATTTGTATGAGCTATAATTCGATCTTACAATACTCAGAATATATTAATCGTTCCCCCCGCCCCAAACACGTATAACGGGCGTCGAGGCCGTCCCCAACTGGGTGCAGACGCTGTAAGCATCAAGGTCGTCCTAGACCATAAAATGTGGTCCGTCGCCGCCTACAACTCTTTCGTCAAAGACGACTCCTTGCGGGTATGCCCGCAACAGCTTTATGGCACGGATTCAATCTCCAAAGAAAGTCAACTATCATAATTAAGGACCTATAAATACAAAGACAACAAGAGAAATGTGGGCTCTCTCCCCATGGGGGCTCTAAGAAATACAAAGCACGAAACAGAGTGAGAATCACCATCAATAATACAGGGCAACAGTAGATCCATGAAAACATGATTGTAAGGATCTGAACCTCTTCATGGAGAGGTAGATTAACTCATCATCATGAATAAAGATCACTAAATATCCCCCTGTTATCTCTACATGTGTCTACATTATGTCTTTCCTTTATTAAATTTCAGATATGCTATGACCTGCTATGATTGGCCCTTTAGTTTTAATAATTGTTTTGAGTTCATAAATGTTCATAAACATTTCGAATCAAACACCAACCAAACATGGGAAAATTGGAAAATAATTTCCAGAAAATATTTTCCTTCGTACCAAACACACCCTTACTCTCTTGAGTTGATAGCATGAAGAAAGGTTTCGAAATTAAAACGCATCAACGGGAGACTGAAATGTGAATAAATTTCGTTTTTAATTTTTTGTTCTATCATATAACAAAAAAGGATGGAGAAAAAGAAAAGTCTAGCTTGGAGTTCCCAGACGAGGCGAAGCCCACAAAATCTTTTAGTAATGTGATGATGTATATCAATCAAGAACAAAACAATGTCAACCCCCCTTATTTCACTTGAACTTTTTGGCATCCTTTTTTCTAAATAATTTTTTTAAAGTAAAGAAAAAATGAAGAATAATTGCTTAAATGACGTTGACTAGTAATAAATTATTTTTTAATATATTGGTCACACTTAAGCACCCCCCTTCAATTCTTTAAAACAAGACTATTAATTAATTTAATTTGATCAGCTATTGATGTAGCCTCTCGTCGATACTACTAGTCTCTCCACCTAGTAGAAAAATTCTATCAAGAACTATACTTCAACTAAAGGCACAAGGGCGTAGCGAGCACAGAATAGAGGAAATGCTTTAGATCACGTTAGGCCACTATTCTTTCGGCCATACCGAAAGCGTTGTCGCATAGATTATCAAATTTTGACCATAAATCGTGCATCTTATCTAGCTAAAAAAGCAGTTCAGTGCATAAAATATTTCATATTCACGCAGGTTCCAAAAAGGGTCGTGTGAGCACGTGATTTTTGCATCGGGCAAACAATTCCAAAATTAAAATAAATATATTTTTGAGTGTATTTGCATGCCTTGTTTGAAATTAGCTACACTTTGTGTGTTTGAATAATTAGAAATTAAAAAAAAAACCAAAAAGAAAATAGGTTAAGTAATTACTTTGTTTAAATTAATTAGTTTTAAGAAGAAAAATGTCAAAAAAAATAGTTCTTAGTAGTGGAAATTAGGAAAAATAGTAGAAAATTGCAAAAAATATTAGATAATTAGTGTAAGTAGGAAATTAAGTTTTTCTAATAATTCATAAAAGAAAAGAAAAAAAAATATATATATATATATATATAAGAGGGTGTTTTAATAATTAAAACAATCAGAAAATACAAAAAATACTTTGGGTTTAATTGTTTTGGGCCAAATGGAATTGAATTAGAAGGCACATGCACAATAGCCCAAGGAAATCCGGTACAGGCCACCAATGGATTTGATCTCAGCCGTTCATTAGGTTTAATCTAACGGCTGAGAATCAATCCGGAGTTTTTCTTAAGATGAGGGTGAGATTCAATCTCCACCACTCATTCAGGTAAAATCCAACGGTTAGAATAATTAGCGGAGTAATTTTAATTAATAAGAAGTGAGGATTAATCCGAGCCGTCCAATTGAAATGATCTGACGGAAGAGACTTTGGTTTCCTGGGTAGCCAAATGGTGCCGTTTTAGTAACGCACCTACGAGCCGTTGATCTCCATCAAACGAACGACTCAGATCACCTCAACCTCCCCGACTATAAATAGTTTATGTCTGAAGAAGCCGGCCATTTTACATATTTCCTAACCCTAGCCGCCCCAAGCCCCTTCTCCTCTCTCCCTCTTTATCTTCTTCAAACAACCTGCAACCCTAGCCGACCATGGAGGCCACCACCTTCCACGGTGGTCTCCGGCCACACCCATACCCCAAAAACCTTCATCTCCTTCTTCTTCACCTCATCAAACACCAAAAACCCCTAAAACAGACCCCTTTCTCCAGAACTCCGGTCACCGGAATCTACCGCCGGTGACCACCAAACAATGAATCACTCTACCAAACCAACGCCGATCGAACCGTCTTGGTGTGATCTACCAAACCATATAAGCCACCACCCTCGAATATCCCTAGATCCCGTCGAATATCCAAAACAAAGTCACCGGAAACCTAACTCCGGCGACTCGGAACTTCAAACCTTTTTAAGATCCGTCCTTTACCCTACCCAAACACCCCACACAAACCCAAAAATCATAAAGGTTTCGTCTTGAAGCCTAACAACAAAAAACATAAAGAAAAAATGAGAAAAAAGAAAAACGAAAAAAGAGAATAAAGAGAGGTCTGAAAGAGACCAGAAAAGAAAAAAAAGAGTGAAAGGGGAAGCTCAGGGGACAGGCCCTGCAAGCTAAGTACCCCCATCCCTTCTCTGCTTCTTTGCTTTCTTTATTTTTGTTTTTTTTCTTGTCTTGCATGTTTTGTTTGTTTCTGCTTCACATGTTAGTTTCTAGGGTTCTTCTTTGTTCCTTTTCCCGTTTCTGTTTGCTATTTTTCTTGTTCTATCTATCATGATCTTGTCTGTTCTCTTTTATTTCTGATTTGGGGTTTCTTGATTCGTGACTGCTGATTTTTGTTTATCTCTCGTTCTCTTATATGTTTAATGAGTCAAAAGTAGCTTTGATTCTTTTCTTCTCTTTATTATTGATTAAGTCATATAGTTCTGATCTGTTTTGCTTCCTATATCATAACTTCTCTTTTATTATCTTGCATACTCTATCATCTTTTCTTTCTTCATGTTGAGTCCCTTCTGTGTGTTTTTCAATTTTATCTATAAGTGTCTCTGTTGGTCTTCAATATCACCTTCACATGTTTAAACTTTGACTCTTAGTCTGCATTAGTCCATTTTTATCTAGCTTTCAATAGGTTGGAATGAGTCTTATTTTCTGGCCTTTTCATGTTTAGTTATAGTGTTAGGACTAACTGTTAGTTTCATATCTAAGTTTGTTCTACTTCAGCTTTCCATGTTTTCCTTTTAGCATAATTCTAGGATTAGCCATTAGACCCTCATGTCTACTTAAGGATTACTGCTCTAATAACACCCTCACAAATCCTTCATGCATTTCAAATGTCTTTCTCCTGTTCTGTGGCATGGTAGATTCAGGGCCCTTCTTTCATTATATTCTCCATGTCCTCCTATTCTACATGCTTCATCCTGTTTTTCATGACTTGTGTGAAAAGTGTCTTGGTTTGACTGATAATATAGATCCATAGTTTTTGTGAGCCATGCTCAAACCTTTCTCTGACTGTTTGTGGTAGCCTATGCTTCTGTGTGCCTATGTCATGAACCTTGGTGGTTTTTGAAGTTCTTCAAACTGTCATATGACTTGAACTGGTAGTAATTAGGTCTGAATTTACATGAATTCATACTGTATCACATGTAGTCTGATGATATGAGTTAATTGACTGAAATTCAACCATATTAATTGTTTCCTCTGAGTTTGAGTTGATTAATGCATGTTTATTTGATCATATGTGTTCCTGTATGCAACAAATGTTGAGAATGATTAAGTTTTGCTAGTTCCTGTTAAATATGAGTGTCTGATTAACATTGATTGAACCTTAGGGGATTGGTTATAGCTGTTAGAGCTAGACTCCTTGAAATGGTTAGTTGTTAAATAGGCTTAAAACTGAAAATGAACAAAAATAGGTTGTTAAGTAATAATTGACCAAGAGTGGCCAACTTTGCTAAGTTGATCAACTCTACAAGGTCCAAACACACTAGTCCACCTCAAAAGGGGCTAGTTGTGCAAAACTGGTTGAGCTTGCAAATGCAGGCTCACCAAGGCTCATTTGAGCCCTGAATCTTAGGTGGCTAGGTCTGCAAAGACCTTAGCCCAGCCTATGATCAGTCAAAAAGGCTAGTTTTTCCAAAATTGGCTAAGTTTGCAAATGCAGACTTGCCCAGGCTCTCTTGAGCCCTGAACATTAAGTGGCTAGGTCTGCAAAGGCCTTAGCCCAGCCTATGTTCAGTAATTGGGCTTCAATTGCCCAAGCTAAGTCTCAACTTGAGACTGGACATTAGTTTAATAGTTTAAATGCCTTAATAAAGCAGGCTAGTCCTGCAATTAGTTTTAAAAGGAATTAAATAGGTCAATTATGCTAGGATTGGCTAAGTCTGCAAATGCAGACTTGCCCAGGCTTATTTTGAGCCCTGAACTACAGATTGCTAAGCCTGCAAAGGCTTAGGCCCAGCCTGTGTTCAGCAAATAGGTTTAATTACCCAAGCTAAGTCTCAACTTGAGACTGGTTAAGTTTTAAATATGCTAAATATAGTAATAAGGCAGGTTGGTCCTGCAATTAACTTAAAATGAACTAAAAAAGGCTATGTTTGAAATAATTAGAACTGGCCAGTCCTCAAATACCAATGCAAGGACTGGCCATAGGTTAAATAAGTCTCAAGATACTGGAAACCTGACCTATGTAGGTCAGGTAATTCAGCAGTGTCCTTAGGGGCATAATTGGAAGCCAAATAGGTAAATAGGTAAATAGTTTGAAACATAAAGGGTTAAGGGAGTCATTTGTACCCCTGATTTCTGCAATTTTGCAGAGATTAAAGGGTATAATGGTCTCCCTAAAAAGGAAATCAGTAAAAATCTTCAACCCTTAGGGATATGTTAGTAAAAAGCCTTAAAAAAGAATCTTCAGAACCTTCCAGCACATGCTGGAAGGGTTTTTGATAACAGAAATTGGGGCCTTAGTGTAAGTTTCATAATTTTAAGAGGGGAGAAGTGGGATTTAATCCCATTCTTTCTCCCCAAGTCATCAGCCCTTGCCCATTCCTATATATACCTCCTAAAAAGGGGCTGAGAGGAGGGTTTCAATCATTTCTAAGGCTGAATTAGGAGAGAAAATTAAGAGTAAAATATAGTGATAACAAGTAGTTTTTTCTGGAATTTTTCGAGTGAAGAGATCTGGTTAACTGCCTGTTTGTGGGATTTTCTGCTCAACTTCTTCTGGGATTCCTTATTTGCTGTGGCTGTGTTGTCCTGCTCGTTTGAAATTCAATCTTTCACTGTTGCATTGCTTTGCTGTTTGAGTCTTCTGTTGTGCCTTGCTTACTTAATCCTTAGACTCATTGACTTCTTTGCTAATTCGGGTACTTTTCTATTCATTTGAAGCTGTAATGGCGAGCTGATTGAAATAAAATGAAGACTTCGCTTATTTTTATTATTGTTATGTACTGGTCTCTTAAAATAACTGTAGTCTTAGTTAGAATCTATAGTATGTTTATGCTACTCACCTTTACAACACGAGATATAAGAAAATGACAAAAGCTGTGTCGCAAGAGATTGAGGCAACTGTCATAGATCCCGCCCAAGAGGAAGAAATTGTGGACGTAGTGGGGATGAAGGTAGAGATGTACAAATTAAAACAGCAGATGTCCGAAATGTATCAGGCTTGGTCAAGGGGTCAACCCTTGCCAACTTACCCTGCCAATCCCACATACATCCCTCCAACTAACCCCAATCCTGAACCACCCACGATGAATGTACCCTCAACATACCCTGACTATCATCACTATTATGCTTCCACTTCCCAAGTACCACCACCTCCAACAAAACAAGTACCACCCCATCCACCCCAAGTTGGTCCAGTATATGTGGCGCCTCCACCTGCCACCCTGCACAAATCATCTAGTGAACCAATGTTCCACATACAAGATCCCCATTACTACCCACCAAAGCCAACCTTTCGACAACAGGAATCTCACACTCTGTTGATGGAGACGAGCGAAGAGAAACTTGCTAAAAATGCAGGGCAAGAGGAGATGGCTAGGAAGGTGAAAAGTTTGGAAAACGCCTTTCGCAATATGCAAGGATTGGGAGGGCAAGTAAGCGTGGCATACAAGGATTTGTGTCTGTTTCCTGAAGTGCAACTTCCTGTTGCATTTAAGTTGCCGAAGTTTGATATGTATAGTAGGCATGGAGACCCGGTGGCCCACCTCAGGGGATATTGCAATAAAATGCAAGGTGCAGGAGGCAGGGATGAGCTGTTGATGGCGTATTTTAGCCAAAGTTTAAGCAGTTCTGCTTTGGAGTGGTATACTCGCCAGGATCATACCAGGTGGTTCATCTGGGACAATCTCGCGCAAGCCTTCGCGAACCATTTTCAATACAATCTGGAAATCATACCGGATAGACTATCACTCACGAAGATGGAGAAAAAGCCGGAGAAAGCTTCAGGTACTTTGGTTTTAGGTGGAGAGAACAGGCGGCAAGGGTAGATCCGCCAATGAAGGAAGGAGAAATGGTAGATTGTTTCTTACAAGCTTTGGAGCCTACTTATTATGGGCATTTAGTGTCAGCAATTGGAAAAATTTTTAACGAGGTTGTGAAGATGGGAAGTTTTGTTGAGGAAGGTTTGAAAACCAACAAGATCATGAGTTTTTCGGCAATTAAGGCCACGAATCAGGCAATACAGACTGGGAATGGAGGAGCAATTGGGAAGAAGAAAAAAGAAGAAGTAGCAGTTGTGGACAGCAGGCCTTGGAACCGCAACCAATATCACCACTCACCAAGACCATACCGTTCATACCCACCAAACCCGTCAACTCCATACAACCCGCCAACCACATATAACCCACCAACCCCATACAATACACCAACCACATATAACCCACCGCCACCATATTACCCACCAACTGCCCCGCACTACCACCACCCACAAGCCCAAACCTACTCACCACCACCGCCACATGTATGGAGAGCCCAAGCCCCATATAATGTCTACCACACATAAACATACCCTGCTTCTAGAACCTACAGAAACCCAAACAGACCCAGGCCTGACCCAGAAATGAGGAACAGGGCAAAGAAAACATTCACCCCATTGGGGGAGTCATATACTAGCCTCTATCACAGATTAAAGGAATTGGGAATGTTGAGCCCAATTGAGTCTAAACTTCCAAACCCACCTCCGAAAAACATTAATCAATCCGTCAGGTGTGAGTATTGTTCAGGAGCACCAGGACACGATACTGAAAAGTGTTGGCATCTGAAGAATTCTATCCAGGATCTTATTGATAGTCGGAGAATTGAAGTGCAAGCTCCGGAGGCTCCAAACATCACGCAAAACCCACTGCCAGCTCACCATGAAACGCATATGATAGAATTGGTGCAGGATGAGAGCAGTCAAAAGCCGTCTCAGTCTGTTATGATGATTAAGGCCAGTAGCAGAATGGAAAAGGAAGCCGAGAAAGGAAAAGTGATTGTTGAGGAACCAGTAAAAAGGTAAGTAGTGGTGGAGAATTTGAAGGTTGTAGTACCAGGCGTGAAGCCGATATTAACAGTGAAAGGCGCGAATGTGGAACCAGTGATCATAAGACCAATGGTGCAGATGTCGGTAGTAAACACGAAGACTGTACCTTGGAATTACAACAAGGTAGCAGTAATCTACAAAGGGAAAGAGGTATCTGGAGATATCAATGAAACTCACGGTCTGACTCGGTCTGGGAGGTGTTTTGCCCCATAAGAGTTAAGAAGAATGAAAACAGTGAAAGAGAATCAGTTGAAGAAGCATGTATCCGAAGAAGAGGCGGAGGAATTCCTTAAAAAGATAAAGTCGCAGGATTACTCTATAGTCGAGCAGCTGAGGAAAACCCCCGCGCAGATCTCTTTTCTCTCGTCGTTAATACACTCAGAAGAACACACGAAAGCTCTGATGAAGATATTGAACGAGGCTCATGTCCCAGAGAAGATCTCGGTCTGTCACCTTGAAAAGATTACCAATAAGATCTTCGAGTCTAATAAGATTACGTTCTCAGATAATGAATTGCCTGTTGAGGGAACCGAGCATAATAGGGCGCTTTATCTTACGGTGAAAAGCGAGGAGTCGGTGGTTACCAGAGTGTTGATAGATAATGGTTCAAGCGCGAACATTTGCCCACTGTTAACTCTTGGAAAGCTGAATATCAGTCCGGATAGAATTTAGAGGAACAGTATAAATGTGAGAGGATTCGATGGGGGAAGTAAGAACACGTTGGGAGACATTGTCTTGGAAGTGACCATTGGGCCTGTGGATTTTACCATGGAATTTCAGGTGTTGGACATTGCTGTGTCCTATAATTTATTGCTAGGACGACCATGGATCCATGCGGCCAAAGCAGTGCCGTCGTCCTTGCACCAGATGGTCAAATTCGAATGGGAGCAACAAGAAATTGTGGTGCATGGAGAAGAAAATACCTATAGTATTGTGATGCCATTTGATGATGATGGAGATAAGGGTCCTTGGGTCTACCAGGTGACATATAACATAGCAGTGAAAAAAATTGCTGAAGGAGAGAAACTGCCGATCCCTATGGTAGCACCAACTGCTGTGATGGTGGCCCGGGAAATGTTTAAAAATGGGTTTGCGCCAGGAAAAGGATTGGGCAAAGCTTTGCAAGGAGTCACCCAACCAGTTCAACTGCCAGGGAACAAAGGTACTTTCGGCTTAGGGTTCAAACCCACCTATGCCGACATCCAAAGAGCTTCTAAAACCAAAAAGAACTGGACCCTGCCTAAGCCTATACCCAAACTATCCGACACCTTTACCAAGCCTAGTACTAAAAATCGGACATCTGCTGCGTCTGTACATCGAGACCCGACCCGATGAAGAGCTGTTGATGAGATTTGAGAAGATATTTGGGAATGTGAACATGGTTGAGATGAGGGAAGGCACTAGCAAGATGGATGTGCAATTTGTGGGATCCAGCGTTATGCTAAACAATTGGGAAGCCACTCCTTTCCCGATCAGGAAGGAGTCTGGGTAATTAGCTCTAAAATTTCATTATTACTTTCCCGGAAGAAATAATTGTTACTTTTGTAGTCCTCCCACCCCCCCCCCCCCCATGAAAAAGAAAAATCAAAATGTATCCCGAACTTTGTTCATCTTTTTATCAATGAAATGCAGTTTTCTTCTTTCTTCATTTTGCCTTATTTTTTTTATCTTTTCTTCTGTACAGTTCTGTATGTGCTGATTCTGATGCCATGTCATGCATGTAGGGTTCTCGACCCAGTTCTGACAGTCGCATTACCATACAAGAAATTGAGGAGAATAGTGAGATAGAATGTGAGGATGAGGAAGCCCTGGAGGAAATAAGTAAGGACATGAACCAATACGAGGAAAAGCCCAAACCGAATTTGAGTGATACAGAATCCATCAATTTGGGGAGCGAAGACAATGTCCGGGAAACAAAAATTAGTGTTCATTTGGAGACACCCCTCAGGGAAGAATTGATAAGGTTGTTGCGTGAATTTAAGGACATCTTTGCTTGGTCTTATGATGACATGCCTGGACTTAGCACTGATTTGGTGGTACACAAGTTGCCCATCTACCCCGAATGCCGGCCAGTAAAGCAAAAGTTACGGAAATTCAAAACGGACATTAGTGTAAAGATAAAAAAAGAGGTGAATAAGCAGTTTGAGGTGAAGGTCAAACGAGTCACCAAATACCCCACCTGGTTGGCGAACGTTGTGCCAGTCCCAAAGAAAGATGGAAAAACTAGAGTGTGTGTGGACTATAGAGACCTCAACAAAGCTAGTCCAAAAGATGATTTCCCACTACCAAACATTCACATATTGATAGACAATTGCGCCAACCATGAGATCGGTTCATTTGTGGATTGTTATGCAGGTTATCACCAGATCTTGATGGACGAAGAAGACGCGGAGAAAACTGCTTTCATTACACCTTGGGGAACGTATTGTTACAGAGTAATGCCGTTTGGATTGAAGAATGCCGGGGAAACTTATATGAGGGCAATGACCACGATGTTTCATGACATGATGCACAAGAAATTGAAGTATATGTGGACGATGTCATCATAAAGTCCAAGAAGCAACCCGATCACGTGAGGGATCTGAGAAAGTTTTTCCAAAGACTCCGGAGGTACAATCTTAAGCTCAACCCTGCGAAATGCGCTTTTGGAGTACCTTCAGGGAAGCTATTGGGGTTCATAGTGAGTCGGCGAGGTATTGAACTAGATCCATCAAAGGTCAAGGCCATCCAAAGTCTACCTCCGCCGAAGAACAAGAAGGAAGTAATGAGCTTATGGGGGAGGTTGAATTACATTAGCCGGTTCATCGCTCAGTTGACATCAACATGTGAGCCGATCTTCAAGTTGTTAAAGAAAGATGCAGTAGTGAAATGGACCGACGAATGTCAGGAAGCCTACGACAAGATCAAGGAATATTTGGCCAATCCTCCAGTGTTAGTTCCTCCAAAGCCTGGGCGACCTCTGATTTTGTACTTGATAGTGCTTGACAACTCCTTTGGTTGTGTGCTAGGCCAACACGACGAGAAGGGCAAGAAAGAGCAAGCTATATATTACCTCAGTAAGAAGTTCACATCTTACGAGGTGAAATATACTCAGCTAGAAAGAACTTGTTGTGCGTTGATCTGGGTGGCTCAGAAATTGAAGCATTATTTGTCAGCATATACCACATATTTGATATCATGGTTGGATCCTCTGAAATACATATTTCAGAAGCCTATGCCTATAGGAAGACTTGCAAAATGGCAGATTCTGCTCACAGAATTTGACATTATCTATGTGACTCGTACGACAATGAAAGCGCAAGCAATTGCAGACCACTTAGCAGAGAATCCAGTGGATGATGAATATGAGCCATTGAAGATGTATTTTCCGGATGAGGAGGCAATGAATGTCGAGGAAATAGAACAAGATGAGAAGCCAGGATGGAAGATGTACTTCGACGGAGCCGTCAACAGCAAGGGCATTGGTATCGGAGCAGTACTCATTTTAGGTACGAGTCAACACTATCCCGTCACAGCTCAGCTTCGATTTTTCCGTACCAACAACATGGCCGAATATGAGGCGTGTATCTTGGGATTAAGGATGGCAATTGACATGGGTATTCAAGAGATTTTTGTCATGGGTGACTCGGATCTCTTGGTACACCAAATCCAGGGGGAATGGGAGACAAGAGATTTGAAATTGATACCTTACCGGTATTGTTTGCATGAGTTGTCCCAAAGATTCCAGTTCATAGAATTCAAACACATCCCAAGAATGCACAATGAGGTTGCCGATGCTTTGGCCACACTGTCCTCCATGCTGCATCATCCGGACAAAACCTATATAGATCCACTTCAGATCCAAGTCCGTGATCAAAATGCTTACTGCTTTGCTATAGAAGAAGAATTGGATGGAGAACCGTGGTATCATGATATCAGGGAATACCTGAAAGCTGGAAAATACCCGGAGCAGGCCACTGGAGATCAGAAAAGAACTATCAGGCACTTGGCTAATGGATTTTTTCTCAGTGGAGGAGTTATATACAAGAGAACACCGGACCTGGGATTGTTGAGATGTGTGGATGCACAACAAGATGATGAGATTATGATTGAAGTACATGCTGGAGCCTGTGGACCTCATATGAGTGGATATGTCCTCGCACAGAAAATTTTGAGAGCTGGGTATTATTGTCTCACTATGGAGCGTGATTGTATCAGGTATGTGAGGAAATGTCACCAATGCCAAGTACATGGAGATCTGATCCACTCCCCGCCTTATGAATTGCATACGATGTGTGCACCTTGGCCATTTGTCGCATGGGGCATGGATGTTATCGGTCCGATAGATCCAGCAGCTTCCAATGGGCATAGATTCATCTTGGTTGCAATCGATTATTTCACCAAGTGGGTGGAGGCGAAGACGTTCAAGGCAGTGACAAAGAAAGCGGTGGTGGACTTTGTTCATGAGAATATTATATGCCGGTTCGGAATTCCCAAGGTGATCATCACAGATAATGGAGCCAACCTAAATAGTCATCTCATGGCGGAAATTTGCGAGAGATTTAAGATCACACATCGCAATTCCACACCTTATAGGCCAAAGGCGAATGGGGAAGTAGAAGCAGCAAATAAGAATATCAAGAAGATCCTCAGGAAAATGGTGGAGGGATCCAGGCAATGGCATGAAAAGTTACCTTTTGCTCTCATGGGTTACCGCACGACAGTGCGTACTTCTATCGGAACCACACCTTACTCACTGGTGTATGGGACGGACGCTGTTATACCCACAGAAGTAGAAATACCATCATTACGGATCATAGCTGAAGCTGGAATAGATGACGAAGAATAGGTAAAAGCCCGCTGGAACAACTAAGTCTGATTAATGAAAAGAGATTGGCCGCAGTTTGCCATGGGCAGTTGTATCAACGGAGAATGGCCAGAGCATACAATAAGAAGGTGCGTCCTCGGAAGTTTGAAGTCGGACAACTCGTATTGAGGCGTATCTTGCCGCATTAGGCCGAGACAAAGAGCAAATTTGCGCCAAATTGGCAGGGACCATTTGTGCTATCACGGGTGTTGTCCAATGGGGCATTATATTTGACAGATGTTGAAGGGAAGTGCGTAGAGACTGCTATCAATTCAGATGTGGTCAAAAGATACTATGTATGATTCCTTTTCAATTATATGTTTTGTATTTTGTTGTGATTTTGGAATTGAAATGACGATGGCGTTTTATTCTCTATCCAAACACTTTATCCATTGACACCCCCTTCGAGCCTTAATGAATATATTCTTTCATACCCCTCTCTCAGAATCGCTTAGAGCGCAATAAGGAAAATGAAGATTAAAATTGACAAAATGGAAATTGATGACCAAATGAAAAACAAAAAAAAAGAAAAAAAAAAGAAGAAGAAAAAAAAAAGAAAAAAAAAGAAAAGAAAAAGACAAAGAAATCGGGAAAAAAGTAAAAAAGAAATTCATTTAACTGATGAAGTTGGATGAACTACGTCTGACTTGATCCCGAAAGGGTACGTAGGCAGCCTCTCTAAGGTTCAGTCACGATAAAGAAAAATCCAAAAATTCCCCACATATTGAAACTGGGGCAGAAGTTATGTTAAATAATTCCGAGAGTTGTAAATATTTTTGAACCCTCGTAAAATTTTGAGCATTTATACCTTTCTTTCTTAACCCATCCAAAAGCCACGTTACGGTCCAAAGAAAGACCTTCTGATCAATTCCGAAATGATAACTGATGCAATGAAGGAAGAGCAAGACATTGGATAACACCCGTGGTTTAGAAAACAAAAGACAAAAGGAAAAATGAAAAATGAAAAATGAGAGAGTCTCATCGGTGAAAACCTTAACCGGCACTGTGAGGCGATTGTGAGTTTGAGAGAAATAAAATGAGAGAGTCTTGTCAGTGAAAACCTTGAACGGCACTGCAGGGCGATTGTGAGGTTGAGAGAGAACAAAATAAGAGAGTCCTATTGGTGAAAACCTTTCGAGGCACCATAGGGCGATTGTCACACCCCCTTTTTCGCACATAAGGTAAATGTACTACTGTTTATTACTACACCCCGAGAAGGAATATAATAATCGGTGAAGGAGTTTTTCCATTTAAAGGACGGTCGGAACGGGATCCGTTTATTTAATTATTCAGAGTCGCCACTTGGGAAAACAATAGTGTCCCAAGTCACCGGTTTAATCCCGAACCGAGGAAATTTATGACTCAGTATTACAGTCTGCGAAACTAGAAACCTGGATAAGGAATTCTGTTAACCCGGGAGAAGGTGTTAGGCACTCCCGGATTCAGTGGTTTTAGCACGGTCGCTCAACTGCTATTTTTTGTTTTCATCTGATTTCTTTATATATTTTTATTACGTGCTTTTAATGTTCCGCTTTTTCATTATAGAAGAATAAATGCAACGTCACGAAAACGCATTTCGAGTCACACCGCAACCAGTGCGCCTGTGACTTTAATGTATTTCAGTTTCGCCGAGAATAAGATTTGGGTCACATAAATGCGCACCCGAATTTAGGAAAGTAATTTATTTACAAATCGTGCCTAAAGAGTTTATCGTCTTGATTAACTTCTGGGAAAAAGACCGTGAAATTTGCTAAAGCGGTCTTCCCGAGTCTATGTTTTTTTTATAACAACTATTCGAGGGCCCTGCGATTGTGTATTTTTGGTTTAGTGAGGCTCGTCTCCTTTTATTATTAGAAGGTCAGCCTAAAGCAAACCAAAAATTTCTATTCATTTATTTGTCTCTAGAAGGCCAATTAATTCACATTTATAAATTTGGACCTCGAGTTCAAGTCCGAATTCAAATAAAAGGGAGGGCCCTCTTAATTTGAACCTGCTACCTAACTCGAAAGCCTACATTCATATTGCAAATTAACTCCCATATTCCTAATATAATTTTTTAAGGGATTTTACTCAACTAAAGCAAACTACGGTGTTTATAAGTATTATTCCCAATCTAATTTGACATAATCACATGAATAAACAATCTGCCAACTAAACTAGCAAGGAAACTCAACAACTAAATGAAATAACTTGTAACAAACAAAAGAAAACGTACATTAACAAACTGTCCGAACTAGCGTCTGCCATTATTTTTATTATTATTATTTTTTCAAAAAAACAATAACAAAAAAAACTATACTTGCTTTGTCTACTTAAATTTAACGAGCTACATCCCATGTGTTCAGGAAAGACTAACAACTAGCTCACAGTGCATGACAAAAATGCCTAGGAAATCTGTACTTCCCATTTTTCAAATTTGTTAAACCATGAGTTCATCCATTAAATCTAAGTTTCTCATTCATACATTCTACTCTAATATAAAGTGTAATGGTAGTAATATAAACTCAGAACTACCTATTAATCGTAAGGAACTAAACTATACCAGAACTAAAATCACAACACAAAATGCAACAATACAAAATTAAATCCAGTTTAAGCAATCCAGCCCTTACAATATCATAAAGTCTAGATTGCCTAAATCTCAATTAGTAACACGACATAACTTAACAGTTGAAACTAAGCACAAAACAGCTTCAGAAATGTATCATTCCGTTCAATAGTTTGAATACAACCAATGATTTAGTTCTTCACATATCTCTTGAGATTGAAGAATACTTGGAATCGAAATAAAGAAAATGTGAGGAGTCAAATAGAGGCGGAACAGCAAGGCAATTCAGCGGTAACACAACAATCAACGCAGCCAATTTTCAGTCCAGAAGTGACTCAGCAGTTCCGTAGATATTTTAAACCCAATGAAACTGGTGTATCAACCCCAAAACAGCATCCAAATACCCAAAAATGAATACATGACAAGCAATACTCAACAGATAAACCACAGTTGGCTAAAATTTAGCCGACGCAATACTTAGAGGACTTGACTTCAACCCAGCAAGTAAGCTCACAACAGGCTCGGAACAGATTTGCAAACAAAACTCAGGTTCAACTCAAACTCAATTTTGAAAGACCAAACTAGACAATTTTTAACCCAATCGAATCAACAGATGACTTCAACAAAACAGTAAACCTTAAGGATGAAATCAAGACCAATAAAACAGTCCTCTCCCTATTTTTCAAAGCTCTCTATCTGAATGTCTATCCCTTTAAGCACTCAAAGCCCCAATCAATTTCAGAGTACTTCCCTATATCTCCTATGTCCCTCTGATTTTTAGAATGCTCTATTGCTTAAAATCTCTCTCTGTGTCTATTTTTCAAATCTGTAAGCTCTCCAATGTGTATATCTCTATCTCAGTCTCCTTAAATATTATGTGTTCTTTTTTCTGTATGTATGTGTATATCTCTCACCTCCTCTATTCCAGAATTTTTCTTTTTTTTTGTTCTATTTCCTTTCTCTTTTTATAGACAAGAGATCCCTCTAACCTTTTCAATTCCTAATTCAAATTCCCATGTTATTCTCTGCTGTTCCCACTTCAGAATGCCTGAGTATGGGGTCCTAATATTTAAATTGCTTATGTCCATACCTGTCTAAGTGCCCTGCTGTAACAGCAGGTTCCACTAGTCCAATTCATGGGCAAGGTAATTTTAAATCCTAAAATGTTAATTCTGATGGAAGCACTACGAGCTATATCCAAACATCATATGTAACAGGGATTCCGGATTGAAATCAGTCTTTAGATATTATTGCCCTATGGCTTCAAGCAAGCTTATATAACTAATCGACGAGATCATCTAAACTGATTATAACATATTCAAACCGTTTAAACAAGTATGATGACGCATAGATTCAAATAGCCATGACTCGTCACAAGCAACATAATGAAAAATAGGAGGAGAAGAACAGAATCATTTAGAAGAAATCAACAATTCCATTAAATTTAAACAAACCAAACAGAAGTGAATAGACAAAGAAAGGGGGAGGTCTTACCTCAGAAACTCAAAAACGTAGGCGACTCGGATTCGAACTCGATTTATTGAAGCCAAACGGGTCTTAATTGAGGTGTTCTCTGTTGAGAACACCTAAATTAAGATCCATCGGACCTCAATTTTCAACCAATTTATCCCCTCTTAAATTAGGGTTCCTAGAGCTCGATTTGGGGCTTTACCTGCTCCGGTCAGATTCGAGGAGAACTAACCTTGGCGGGGTCGTGGGGAAGGTCTGGGGAGGCTATGGTGCAAAATTGGGGTGGTTTGGGATAAAATTTTAAGTCCCGGCGAACTTCGATCTAATATTCGACGCGTTTGAGACAGATTCGAGACCAACGAAGGCCGGATTTGAGGAGAAGGAGGTGAGAAGAAAGGCTGGTGTAAATTCGAGGAGGTTTGGCCCACCGGAACCGCCGTGGGGCGATTTCCGGTGGGCGGAGCACGGTGGTATCGGAGGCGTCTGATTTTGTCTCTGTAAGAGACGAATGGGCTTGGCAAAGAAAGGAGAAATGAGCTTGGGATAAGGGTTTGGGGTACCCGGATTTTGGATTAATTAATTTCGGCCATTGGATGATGAGAATCCAACTGCCAGGATTAAAAGGTGCGGTGATTAATGTGGTCCAATGGATCAATGCTGATCGATGGCTTGGATCATTTTTATTTTAAATGGAACGATGTCGTTTGGTCTTATTAACAGACTGGGTCGGCCCGGGTATTTTAGCTCCTTGCTTCATTTTATTGCTTGGATTCCTTGCAATTTTAGCCCCTTGCTTCATTTCCTCACTAGCCACATTTAGATAACAACAACTTTAAAACAAAAAATTGAAGGAAACAAATTATAGGCTTACCACACATATCTTTTTTTTCTTTTCTTTTCTTTTATTGTCCTAAGTCATATCAAACTAAATTTTAAAAATGCTAAGTTAAATTATACAACGAAATTAACTTACCAATATTAATTAACTTCTAATATAAATTAAACACACATAATAAAATCACACAATTGGACAATAAATGGTAAAAAATGCAAAAAATACATTTTTGTGATTTTTTTCATTTTCGTAAAATAAACTTAACTATTTCTAAGTACGGAACCAATCCTAAAAAATATAAAGTGCAACATATTTTGTATTTTGTATTAATTTAAACAAATAGACATGGACACACAGACGCAAACAATAAGAAAAAGAACATATAATCCACAAATATTGCAAACAAACACGAAAACTCTTTTATTTTGAAATTTTGGGAGTAATTCTTGTATAGGGCAAAAATCACGTGCTCACAGCTGCCCCTCTTTGCGCGGAAACATGAAGAGTTTTCGTGCAAAGATAAGTGAGCGGATACGAGCAATTTTTGCCCGTTCAAGCACTCCGTATGAAGTATTTTTTGGAAAGGTTTGACCGAACCTTGCTTCAAAAGGTCTCCTACATATCCCTGGCTAAAAGGGAATCAGGTCAATGTAGTTCGGGAAGTTTTGGTAGCTGGGACTACCATGACTCCTGTGATCTTGCTGTTACCGCTGTTGCTGCTGTTGCCACTGCTTAACTGATCTCCTTATTACATCGTGTAAACAAAAATAAGAAGCTAGACTAAGTTACAGTATTGCAAACTCTTATCTATCTTTTTAACTTGATCTTGTCATGTTCCTTGCCATCCTGCTGGCTCTGATGTTTCTTCACATGCTTCTTCTCTTCTGACAATCGTTATTTCGGCTTATCTTGATTGCCGAACTCCGACCATTGGTCCCTTCTTTGTGATCTTCGAACTATTCTCCTTCGAAGTCTGAACCTGTCTTTCTGATCCTTGTTGCCTTCCTTTTGATTACGAACTTGGATTCATGCCGGGGATTTCCGTTATACTCAACCGCTTTCCTCAACCAAATTCAAAAATAAATCGCCACTCCATTCTTCAGGCGGGCTCCCTGACTTCAACTACAACTTCAAAATAAATCGCCACTCCATTCTTCAGGCGGGCTCCCTGACTTCAACTACAACTTCAAAAATAAATCGCCACTCCATTCTTCAGGCGGGCTCCCTGACTTCAATTACAACTTCAAAACTAAATCGCCACTCCGTTCTTTAGGCGGGCTCCCTAACTACAACTTCAAAATAAATCGCCACTCCGTTCTTCAGGCGGGTTCCCTGACTTCAACTACAACTTCAAAATGAATCGCCACTCCATTCTTCAGGCGGGCTCCCTGACTTCAACTACAACTTCAAAATAAATCGCCACTCCATTCTCCAGGCGGGCTCCCTGACTTCAACTACAACTTCAAAAATAAATCGCCACTCCATTCTTCAGGCGGGCTCCCGACTTCAATTACAACTTCAAAATAAATCGCCACTCTATTCTCTAGGCGGGCTCCCCGACTTCAACTACAACTTCAAAAATAAATCGCCACTCCATTCTTCGGGCGGGCTCCCCTGACTTCAATTACAACTTCAAAACTAAATCGCCACTCCATTCTTCAGGCGGGCTCCCTGACTTCAACTACAACTTCAAAATAAATCGCCACTCCATTCTTCAGACGGGCTCCCTGGCTTTAATTACAACTTCAAAACTAAATAGCCACTCCATTCTTCAGGCGGGCTCCCTGACTTCAACTACAACTTCAAAATTAAATCGCCACTCCATTCTTCAGGCGGTCTCCCTAACTTCAACTACAACTTCAAAACTAAATCGCCACTCCATTCTTCAGGCGGGCTCCCTGACTTCAACAATAACTTCAAAACTAGATCGCCATTCCATTCTTCAGGCGGGCTCCCTGACTTCAACAATAACTTCAAAACTAGATCGCCATTCCACTCTTCAGGCGGGCTCCCAGACTTCAACAATAAACTTTGAACTTCATCCCATCCTTATCGTCTTCCTTTGCTTCCTGCACCACTTTCTTCTTCCTGCATCACCTCTTAAACCATCATTTCTCCTAAATTACCTTGTTTCGGAAATGCTTTCCTCTTGGGTCGTGTTGCTTTCCTTCCTGACTGCTGAGGATATCTTTAGAATTGTTTACTTGCCTGCTGAGGATAATGATGCTGGGAAAATTTTCCTTCATTCCCTCCTTTCCTTTGACTCATGCGCTTGAATTTGCGTTGGGATCTCTTGTTGTAACTCTCTGCTTTCTGGTGGGTTATTGGTTTCAAGACCTGCAATGTAAAGACTGAAGACATGCCTCTTGTTATACGGGTAGGCGCCTGTTTTTGTTAGCAACTTTTGAATTTAAAATGCATGCTGGCAATAATTTACAAAATATGCATAGGACAATGTAAAATAAAACAAACTTAAAATATCCTATTCGAGGGCGGATAGTCCCATCATATCCTATTCGAGGGCGAATACTCCCATTGTATCCTATTCGAGGGTGAATACTCCCATTGTATCCTATTCGAGGGCAAATACTCCCATTATATCCTATTCGAGGGCGAATACTCCCGTTATATCCTATTCGAGGGCGAATACTCCCATTGTATCCTATTCGAGGGCGAACACTCCCATTGTATCCTATTCGAGGGCGAATACTCCCATTGTATCCTATTCGAGGGCGAATACTCCCATTGTATCCTATTCGAGGGCGAATACTCCCATTGTATCCTATTCGAGGGCGAATACTCCCATTGTATCCTATTCGAGGGCGAACACTCCCATTGTATCCTATTCGAGGGCGAACACTCCCATTGTATCCTATTCGAGGGCGAACACTCCCATTGTATCCTATTCGAGGGCGAATACTCTCATTGTATCCTATTCGAGGGCGAACACTCCCATTGTATCCTATTCGAGGGCGAACACTCCCATTGTATCCTATTCGAGGGCGAATACTCCCATTGTATCCTATTCGAGGGCGAACACTCCCATTGTATCCTATTCGAGGGCGAACACTCCCATTGTATCCTATTCGAGGGCGAATACTCCCATGATATCAATGTATGAAAGTGAACAAACCTGAGACGTCCTGTTCGAAGGTGGACAAACCTGAAACATCCTATTTGAAGGTGGACAAACCTGACACGTCATCTTGAATTGCCTTCCTCGTTTCTTCGAGAAAAGTTTCAACAACGGCAGAAAATTTTCTGCCCCAGTATTGCTGTTCTTCCTTGTGGCATGACTTTCTGCTATCAATAGCACTTTCTTTCCCTGTTTCAAATCAAAGAAAATTTGTTAGTTCAAAACATTGTGAGCGGTTGTGCCGCTCATGTGGTGGTTTTTTCCTTTTCTCCTTTCCCTCGCTCGGGGTTCCCAAAATTTGTTGGGGAATGATTTCATTTGCTGGAGATGATATTCCTGTTGGGGATGGGTTTTTCCATTTATCCCTTCCCCGTTCTGTGTTTCTCAACTTGCTGGGGGTTATTTTGTTGAGGATGAGATTTCCTTTCTTCCTTTTCCACTCTGTGTTGTCCGACCACCTCGGAACTTGCTTAAGATAACACTGCTGGTGGATTTTCATTTCCTCAAAATTAGTGTTTCACTCTTCTGAAGACTATTGAGGATAACACTGGTTCGAAGACCATTTCCCTTAAGGCTTGTCCTATCTTCCTTCTTCCCCAAGTGGGTATTGACTTCCAGAAAATTTTCAAACTGAAAAGAAAATTTTCTGCCCCAGTTTAATAATCTTCTTTGCACCATACTTCTCTGCCGTCAATGGCATTTCCTTGCCTTGCATAATAATGGGAAAGTTGGTGGCAAGTTTTGAAGTCATTTCTCACTATGTTTTGACTAGACTGACTTTGAGGGAGAATTTTGACAAAAGGAGAAAGATAAAAAGAAACAACAAATAGAAGACAATGGAGGACTGACTCTCTAACCAGAAACAACTATAAAAATTTATCAAATGCGGATACCAACTCTACTGGTCATGACATACACATATGGCTTATCCTCCGTCGTTAATTTCCTTTCACGATTTTGGTCTCGTGATTTCCATTTGATTATCACCTTTATTCGACTTGTAGTGCCCAAAGGGTTTTCACTTTCAAGCCTCTCTCATTTTGATTTTCTCTCAGCTTTTGTCGCCTTATGGTGCCTGTGAAGGTTTTCACCGGTAAGACTCTCTCATTTGTATTACTTTTAGCTGGGGATTGGGGTGTCACTGCCAATACTCTCTCGTGTTTCCTTTCTGCTGGGAATCAGAGACTTTTCTGCTGAGAATCAGAGTGTTATATTCTAATAGGACTCTCTCACTCGCCTCACGTGGCATCTTTTGAAGACTAATCAGAAGGTCTTTATTTGGACCGTAATGTAGGATTTGGATAGGGGTAGAAAGAAAAGGTATTAAAGGCTCAAAACAAATCAACTTTTGGTTCAAAATTTACAACCTTCGGATCTAAATTTATTTATAATAAACACAATTTTTCTTTGCCCCAATTTCTTACTTGGGGATTTTTATTTCTTTATTTACACTATGACCGAGCTGTGAAGCGCCTACGTATCCTCTTTAAGGAATCAGGTCAAACGTAGTTCCCAATTCCCTTTTTTTCAAGTTTCTCTTTTTCATTTTTCTTTTTCTTTTCTTTTCTTTATCTCTTTTTGTTGTTTTCCTTTCTTTTATTTTTTCTTTATCCTTTTCTTCTCTTGTGTTTCTATCTTTGCAACTAATTCCGAAGGAGGGGTATAAAAGAATTTAAATTAAGGCTCAAAGGGTTGACGATGGATAAAGTGTTTGGATAGCAGAACAAAATGCCTTCGTCATTCCAATCTTCAAAACATGCCAAGTTCAAACAACATATTCACGACATCTTCTGCTTGTGCCCTGATTGATAACCATATCGTCCATTCGCCTTTTCATTTTAAAGTACTGATGGACGATACTTTTATTTCAGTATCACGAGCGAACCCCGTCTTAGCATGGCCAATTTTCCTTTAAGGGTTTCTTCATGTGTTACATGCCCCAGTCTCACATGATTCGGGCTCCAAATAATCTCAAATCATTTATTTTTAAAATGACCTGATTATCTTCCAATTTCTTCATGATTAACCCTTAATATTAGGCCAAAATCATGTGTGATGCCATGTCATTAGAGTCGACGTTCGAACAAATGACAAATTTAAAGATAGAAAAACTAAACAAAAAGACGAACTGGTAAATAAAAGACCAAAAGTTTCACTAAACGGAGAATTGGTTCAAATACAAACAAGCAAACCAAAAATACAAACCTGAAACGAGACTTGATAAGACTAGGCAAACTGAAATGACCAAAAACGGAAAGATAAGAGGGTTTTACTACAAGACAAAATCTAGGTCACAATCCTGGAAACAACTCGGACAAAAGAAATGACAACAAAAACAGACCACCGAAAACTCCTCCTGATTACCAAGTATGACTTCTCATATGCCAACTTATGCCGATTGGTTTTGCTTTGGAATACAGGTCGGGCTTCTTAATTTTCCCTTCCCTTGTGTATCAATTTGATCATATGGGTCTAAGGGTGAGCTGGCAATGGATTCTGATTAATGTTGGGTGCCTCTGGTGTCTGAACCTCGATCTTATTGGTGTCAATAAGATTTTGCACTGCATGTTTCAGTTTCCAACATTTCTCGGTATCATGTCCGAGAGCCCCTGAACAATACTCACAGCTTACTGAGCGATCCACATTTGGGGGTAGGGGATTTGGCAATCTTGTCTCAATAGGACTCAACAAACCTATCTGCTTCAATTTGTGGAACGGAGCAGTATAAGTTTCTCCCAACTCAGTGAAGGTTCTTTGTGCCTTTTCCTTTCTGAAGGCATGATTCCCTCGGAAACCTGGTCCTGGAGGGTTATTGTAAGCCCTTGGTGATGGATATGTGTTTCGGGGAGGGTGATTAGGGTGATTTGGGTAGTAGGGTCTGGCTTGGTAATGAGGTGAAGGACCTTTCGATCTGGACCAAGTACCCTCCTCTACCGTTGCAACTTCTTCTCTTCTCTTCTTCCCGAATGCAACCCCTGTGCCATTCTGAATAGCTTGAGTTGTTGCTTTTAACGCGGAATAGCTCAAGATCTTATTGGGCTTAAGTCCCTCTTCTATCATTCCACCCATTTTGACCACCTCATTGAAAGATTTACCAACCGATGTCACCAGATGACTAAAGTAAGTTGGCTCCAGTGTCTGCAAGGAAGTAATCCACCATCTCGTTCTCTCTCATCGGCGGATCTACCCTTGCTGCCTGTTCCCTCCAGCGGAAACCAAATTCTCTGAAACTTTCGGCGGGTTTCTTCTCTAACTTTAGCAATGATAAGCGATCGGGGATTATTTCAAGATTATACTGGAACTGGCCGATGAATGCTTGGGCCAGGTCATCCCATGTAAACCATCTGCTGGGATCCTGCCTGGTGTACCATTCTAATGCGGACTCTCCCAAACTCTGACCGAAGTAAGCTATCGAATTTCATCTCGCCCTCCGGCTCCTCGCATTTTGCTGCAAAAACCTCGAAGATGGGCTACTGGGTCACCATGCCCCTCGTATAGGTCAAACTTGGGCATTTTGAACCCGGCTAGCAACTGGACATCCGGGAATGGACACAGATCTTTGTAAGCGACACTGACTTGGTTGCCCAAACCATGCATATTCCTGAAGGATTTCTCCAAGCTCTTAACTTTCCGAATAACTTCCTCCTGCTCCAAACTTTTGAAGTGCTTTTCTGGTTCTGCCGGGTTATCCCAGTGAGGGGTGTGTGAATGCGGTTCAGGAGCCTTAAAGGTAGCTCGTGAGCATAACAATGATTGTCATGTATTTGGAAAAGTGGTTCACTGGACGACTTCTGTAAAGTAGCAGGTGGAGGTGCCACAAAAACAGGGATAACCGGTGGAGGAGTATTTTGTCTAGCAGGTGGAACCTGGGAGGCATAAGGGTTTTCCCCTTGATAATACAGATAGATCGGGGCACTTGTCGATGGATCAATAGGCGGATGCTCTGGTGCTGGTGTAAGAGTAGGAAGGTTTAGTAATGACTGTCCCCTAGCCCAAGCTAGGTGCATCTTTGTCATTTGTTGTCTCAACCGATCCACCTCCTCTTTCATGATTTGTATCTCTGTTTTCTCCCCATCAACACTTTTGCCGGAACTAGACATGCTTACTGGAATTGGACCTTTTGATCTCGTATGGTAATGATGATCGGCCAATATACTATGTCAAGTCAACTGCTAAACTTTTCTGAAAATGCAACAAACTTGTAAGTTCACAGAGTTTAACCGATATGTTATCGCACGTAGGATGCAATGCACCTAGCCAGTTAACCATATACGTATTCACTGTATGCGTCATTCCAGTTTTTCCTTTTCAATTATCCTTGAAAACCTTGCTGGTTCTTTTTTTTTTCAAATTGGAATAAAAAACTTGTTTTTACAAACACGGCCGTTCAGCGCCTCGGGGACGAAGATTATAAGGCTGTGAAGGTCAATTGACCAAAAAATCTACAAAATGACCCAAAAGTGGCCGTTTATGCAAAGTCAGCCTTCCGGCGTCCCTTTCGGGTACATTCGGCTATTTTTTTGAAAACGGCATCACTTTGATTTTATTGACAAAATTAAACACACATTTTTTTTGATTTTTTTTTTAAAAAAAGGGTGGTAACCCAAACTTTATTTTGAGGCTACGACCTTTCAACATTTCCACATGGAATATTTCAAGGTGATTATTAAAAAAGAAAAAGAAAAGACTTCAAAGTGGCCATTTTTGCAAAAACAGCCTTCCGGCGTCCTTTCGGAACATTCGGCTATTTTCAAAAACAGCGTTACTTTGATTTTATTGAAAACTAAAACTTTGACATTTTTTTTTAATTTTTTAAAAGGGGTGGTTGGACCCGATGAGGGTTGCCTACGTATCCCACCTAATGGGGAGAACCAAACCTGCGTAGTTCGGTCAGATTATTTTATGACCAATTATTTCAACAAAATTGCTCTTCCTATTTTTCAAATTTTCAAATTTTCGACAGCATTTCGTCAATATTTTTGATATTTTTCTACTCCAAAATTCTATTTCCTTTTTTTTTTGTTTTCAGGAATTTAACCAATCATCATAATAATACATATAAATAAATGCAACATATAATATGCTCGGTCTTTGATTACCGGGTAACCTGTCCTAGACGGACCCAACCCCTGTGTTGAGTCCCCTAAGTCAAATGCAATGTGATGCAAATAAGCGTTTCCTACTAGGGATCCGGCATGATGTCATGTTATTCTAAGCTCAGAACCTCGGTATGTGATCTAGACTGTGTACCCAAGCGGACAACTCAGGCTGAGGAAGGAGCTCCTTTCCGGGAACCAAAAGGCCAGCCGGCTTAGAAACTTTCCGAGCCTCTTTATTATTTCGGGGTATGACACTAACGGAATAGGGAGTCTCAACCAGTGAGCACATCCCCGGGGGCGAGAAGAGAAGGGTTTTTGGCACAGTTTATATACACAGTTCACGCAATATCAAAGCGGTAAACATATAGCAGTTTGTATATACAGTGCAACTAGTATCAAAGCGGTAGACATGTAGCACATTAATTAAACATATAATAAAATCGGATATAGACAAAAACAACAATTTAACTGAGCTCGAATTCTTAAACCCTGAACCGAAGTTCTGGGTGAATAGCATCATCCCCAGCAGAGTCGCCAGAGCTGTCACACCTCCTTTTTCGCACATAAGGTAAATGTACTACTGTTTATTACTACACCCCGAGAAGGAATATAATAATCGGTGAAGGAGTTTTTCCATTTAAAGGACGGTCGGAACGGGATCCGTTTATTTAATTATTCAGAGTTGCCACTTGGGAAAACAATGGTATCCCAAGTCACCGGTTTAATCCCGAACCGAGGAAATTTATGACTCTGTATTATAGTCTGCGAAACTAGAAACCTGGATAAGGAATCCTGTTAACCCGGGAGAAGGTGTTAGGCACTGCCAGATTCCGTGGTTTTAGCACGGTCACTCAACTGCTATTGTTTGTTTTCATCTGATTTCTTTATATATTTTTATTACGTGCTTTTAATGTTCCGCTTTTTTATTGTATAAGAATAAATGCAACGTCGCGAAAACGCATTTCGAGTCACACCGCAACCAGTGCGCCTGTGACTTTAATGTATTTCAGTTTCGCCGAGAATAAGATTTGGGTCACATAAATGCGCACCCGAATTTAGGAAAGTAATTTATTTACAAATCGTGCCTAAAAAGTTTATCGTCTTGATTAACTTCTGGGAAAAAGACCGTGAAATTTGCTAAAGCGGTCTTCCCGAGTCTATGTTTTTTTTATAACAACTATTCGAGGGCCCTGCGATTGTGTATTTTTGGTTTAGTGAGGCTCGTCTCCTTTTATTATTAGAAGGTCAGCCTAAAGCAAACTAAAAATTTCTATTCATTTATTTGTCTCTAGAAGACCAATTAATTCACATTTATAAATTTGGACCTCGAGTTCAAGTCCGAATTCAAATAAAAGGGAGGGCCCTCTTAATTTGAACCTGCTACTAACTCGAAAGCCTACATTCATATTGCAAATTAACTCCCATATTCCTAATATAATTTTTTAAGGGATTTTACTCAACTAAAGTAAACTACGGTGTTTATAAGTATTATTCCCAATCTAATTTGACATAATCACATGAATAAACAATCTGCCAACTAAACTAGCAAGGAAGCTCAACAACTAAATGAAATAACTTGTAACAAACAAAAGAAAGCGTACATTAACAAACTGTCCGAACTAGCATCTGCCATTATTTTTATTATTATTATTTTTTCAAAGAAACAATAACAAAAAAAATATACTTGCTTTGTCTACTTAAATTTAACGAGCTACACCCCATGTGTTCAGGAAAGACTAACAACTAGCTCACAGTGCATGACAAAAATGCCTAGGAAATCTGTACTTCCCATTTTTCAAATTTGTTAAACCATGAGTTCATCCATTAAATCTAAGTTTCTCATTCATACATTCTACTCTAATATAAAGTGTAATGGTAGTAATATAAACTCAGAACTACCTATTAATCATAAGGAACTAAACTATACCAGAACTAAACTGACAACACAAAATGCAACAATACAAAATTAAATCCAGTTTAGACAATCCAGCCCTTACAATATCATAAAGTCTAGATTGCCTAAATCTCAATTAGTAACACGACATAACTTAACAGTTGAAACTAAGCACAAAACAGCTTCAGAAATGTATCATTCCGTTCAATAGTTTGAATACAACCAATGATTTAGTTCTTCACATAACTCTTGAGATTGAAGAATACCTGGAATCGAAATAAAGAAAATGTGAGGAGTCAAACAGAGGCGGAACAGCAAGGCAATTCAGCGGTAACACAGCAATCAACGCAGCCAATTTTCAGCCCAGAAGTGACTCAGCAGTTCCGTAGATATTTTAAACCCAATGAAACTGGTGTATCAACCCCAAAACAGCATCCAAATACCCAAAAATGAATACAGGACAAGCACTACTCAACATATAAACCACAATTGGCTCAATTTAGCCGACGCAATACTTAGAGGACTTGACTTCAACCCAGCAAGTAAGCTCACAACAGGCTCGGAACAGATTTGCAAACAAAACTCAGGTTCAACTCAAACTCAATTTTGAAAGACCAAACTAGACAATTTTTAACCCAATCGAATCAACAGATGACTTCAACAAAACAGTAAACCTTAAGGATGAAATCAAGACCAATGAAACAGTCCTCTCCCTATTTTTCAAAGCTCTCTATCTGAATGTCTATCCCTTTAAGCACTCAAAGCCCCAATCAATTTCAGAGTACTTCCCTATATCTCCTATGTCCCTCTGATTTTCAGAATGCTCTATTGCTTAAAATCTCTCTCTGTGTCTATTTTTCAAATTTGTAAGCTCTCCAATGTGTATATCTCTATCTCAGTCTCCTTAAATCTCATGTGTTCTTTTTTCTGTATGTATGTGTATATCTCTCACCTCCTCTATTCCAGAATTTTTTTTTTGTTCTGTTTCCTTTCTTTTTTATAGACAAGAGATCCCTCTAACCTTTTCAATTCCTAATTCAAATTCCCATGTTATTCTCTGCTGTTCCCACTTCAAAATGCCTGAGTATGCGGTCCTAATATTTAAATTGCTTATGTCCATACCTGTCTAAGTGCCCTGCTGTAACAGCAGGTTCCACTAGTCCAATTCATGGGCAAGGTAATTTTAAATCCTAAAATGCTAATTCTGATGGAAGCACTACCAGCTATATCCAAACATCATATGTAACAGGGATTCCGGATTGAAATCAGTCTTTAGATATTATTGCCTTATGGCTTCAAGCAAGCTTATATAACTAATCGACGAGATCATCTAAACTGATTATAACATATTCAAACCGTTTAAACAAGTATGATAACGCATAGATTCAAACAGCCATGACTCGTCACAAGCAACATAATGAAAAATAGGAGGAGAAGAACAGAATCATTTAGAAGAAATCAACAATTCCATTAAATTTAAACAAACCAAATAGAAGTGAATAGACAAAGAAAGGGGGAGGTCTTACCTCAGAAACTCAAAAACGTAGGCGACTCGGATTCGAACTCGATTTATTGAAGCCAAACGGGTCTTAATTGAGGTGTTCTCTGTTGAGAACACCTAAATTAAGATCCATCGGACCTCAATTTCCAACCAATTTATCCCCTCTTAAAATTAGGGTTCCTGGAGCTCGATTTGGGGCTTTACCTGCTCCGGTCAGATTCGAGGAGAACTAACCTTGGTGGGGTGATGGGGAAGGTCTGGGGAGGCTATGGTGCAAAATTGGGGTGGTTTGGGATAAAATTTTAAGTCCCGGCGAAATTCGATCTAATATTCGACGCGTTTGAGACAGATTCGAGACTAACGAAGGCCGGATTCGAGGAGAAGGAGGTGAGAAGAAAGGCTGGTGTAAATTCGAGGAGGTTTGGCCCACCAGAACGACCGTGGGGCGATTTCCGGTGGGCGGAGCACGGTGGTATCGGAGGCGTCTGATTTTGTCTCTGTAAGAGACAAACGGGCTTGGCAAAGAAAGGAGAAATGAGCTTGGGATAAGGGTTTGGGGTACCCGGATTTTGGATTAATTAATTTCGGCCGTTGGATGATGAGAATCCAACGGCCAGGATTAAAAGGTGGGGTGATTAATGTGGTCCATTGGATCAATGCTGATCGATGGCTTGGATCATTTTTATTTTAAATGGAACGACGTCGTTTGGTCTTATTATCAGACTGGGTCGGCCCGGGTATTTTAGCTCCTTGCTTCATTTTATTGCTTGGATTCCTTGCAATTTTAGCCCCTTGCTTCATTTCCTCACTAGCCACATTTAGATAACAACAACTTTAAAACAAAAAATTGAAGGAAACAAATTATAGGCTTATCACACATATCTTTTTTTTCTTTTCTTTTATTTTATTGTCCTAAGTCATTTCAAACTAAATTTTAAAAATGCTAAGTTAAATTATACAACGAAGTTAACTTACCAATATTAATTAACTTCTAATATCAATTAAACACACATAATAAAATCACACAATTGGACAATAAATGGTAAAAAATGCGAAAAATACATTTTTGTGATTTTTTTCATTTTCGTAAAATAAACTTAACTATTTCTAAGTATGGAACCAATCCTAAAAAATATAAAGTGCAACATATTTTGTATTTTGTATTAATTTAAACAAATAGACATGGACACACAAACGCAAACAATAAGAAAAAGAACATATAATCCACAAATATTGCAAACAAACACGAAAACTCTTTTATTTTGAAATTTTGGGAGTAATTCTCGTATAGGGAAAAAATCACGTGCTCACAGCGATCGTAAGGATTACCAAAAAAAGAGAAAAGGCAACCAAAAAAAATAGTATCGTTTTGGGTTGAAGACAATTCGGAGTTAGAATAATGATTGGAACGAACTGGGTCGGAGTTTAAATACATGGCATGATCAGCGGAATCAGACAGCAAGTGCCCAGATAAGTTCTATCATCTCTCCAAAAACACCCTTACCCTCTTTCCTTTTTCTGCATTTCATTGTTTATCCTTTGAGAGCTAACTACCAGCTCCTGATGACGAAAGCTGAAACAACACTGGATCAGAAAGAAAGAAGAGTTGGGGAGAAAATAAAGAAGTTTGGTAAACATGGCCAAAGGAAAAGAAAACAAAACAAAAAAGGGAAAAGTAAGAAAATACAAAAAAGAGTTTGCAAGAGACATGCAGTTGAAAAGCCACACAGCAGGAGAAAAAGCAAAAAGAGGAAAGCAATAAGAGACAGGGACGGCAGATGCCAGTTGCCAGCAGTTTATATCTAATAAATTTTGTTTCATGATTCATGCAGGAACAAATTGTCACTATTCACTTTAAAGTGAATGTGACCAATGTGAAAAAATAGAAAATACCAAAAAGAGAAATTTTGCCAATAAGTGGAGAAATTCACAGGTGAGAGACAATTGGTCAAAGAAAATACCAAAAAGAGGAAGGTAGCATCTTTAAAATCCATTCCCCAGTCATCAGGCTGAGGGAATATTTTTCTGCATTGCATACCAAGCACGTTTAATTTCTGTCAGGCGCCCACCTATCTAACAAGGGAATATTTTTCTGCATTGCATACCATGCACGTTTAATTTCTGTCAGGTGCCCACCTATCTAACAAGTGAATACTTTTCTGCATTGCATCTCATGCACGTTTAATTTCTGTCAGGCGCCCACCTATCTAACAAGGGAACACTTTTCTGCATTGCATATCAAGCATGTTTAATTTCTATCAGGCGCCCACCTATCTAACAAGGGAATATTTTTCTGCATTGCATACAAAGCACGTTTAATTTCTATCAGGCGCCCACCTATCTAACAAGGGAATACTTTTCTGCATTGCATTTCATGCACGTTTAATTTCTGTCAGGCGCCCACCTATCTAACAAGGGAATACTTTTCTGCATTGCATCTCAAGCACGTTTAATTTCTGTCAGGCGCCCACCTATCTAACAAGGGAATATTTTTCTGCATTGCATACCATGCACGTTTAATTTCTGTCCAGGCGCCCACCTATCTAACAAGGGAATACTTTTCTGCATTGCATCTCATGCACATTTAATTTCTGTCAGGCGCCCACATATCTAACAAGGGAATGCTTTTCTGCATTGCATCTCATGCACGTTTAATTTCTGTCAAGCGCCCACCTATCTAACAAGGGAATATTTTTCTGCATTGCATACCAAGCATGTTTAATTTTTGCCAGGCGCCCACCTATCTAACAAGGGAATATTTTTCTGCATTGCATACCATGCACGTTTAATTTCTATCCAGGCGCCCACCTACCTAAGAAGGGAATACTTTTCTGCATTGCATCTCATGCACGTTTAATTTCTGTCAGGTGCCCACCTATCTAACAAGGGAATACTTTTCTGCATTGCATCTCATGCATGTTTAATTTCTGTCAGGCGCCCACCTATCTAACAAGGGAATACTTTTCTGCATTGCATCTCAAGCACGTTTAATTTCTGTCAGGCGCCCACCTATCTAACAAGGGAATACTTTTCTGCATTGCATATCATGCACGTTTAATTTCTGTCAGGCGCCCACCTATCTAACAAGGGAATACTTTTCTGCATTGCATATAAAGCACGTTTAATTTCTGTCAGGCGCCCACCTATCTAACAAGGGAATACTTTTCTGCATTGCATCTCATGCACGTTTAATTTCTATCCAGACGCCCACCTATCTAACAAGGGAATACATTTCTGCATATTTACTTCCTGCAATTTTTGGTTTTATGTTAGCTAAAAGCCCACACTGGGGCAGAAGAAAAAGTTTGTTGTTTTTGTTTTGTTTTGAGCAGGCTTCAGCTCGAGGACAAGAAGTACCATTGAAAATCAAAAAAAAATCAAAAAAAAAAAAAGAGGAACGCAAGAAAAGAAAATCAACAAAAAAGAAAGTCGGCATCACAGAAAATCAAGGAAAAAGAGAAGGAAGAACAAAAGCTAGATTAGGAACAATTGTAATTGTAGGATCATAGCTTAGAATAGCCCCCTCCCCGGTGTAATAAGGAGTAAGTCAGCAGGTCTCAACAGTGTCAATGCAACAGTGAGTCTGGAAGTTTTAAACTGCCAGACCTTCCCGAACTACACTGACTCGATTCCTGTTTAGCCCAGGATATGTAGGCAACCTCTAAAGAAGGGTGCGGTCAAAAGGTTTTCCAAAATGCTTTTTACGGAATCTGCCAATGTACAAAAATCTCTCATTACTACTCACTTGTCTTTGCACTGAAACTCTTCGTATTCCCGAGCAAAGAGGGGCAGCTGTGAGCACGTGATTTTTGCATCGGGCAAATAATTCCAAAATTAAAATAAATATATTTTTGAGTGTAATTGCATGCCTTGTTTGAAATTAGCTACACTTTGTGTGTTTGAATAATTGGAAATTAAAAAAAAACAAAAAAAATAGGTTAAGTAATTACTTTGTTTAAATTAATTAGTTTTAAGAAGAAAATTATCAAAAAAAAAATAGTTCTTAGTAGCGGAAATTAGGAAAAATAGTAGAAAAATTGCAAAAAATATTAGATAATTAGTGTAAGCAGGAAATTAATTTTTCTAATAATTCATAAAAGAAAAGAAAAAAAAAATATATATATATATATAAGAGGGTGTTTTAATAATTAAAACAATCAGAAAATACAAAAACTACTTTGGGTTTAATTGTTTTGGGCCAAATGGAATTGAATTAGAAGGCCCATGCACAATAGCCCAAGGAAATCCGGTCCAGGCCACCAATGGATTTGATCTCAGCCGTTCATTAGGTTTAATCTAACGGCTGAGAATCAATCCGGAGTTTTTCTTAAGATGAGGGTGAGATTCAATCTCCACCACTCATTCAGGTTAAATCCAACGGTTAGAATAATTAGCGGAGTAATTTTAATTAATTGAGAAGTGAGGATTAATCTGAGCCGTCCAATTGAAATGATCTGACGGAAGAGACTTTGGTCTCCTGGGTAGCCAAACGGTTCCATTTTAGTAACGCACCTACGAGCCGTTGATCTCCATCAAACGAACGGCTCAGATCAACTCAACCTCCCCGACTATAAATAGCTTCTGTCTGAAGAAGCCGACCATTTTACATATTTCCTAACCCTAGCCGCCCCAAGCCCCTTCTCATATCTCCCTCTTTATCTTCTTCAAACAGCCTGCAACCCTAGCCGACCATGGAGGCCACCACCTTCCACGGTGGTCTCCGGCCACACCCCATACCCCAAAAACCTTCATCTCCTTCTTCTTCACCTCATCAAACAACAAAAACCCCTAAAATAGACCCCTTTCTCCAGAACTCCGGTCACCGGAATCTACCGCCGGTGACCACCAAACAACGAATCACTCTACCAAACCAACGCCGATCGAACCGTCTTGGTGTGATCTACCCAACCATATAAGCCACCACCCTCGAATATCCCTAGATCCCGTCAAATATCCAAAACAAAGTTGCCGGAAACCTAACTCCGGCGACTCGGAACTTCAAACCTTTTCAAGATCCATCCTTTACCCTACCCAAACACCCCACACAAACCCAAAAATCATAAAGGTTTCATATTGAAGCCTGACAACAGAAAACAGAAAGAAAAAATGAGAAAAAAGAAAAACAAAAAGAGAGAATAAAGAGAGGTCTGAAAGAGACCAGAAAAGAAAAAAAAAGAGTGAAAGGGGAAGCTCAGGGGACAGGCCCTGCAAGCTAAGTACCCCCATCCCTTCTCTGCTTCTTTGCTTTATTTATTATTGTTTTTATTTCTTGTCTTGCATGTTTTGTTTGTTTCTTCTTCACATGTTAGTTTCTAGGGTTCTTCTTTGTTCCCTTTCCCGTTTCTGTTTGCTATTTTTCTTGTTCTATCTATCATGATCTTGTCTATTCTCTTTTATTTCTAATTTGGGGTTTCTTGATTCATGACTGCTGATTTTTGTTTATCTCTCGTTCTCTTATATGTTTAGTGAGTCAAAAGTAGCTTTGATTCTTTTCTTCTCTTTATTATTGATTAAGTCATATAGTTCTGATCTGTTTTGATTCCTATAGCATAACTTCTCTTTTATTATCTTGCATACTCTGTCATCTTTTCTTTCTTCATGTTGAGTCCCTTCTGTACGTTTTTCATTTTTATCTATAAGTGTCTCTGTTGGTCTTCAATATCACCTTCACATGTTTAAACTTTGACTCTTAGTCTGCATTAGTCCATCTTTATCTAGCTTTCAATAGGTTGGAATGAGTCTTATTTTCTAGCCTTTTCATGTTTAGTTATAGTGTTAGGACTAACTGTTAGTTTCATATCTAAGTTTGTTCTACTTCAGTTTTCCATGTTTTCCTTTTAGCATAATTCTAGGATTAGCCGTTAGACCCTCATGTCTACTTAAGGATTACTGCTCTAATAACACCCTCACAAATCCTTCATGCATTTCAAATGTCTTTCTCCTGTTCTGTGGCATGGTAGATTCAGGGCCCTTCTTTCATTATATTCTCCATGTCCTCCTATTCTACATGCTTCATCCTGTTTGTCATGTCTTGTGTGAAAAGTGGCTTGGTTTGACTGATAATATAGATCCATAATTTTTGTGAGCCATGCTCAAACCTTTCTCTGACTGTTTGTGGTAGCCTATGCTTCTGTGTGCCTTTGTCATGAACCTTGGTGGTTTTTAAAGTTCTTCAAACTGTCATATGACTTGAACTGGTAGTAATTAGGTCTGAATTGACATAAATTCATACTGTATCACATGTAGTCTGATGATATGAGTTAATTGACTGAAATTCAACCATATCAATTGTTTCCTCTGAGTTTGAGTTGATTAATGCATGTTTATTTGATCATATGTGTTCCTGTATGCAACAAATGTTGAGAATGATTAAGTTTTGCTAGTTCCTGTTAAATATGAGTGTCTGATTAACATTGATTGAACCTTAGGGGATTGGTTATAGCTGTTAGAGTTAGACTCCTTGAAATGGTTAGTTGTTAAATAGGCTTAAAACTGAAAATGAACAAAAATAGGTTGTTAAGTAATAATTGACCAAGAGTTGCCAACTTTGCTAAGTTGATCAACTCTACAAGGTCCAAACACACTAGTCCACCTCAAAAGGGGCTAGTTGTGCAAAATTGGTTGAGCTTGCAAATGCAGGCTCACCAAGGCTCATTTGAGCCCTGAATCTTAGGTGGCTAGGTCTGCAAAGACCTTAGCCCAGCCTATGATCAGTCAAAAAGGCTAGTTTTTCCAAAATTGGCTATGTCTGCAAATGCAGACTTGCCCAGGCTCTATTTGAGCCCTGAACCTTAATTGGCTAGGTCTGCAAAGGCCTTAGCCCAGCCTATGTTCAGTAATTGGGCTTCAATTTCCCAAGCTAAGTCTCAACTTAAGACTGGCCATTAGTTTAATAGTTTAAATGCCTTAATAAAGCAGGCTAGTCCTGCAATTAGTTTTAAAAGGAATTAAATAGGTCAATTATGCTAGGATTGGCTAAGTCTGCAAATGCAGACTTGCCCAGGCTCATTTTGAGCCCTGAACTACAGATGGCTAAGCCTGCAAAGGCTTGGGCCCAGCCTGTGTTCAGCAAATGGGTTTAATTACCCAAGCTAAGTCTAAACTTGAGATTGGTTAAGTTTTAAATATGCTAAATATAGTAATAATGCAGGCTGGTCCTGCAATTAACTTAAAATGAATTAAAAAAGGCTATGTTTGAAATAATTAGAACTGGCCAGTCCTTAAATACCAATGCAAAGATTGGCCATAGGTTAAATAAGTCTCAAGATGCTGGAAACCTGACCTACGTAGGTCAGGTAATTCAGTAGTGTTCTTAGGGGCATAATTGGAAGCCAAATAGGTAAATAGGTAAATAGTTTGAAACATAAAGGGTTAAGGGAGTCATTTGTACCCCTGATTTCTGTAATTTTGCAGAGATTAAAGGGTATAATGGTCCCCCTAAAAAGGGAAATCAGTAAAAATCTTCAACCCTTAGGGATATGTAAGTAAAAAGCCCTAAAAAGAATCTTCAGAACCTTCCAGCACATGCTGGAAGGGTTTTTGATAACAGAAATTGGGGCCTTAGTGTAAGTTTCATAATTTTAAGAGGAGAGAAGTGGGATTTAATCCCATTCTTTCTCCCCAAGTCATCAGCCCTTGTCCATTCCTATATATATCTCCTAAAAAGGGCTGATAGGGGGCTTGAATGATTCTTAGGGGACTTCTTCAATTATTCTGAGGGATTTCTGGAACTTTTCTAAGGCTGGTTTAATAGAGAAATAGAGAGCAAAATATAATATTGAATAGCAAGTAGTCTTTTCTGGAATTTTTCGAGTGAGGAGATCTTGTTAACTGCCTGTTTCTGTGGATTTCTGCTATAATTCCGTTTGGATTTCTTGTTTGCTTGTTGCTATGGTTCTCTACTCGTTGGAGATTCAGATTCTACTGTTGCATTGCTGTTTGAGTCTCTACTTTTGCTTATCTCCTAATTCCCCTAGAACTCATCGGCTCCTATTTTGCTGAACCAGGTACATTCCTTTGTTCAACTGAAGATGTAAATGTTGAAATGCTTAAATGGAATGAAGTTCAAGAGTTGAAATCAATTGCTATGCTGTATTTTAATTCATTCTTTTGATTGATAGTTTAATATAGCTTAGATCTATATTTTATGTAGTGAAGTATGTACGAGTAGAAAGATCAAGACAAAAACAATGTAATAGCTAGTATTATAATGGTAGTGTAATCGTAGTTGTAGATCACTTAGTTAAATAGGTAAAAAATCGTAAAACAAGTCTAGATAACTCTAATGTGAATCGATGTAGTGAGTTCAACCAACACACGTAGGAAATATGATTTGGAAATCGATAGCTGAAGTGGAGTAAGTTCAAAAGAGAAACAGGTAAAATGAAGCAATAACTCAATTAAGGCCGGATTTGTGATATCTAATAAGTTTAGTTCATAGTAAGACCAGTAGTATAATTGTGCAATCTGTAAATAACTCATTTTAGTTTTAGGTAATATGAATACTATAGGTAATGGGTTAAACTGTTCATTTTAATCATGCTTTCATGTATAATCAAACCACTTCTTAATCTCTCAACTAGTAAATAACTAGAATGATAGTATAAACTCATTAGTAAAGGTCAAAGTCAGAGATAGTCTGTTAATTCAAGCTTCATGTACAGTAGAGATTTGACTCATAATCAATGCTGATAATTTGTATATTGATTTCCCTTTTCTGATAAATAAAACATTTTGTGTTCACTCTTATTTTGCATCATTGTTCTATTTATGTTTCAGCGTTAGTTATTTTAGATGAGTTTGGGCCTGATTAGTGGCATGGGCATGGACCCTGTTCATACGACTGCTGGGCTGGAAATTGAATGCCCAGATCAGGTCTGGTTCTCTAAAGACCTGAACCTGTTTATGATGTAATAAAGCCCACCTCGGAAATCTAGGCTCAATAACAACAAAGTTCGACGGGCCTGGAATTTTAGTACTGCAATACGGCTAAGGAAAAAATATTTATAGGAAATGTAGCTAAACATTAGGATTGAACCTTAATAATAATTGGGACGAGCCTCGCCCGACATTAAACAAGCGGGGCCCCCATTTAGTAATAAGATAATAAAAAATAGAATCGGGAAAGCTACTAGTAAATTTCATAGCTTATCCCAAAATAATTCTAAGCCGTTAGACTGTTTTAGGGCACGATTTAACGTACTTTTCTATGAACGAGTGTGCGCCTGGTGCGACTCAAATCCTAAATCCCGGCAAAGCTGAAATATACCAAAAGTCACAGGCGTACTGGTTGCGGTGTGACTTGAGGCGTGTTTTTGCGATGTCGCAATTCTGTAAAATATTTAAGCAAAAGCACATATTTGTTGTTAAAATCTATATTGGGTCAAACAAGAGTCAAGAACGACAATTGAGCGACCGTGCTAAAACCACGGAACCCGAGAATGCCTAACACCTTCTCCTGGGTTAACAGAGTTCCTTATCCAGATCTTTGTTTCGCAGACATTTTTGAAAGAGTCAATTTCCTCGGATTCGGGATTAACCGGTGACTTGGGACACCATTATTTTCCCAAGTGGCGACTCTGATAATTAAAACAAAAAATCCCGAACCGATAGTCCCTTAAGTGGAAAAACTCCTTCCTCTATGCTATTATATCCGTCTCGGGTATTTGAGCATCGAGGTATACCCTATAAGCGTATTTATATGCTTTTTGCGAGGGGTAGTAAAAAGGGAGGTGTGACAGGTCGCATCCCAAGGGATATTGATATATGCAACCTAATCTAATAAAGCATTAGTAATTGATTTTGTGGCTCAAACCCATGATCCATATATCATACGGTGACAACTTTACAGTTGCTCCAAAGCTCCGTTCAATTTATCTAGATCATAGCCTGTTTGGCCAAACGTTTTTTAGGCCAAAGTGTTTTTTTTCTTCAAAAAATGAGGTGTTTGGCCAAAGAAAAAAAGTACTTTTAAGGAGAATCAGAAGCACTAAAAAGTACATGCTCTTCAAAAGAATTTTTTCTGAGATGCGCTTTTGAGGAAAATACACTTAGAAGCAGTTCTTAAAAATTTGGCCCACCACTAATTAATGCTCAAAATTATTTTTCAAATTAATTAGCCAAACATAGTCAGTGTTCAAGGCAGAATAAGCAGTCAAGGTAGGACGGAGTGAACCAATTTCATTCAACTACTTATTATCAAAGATACTTTTTTTAAGAAGCGCTACCAAAATAAGATAATTTTAGAAACTTGATCAACTATGCTATAAGTTAGCTAAAAATGACGGGTGTGGGAATGTATTCCTATCAAGATTAAAATTTGGTTAACCAAAATAACACAATGCCAAATATTAACTTAAACATAAATATTACAAGTCAAATTGATCCAAAAGAAAAATCTTGTAATATGTACGAAAAAAGGCCACGAACCTTAATCAAACTAGAGTAATAAAAAAACACAATTGAATACTGTAAAATTGGGAGTAGTTACATTATGTGTGAATCTTAACACGAAGCAAGTCGACAAAAGTAAAAAATTAGTGATTGATAATGGTGAGGTGGTGATAATGGAATTAATTGAAATGTATCATGTTGGAGCCTTAATTGGCAATTTATACCTGGCCTACCAGAGAGAAATAGATACATATTAACGTAACAAAAATAAAAATAAAAAGATTAGATTAATTAATTATGGCTGTTTGACTCTAAAGTTATCGGTTACTTTTCGAGTTAGGGACAATCAAAGATTATGTGAGAGGGTAAATCGGAATCAATGGAAATATGTTCAAAGACCGATCTTATGATTCGTATGTAGATTGTTCTTATAAAATTGTAAGAGAACTTAATGAAGTGTTAAAGCTAGCTAGCAATAGATAGATGAAATAGGGAGAGAATAATAGATAGAGAGAGATTGTAATATTATTGAATAATAACACCTGCCTTACAAATGAGGGGGACCCTTCCTTATATAGAAGGAATGTCGCCAACATATTAAATCATTTCAGAGCTACTGCTATTATAATAACGGCATTGGGGGGGGAGAGTCGGGGCGCCTATACGGACGAGTCTGTCGATACGCCTCTGTGGTCGGAGGCGTACTCCCTTTTGTCGTATAGACGTGAAAGAGGATATCATTCGACATCTACGGCCGTCTAGGGATACGTACTCGACTCAGATTACATCCGATTCGACCCCATACAGTTAGTCCCTCCGCCTATTGGAGATGTTTTCGGCATGGGTGGGAAAAGTCGACACGTACTAGATCTATCCGCATGTGCACACGTGGCATGTTCTTCTGAACCGTCGTTTGCTGACGACATATGTCATGATTGCAGTAGCTCCTGAGGTAGGCTAGAAAGGTGATTTGACGTTTCGATTTCCCGCCTCCTTTTCTGATGCAAACCTCTTCGAATCCCGTGTACTGGCCTGCTATAAATAGCGAGGGATTTCAAGACTTTCTATTCTTTGGATCATCGCAAAAGGTTCTTTATACTCCTGTTTATTCATCTTCTTCTGATAGCAGTACAAATTTTCGTATTGACCTTGTGGTTTGCTGTTATACCTTGAATAGAAAGATTTAAAAATGGCTAAATGTGGTCATCGTCGTGGGATAGACGAGGGTAAAGCTACTTCTAGGGTTCCTCATCCCTCAGGGGGTGGCATGAAAACTCGTAAACCTCTCGTCCCCCTTTCCATGGATAACCTGCTTCCCCACGTGTTGAGGATGACAGAGCGCCGGCTGTCACCGGCGTGACTGTAGACGAGGAGGGGGCTGCTCCCGGACAAGTTCCTGCTCCTGCGGATGTGTCGCAGTAGGATTACGCTTAGGTGGATATGGCGATGATAGGTCTTACCCGTTGGCTCATGATCCCTACGGGATATAATCTGCTGCTAGACAGTGAGCAGACTGCGGCGGACATGTCCTTGCTGTGTGAGGCTGCCGAGACGGAGTCTTTGAAGACCGTGAGCAATAGAGATTTGTCTCGTCCATTCGTTGGCGCTGCCTTACAGGTATAACTTGGTTATTGCTTTTCATAGTTCTCTTATGAACCCTGAGGCGTTGTATTGTTTAGAATTATATCTTTTCTTTACCTTTTTCACAAACCCTTATCTTGGAGGTAGAGCGGGGCCGACGGGAGCGAAAGAAGAATGTCACCCTAAGAAAAGCGTCGAAGAAGTACCGGGAGGCCCGTAGTAAGCACAAGACACTGGCGGGTCTTTACACCCTGGACCCTCAGTTTCAAGTTTTTCATGAGGGCTTGAAGTTGGCATAGGATCAGTTGCGGGAGCGTACGGCCCAACTGGAGAGAGCGAACACTGACTTGATGGCCGCTGTGCCCCGAAACACCGAATTGGAGAGTCTTCTCCAGTAGCGGGAGCGAGAGCTGGACCTGGGTCGTATGGCGATGGCGGAGGCAGTAGAGTTGCGTCCTAGGGTTGATGCCCTTACCGTTGATCTCAAGGCCGCAACAGCTGAGGTGGCTGCCCCTCAGCAGGCAGAGACTATTGTTCCAGCTGGCGATACATCTCGTGAGGTTTATGATATGTTTGTATATGTTGAGGAGAGGCGGATTGTTTTTGAGGAGCTGTTGGCCGCCGGTAGAGCTACTGAGGCAGAGGTCGAAGCTCAGCGTCGCCTTGTTAAGGTCGTGCGTAAGGCTTGTGGGTATGACCCCGACTCTCCGGACTAAGTGGGTTGTACCTTTGCGGAGGTGGACCAGTTGGGCATAGGGTCTTGGATTGATAGGGTGTTTCGGGCCGAAGGTGATGGGGACCGCGATGACGGTGCGACCAATACGGAGGTAAGCGATGGGGGCCAGGACGGTTAGATAGGACTTTTTCCCTTTTTGTAATCGAGACTATTTTGTAAACTTGCAATTTATCAAGATGATTTATGATGACTTCATGGGAACTGCTATGTTTTTATGTCTTCTTTTGAAACTTCTGTGTTGTGCGTGGCGTGGCCTTTTATTTATCGGAGGCGACCGTAGTCTTTTTATACGCTGTTAGGGCGTTAACCCTTTATGTTTATATTGGAGGTGACTGTAGTCTCTCATTACGCCGTCAGAGCCTTAGCCTTTTGCGTTTATGGATGGCTGTAGCCTTTCATTTGTCGAGGATGACTGTGGTCTTCCTTACGTTGTCAGGACCTTAGCCTTTCGTATATTGGAGGCGACCATAGTTTCTCCTTACGCCATCGGGGCCTTAGCCTTTTGCGTTTATGGGTGGCCGTAGCCTTTCGTTTGTCGAGGATGACCGTGGTCTTCCCTACGTTGTTAGGGCCTTAGCCTTTCGTATATTGGAGGAGACCGTAGTTTCTTCTTACACCGTCAGGGCCTTAGTCTTTTGCGTTTATGGATGGCCGTAGCCTTTCATACATTGGAGATGGCCGTAGCCGTTCATACATTGGAGATGGCCGTAGCCTTTCATACATTGGTGATGGCCATAGCCTTTCATACATTGGATATGGCCGTAGCCTTTCATACATTGGAGATGTCCGTAGCCTTTGATACAATAGAGATGACCATAGCCTTTCATACATTGGAGATGGCCATAGCCTTTCATACATTGGAGATGGTCGTAGCCTTTCATACATTAGAGATGGTCGTAGCCTTTCATACATTTGAGATGGGCGTAGCCTTTCATACATTGGAGATGGCCGTAGCCTTTCATACATTGGGGATGGTCGTAGCCTTTCATACATTGGAGATGATCGTAGCCCTAGTCCCTGTGATACGCCATTTGTGTTGATCGCTTGTACGCTTGGTGTATCAGATTTAAACTTCTAAACATTCCCGAGCATCTTTTTCGTTGCCTCATTAAAAACGTCTCCGAGAAAACTCGGATGAGGGAAAAAGAGTACGACTTAGGGGATACTCTTTAGAAATGGAAATGCTTGAGGTGGGAGATGTTCCAGTTGTTTTGAAGCATCTTCCCGTTCATGGTTTCTAGCTTGAAGGATCCTTTGTCTGCTACCGCGGTGATTTTGTAGGGTCCGTCCCAATTGGTGCCCAACTTTCATTCGTTAGGGTCTTTGGATGCCAATGTCTTGGCCTTTAACACATAATCGCCTACTTTGAGTGGCCGGATTTTTGCTCTCTTGTTGTAGTATCTCTCGATCTGTTGTTTTTGGGCTACTAGCCTAATATGGGTCATTTCTCTTCTTTTTTCGGCTTCATCTAGATCTTGTAGTCGATTTGCTGCGTTCTCTTCTCCGCTCGTGTGTGATTTAGGCTTGGCTAACTGACTTCGACCGGTATGACGGCATCAGTTCCATAGACTAATGAGTGAGGAGTTTCTCCTATGGAGGATTTGGGGGTAGTCCTATGAGCCCATAGTACTTCTGGCAGCAATTCGGGCCACAATCCTTTAGCATTTTCGAGTTTTTTCTTCAAAATGTTCAATATGGTTTTGTTTGATGACTCTGCTTGGCCGTTGGCAGCTGGATGATATGGCATCGAAAGTATTCTTTTTATGCGCCATTTGACGAAGAAGTCGGTTGTTTTTTGTCCTATGAACTACCGTCCATTGTCGCAGGTTATTTCTTTGGGGATGCCGAAGCGACATATAATGTTCTTCCAGATGAAGGAAATGACCACTTCCTCGCGGATCTGGGTGTAGGCACCTGCTTTCACCCACTTGGAAAAATAGTCAGTTAAAACTAATAAAAAGAGTACCTTTCCTCGTCCGACGGGTAGTGGTCCAACGATGTCCATTCCCAATTTGATGAAGGGTCATGGTGAGGTGACCGGGTGGAGGGGTTCCCCCGGCTGATGTATTAGAGGGGCAAACTTTTGACATTTTTTGCATTAGCGAACGTATTCTCGCGCGTCCTTTTTCATGGTGGTCCAGTAGTACCCAGCCCGTATTAGACGTCGCACGAGTGCTCAGTTTCCTGTATGAGCACCGCAATGACCTTCGTGGAACTCCTCTAATACTGGCGTCATCTGGTTGGGGCCTAGGCACTTAGCTAGGGGTTCTCCAAAATTCCTTTTGTAGAGGTCGCTATTTACCATACAGTACCTCGCTGCCTATGTGCGAAGCTTTCTTGCTTCTTTTTTGTCGTGTGGTAGGTTTCCATCTTGCAAATATGATACAAACTGATTGCGCCAGTCCCAAGTTAGATGCATGGAGATTACCTCGGTGTGGTCGATCGCTGAGCGAAGGAGGGTGACGGTGCTTTCTTTATTCAGGTTGGTGGGGGCGGCAGCTAGTTTAGCCAGTCTGTCTGCTTCGGCGTTATGCACCCTACGAACTTGTTCGAAGCGGCATTCGTCGAGCTGTGCCATCAATTTGTAGATCTCTGTTTGGTATTTTTGTAGTCTCTGTTCCTTGACCTGATAAGTCCCGGTGACTTGATTTACCACAAGTTGTGAGTCGCAATGTAGGACCAGACGGCGAGCTCCGTACCTGATGGCTAATTTTATACATGCAATAACAGCTTCATATTCTGCCTCGTTGTTAGTCATCTCGGGACATCGTATAGACTGGCGAATGACCTCGCCTGTGGGAACTTCGAGGACGAGTCCCAGTCCCGATCCCGAGGCATTTGCGGCCCCATCGGTGTGGAGAATCCAGGGGTCGGTGTTTGAAGCGGCTTGCAGGGCTTCCTTCTCCACCTCTGGTGAGATTTTAACATTGAAGTCAGCCACGAAGTCGGCGAGGACTTGCGACTTAATGGCGGTTCTGGGAATATAAGTGATGTCGTGCTCGCTGAGCTCTATGGCCCATCTAGCGAGATGGCCCGATAGTTCGGGCTTGTGCAGGATGCTCCTCAGAGGGAAAGTGGTCACCACTCTGATGGGGTGGCACTGGAAGTAGGGTCTCACCTTTCTGGAAGCCGTGACCAGTGCCAAAGCCAATTTCTCGAGGTGCGGGTACCTAGTTTCGGCGTCCACTAAGGTTTTGCTAATGTAATAGATAGGCGATTACGTACCTTTTTCTTCACAAACCAGTATCGTGTTGACCGCAACTGCTGATACGGCTAGATATATTAGTAGAGACTCACCTGGTTTTGCTTTTGACAGCAATGGTGGTGACGATAGATATGTCTTAAGTTCTTGTAGGGCTTTGACGCATTCGTCACTCCAGTGGAATCCGTTACCCTTTCTCAACACGCTGAAGAATTTGTGGCATCTGTCTGAGGATCGGGAGATGAGGTGGGAGAGGGCGCCTATTCGAACTGTCAACTTCTGGGCCTGTTTCTTAGACAAAACGTTACCTTTCACGGCGGTGACATAATGGATGAGATGATCCTCGGGATCGGTGGTTCCGTCGTACACCCTCAAGTAGGGGGCATCTTGAAGGTCTTCGGGATGGTGTAGGGTGCGGCTTCATCGTAGTAGGGTTGCTCTACAAACCTTCCTACGTTCCGTTTGGGTAGCAGTTTAGGTGCTCCGGGGATCTTGTGAACTCTATCCTGGTGGGTCACGGAGGGCATGATTTTCGTTTTTCATTTCTTCCATCTTTCTCAAAATGGAGGCCAAAGTGTCGTCGTGTGTTTGCGTTTCGACGGGTTGGCTGTTGGTTCGTGTTCCTTCCTGCTCGTCTGCCGCGGCGATGTTGCTTGTTGTTGGTGCTGCATTTTCATCACCCCGCGGTGGCTTTTCCACTAAGCCGGTCAGGGTGTTGGTTAGCCATTCCTCTAGTAATTTCTTGACCGCTGGGGGTGCTTCTCTTGAAATGGAGGTGTCTTTTTCCTGCAGGGTTGCAAGATTCCTGAAGGGGGAAGGTGAGACTTCTGCCACGGGTGTGATATCAGGGGTGACATTGATGGCAGCACTACTACCGGCATCATTCATGAAACTCAAGAGGTTGGTGGTGACTTCCATTATGGCTTTGGATCGGGTGTTGTTTTCCACCATTTCTGGGTTCTTTCTGATGATCGGATCTTTTGGATGTATACTACGAGTTTGATTCTCGAAATCCCCACAGACGACGCCAAATTGTTTGACGCAAAAGTTATCGGCTACTTTTCGAGTTATAGACAATCAAAGATTATGTGAGAGGGTAAATCAGAATCAATGGTAATATGTTCAAAGACCGATCTTATGATTCGTATGTAGATTGTTCTTATGAAATTGTAATAGAACTTAATGAAGTGTTAAAGCTAGCTAGCAATAGAGAGATGAAATAGGGAGAGAATGATAGATAGAGAGAGATTGTATTATTATTGAACAATAACACCTGCCTTACAAATGAGGGGGACCCTTCCTTATATAGAAGGAAGGTCCTCGCCAACACATTACATCATTTCAGAGCTACTGCTATTACAATAACGACATTGGGGGGGAGGAGTCGGGGCGCCTATAAGGACGAGTTTGTCGATACGCCTCTATGGTCGGAGGCGTACTCCTTTTTGTCGTATGGACGTGAAAGAGGATATCATTCGACATCTACGGTCGTCTAGGAATATGTACTCGACTCACATTACATCTGATTCGATCTCATACAATGGCGTAAGTTTGACAGGGGTGTTTGATACCTCAATGGTCGAGGATATGAGTACTATACCGAGGGCTTCTTCAATCAAATTTGTTTAAAATAATTCAAAAGAAAATAAAATAAATACTTGTGAGGAATTAGATAGATTGTCATTTTCAAAAGGACTTCGGACAATTCTTCGTCGTCCATCTCCCTCAAATCAAATGTTTATCAACGCAATTCGTTTGAAGAATGACTGGTTCATTGAAAATTGGATGAACTAATTAAGAGAATGACGTTAGACACTTATATTATACTTATTCTCTTTTATGCTTATACTCTTTGTCTCTTTGTATAAATTCTTTCTCCTAATCACATCATTAACGGCTATATTACCGTTGCCTTTATTTTGTTGACTTTTTTTTTATTACTAAAACTAGTACGACAACCTTTAAAATGTAAAGATCATAATACTTCCTTACATTTATTTTTCACGTGACATTATTTTTTTATTAATTCGTTAAAAACATATTAGTATATTTAAAATCATTTAATTTTAAACTTTTATGTATCATTAACAAGAATTTTTTTGTAACATTTCAAATTTTAGACAGAGTCTCACATCGGCAAAACACAAGAGATGATAGGTATATTAGTTAACTAGCCATAGATCCCAGTAACACATTTTAAATCTTTAAGTGCTTGACCCAGAGCGGCCAATATCACTAGTGGATTGGTCTCTAAATTTAAGATAGAAACCTACGTTAGCAAAACACAAGAGGGATGCTGAATATATAAGTTACCAAGCCTTAGACCCTAGTGACTATGTTTAAAACTGGGTTTGACACAGTTACCCATAAAAATAAAACTATTTACCCTTATCTACCCATTTATTTTTCTACCCATAAACTAATTACATTTCCTACTTATAGTAGTTTTTGTAGAGAATTTTTTCTTTATTCTCTAATTCTTTTTTATTTCAATGCTTCTTTTCTTCTTCTTTTTATTTTTTTTACTTTTCTGCTTTTGTTTTTTCTCGTTTTCTTCTATTTTTTTTCTTTTATAATTTTATTTAACTTTTTTTTTATATTCTTTTTCTCTTCATAATCTAATTTTATTTATTGTTTGCACTATTTTTTATCATTCATTTTTTATACAATAAGAAAAATAATTGATATAGTAAATATTTGTTCACCTTTTTTCAATATAACTAGTACAATATACCTTTTATTTTATGTTTCTTTCTTATTTTTTAAATTCAATTAATAAACTGAAATAATATCAGTTGTCACTTAATCTAATGCACTGAATATCACATTGATTATTGTTGAGCATAAATTACATAATCAGATTCTAAGAATCAACACGTGATTGTCATGTAAACCTTGATCTTCTTCCCTATAAATATTAATACACACTGTACCATTAGCAGTAATACAACAGTTATAGAGCAAGAAAATATAATCTACAGCAATCAAATCTCCACATATACTAGTTAGAATAAAAATGATATAAAATGTTTAAAAATAAAACAAAAGTATAAGTAGCGAAAAGACTTCTAGTAACATGTGATACCAATATGGTATATATGTATACCAACAGAGCATATAATTTTTAGAATATTGCTACAACTATCTGCGACTATACTACTCTACCAAAATATTAAAGGACGCAATAAAAGTATGAGAAAATTATATGCTCGTATTGCTAGTTAAATATTCGCAAAATAATTTGCTCATTTCGTATACTAAGAAGGTATATAGTTGTAGGTGGTCATTCCAACAATTGTCTATAACTATAAAAACTATTAATACACATAATTTATGTCCATCAGCACATAAAATTCTAGTATTATTGCAACTCATGTTGATATAAATAATTTCATAATAGAATTCACTTAAGATGTAGCTAAAACAACCAAAACAATGCTCAAATTATCATATGATACCAATATGACATATAGCTATACCAATATGGTATATAGTTTACTAGTTAATATTTGGCAATTATATAACTATATTACTATTACATAACACACATGCATAAAAATAAAAATAAAAAAAATAGTGTTTCACATATTAATATAATAAGGTATTTCAAGATATTGTACTATATTATCACTATTAAAAGAAAATCAAATATTGTACTAATTAAATGTAGGTAATACAACCAAAAAATAATTTAACTAGCATATGATACCAATATGGTATATAGTTGAAATGAATTGTATACTAAAATGGTATATTTGTATACTATTTGGGTATACAATACAAACCCGTCTTCTTCTCTGGTTCAAATAAAAAAATAGTGTGCTACTTATTAATATAATTAGGTACTTCAAGATATTGTACTATATCATTATTATTATTATTATTATTATTATTATTATTATTATTATTATTATTATTATTATTATTATTATTATTATTATTATTATTATTAAGTATTTCAGTATAATTTCAGAAGTAAGGTTTAGGAAGGTTAATGTGTATATAGACTTTACCATTATATTGCGAAGCTAGAATTATTGTTTTCAATAAACTGATCAAGAAACAACAAAAAAAAAAAAATAATACCACAAAAGTTAAAACCTACCTTTGCAAATACTAGGCAATGAGAAACCACATGGGAAATAAATTCTTGTATTTTTCTTCCTCCTTCTTTATTTGGGGTGAAGAAGGTGTTGAAGGTTTAACTTTTGTATGAAAGGAGAGGAAGGAGGAAAGGAAACACTCAAATATAAGATAGAACTTCTTGTTTCTGATTGAATTTTTCCAACTTTTTAAATATATAGTTATTTATAAAGTTAGAATAAAATATATATTGTGTGAGATGCAGGAACTATTTTCTCGTAAGTTTATCAAATAAAAAATTAAAATATGTCTTTTCAAGTCAATAGCAAGAATCAGTTTTTCACCAACTTTTTTGCTTTTGAATTGTTTCTCCTAGAAATGAATAAGAGTGGAATAACTTATTTTTTTAATGATTTTTTTCCTTTCCAGTTATTATATTTTATGGGTAATAATTTTAAATTGCCTATGTAGAAATATAATTAGTTTCTAAATGGACAAATCCGGGTAAATAATTTGGAAGTGATAGGTATTTAGTGTTATTTCCAGTTGGAGGTTTAGGCCCATAGCGAACAATATTATTAGCGGGCTGGGCTGTTACACTTTTATAAATGTAAAAGCTACAATAATATTTAAGACAATAAATTTTTAATTTTTTTTTTCTGTTTTAAACTGTATATCAGTTAAATTATGTTATATAAACTGGAACCAAATGAAGAGGCTACTTTTTTCCTTCTTTTTTTTTCCTACTGCACGAGCATTGAAAGCTTCCCTTCTCACTAAAATGAAAACAACCTCGACGATCTTTATTTACTTAGAAAAACTCAATATGAATTTGATTTGAAGCACGTTCAAAGCATAAGTACAAAGTGGAAGAAATTGTGTGATAATTGCATGGCAGCACTATTGACATCCAATTTATTAAAGTATTGACAAGACAAAAAAGCGAGAATGCACGAATAAAGCGAAAGCATGTATAATCCTAGTAATAACTAAATTAAAGAATATAATTGTTCTAGGGTAACGGCTGCAGAACCGTTCCCATAGACTGACAAATCGTTGCCCTAGGGCTATTGGAACGGTGTAAAAACCGTCACATCAACCGGCGTACCCATAGGTCCATTGGAACGGTTCTTGTAACGGTTTGCATCGCCGTGACAATAGATATGTCTATCGCAACGGTTTTTCATTTCTCTGTTGGAACTGTATTGTTTATATAACGTTTTTTAACCGTTACCATAGTATATAAAGCAACACTTATGTAAGATATTGCTACAATTATGTTGAATATAGCTACGGGTTCTTTAGGCTATCATAAATGTTATATTTGTATTTGGAACAGTTTATGGGACTTATTGCAACGGTTTACATTGTCTACTGGAACGACGTTTGTGCCCTATTGCAGCGGTTCTGGTGGACTATTGTATCAATTAGTTAAAATCAAAATATAGCACCAGCCATAAACAAATATTTACACATATAATAAATTATAATAACACAAAAATTTAAATACATCATAAAATGAAACTACTAATAATACAAAATTATCCATCAAGCAAATAATATCCATAAAGCAAATGTTCTATCCCATGACTTCATAAGTTTAGTACATTCAAGAGAGTAAATAAGTTTCAAAAATATTGGTAATAAAAGATTCCTAGAACATTCATCTATAACAATACAAAATTTATTTCAAGTTCTTCGTCGTCTTCTTCTTGATCTACTCCACCTACAAAAGAGGGTAAATAAAATTACCCTTCAACAGAATCCGGTCTAAGAATACACAAGCATTTAACTATTTTCCATCTTATTTTAGTAATCCAACTTTTGGCAAAATAAAGAATAATGCATAAGAAGAATCGGAAACATAATTACAAAACCAGCACGAAGATGAAATTAAAGAATAATGTATAAGAAGAATCGGAAACATAATGGAGAGGAAATTAATGTAAGTAATTCATTTTTGACAATCAGCAACTTAAGCAAAAAGATGAATTGATGTGTAACTCTCCATGCACTACACAATTCAGCACAGGTGCCAACAGCATTTTCATGCATTCCACTGCGCATCTGCCAAAAGCACAGAACATGAGGAATTAAAAACTGTTTAGAGTAAAAAAAAAGGCAGTTTATAACCCAGTATATTCAACATTCAATGCAAGTTTGACCAATGATTAGTTCCGTCAAATCTAGCAGCATCATAACATAGTTATCAAGAATCCATATGCTCAACACTTGGATATGAGCAGACTTGTGATACTGAAGACGATGCATGGTAACTTTCATGTTTCGAAAGATCAGGAAAACATCATAGGAGCATATGGTATCTATAATAAATTTTCTTTTGGTACTGGACGGCTGTCCAGATCCAGAGTAACAACTGAAGTTTCTCAAACCATTAAGTTAAGCTTCTCAATCTTGTACAAGCCTGTCTCTTATATAGAGGTACGAGCTTTGTTAGATCCTGTTAAGATTCTCTACAAAATAACAAAATCCATGTGCAGATATAGAACTTACTTGCATTAGGAACATATCTCTTGCCATTATATCTTCTGGAGAATGGCAAACTCCTTCCAACTTGGTGACCTCTAGAAACTACTGAGCATAAAAGAGATTTTGATCAACATTAATGATGAGGAATCCATCCTATATTATCCAAAGAAGATAGAAAGGAACAGTTTTAGGCATGCCCACATTGATTTAAATAGGATCTATAACACTTGCCTCTTCACGTTCAGCGCTGTGTGCCAGTAGAAGTAACACTTGCCACCTATTTTTTTCAATAAGAGATCGTTAATGTCTATAGCATTAGCTGTTGAAAAAGCTCTTGCTGTGGACAAGGCGACACATGATAGAAGTATACCTAGTGCTGCTAGAGTTAAAGTTATAATTGATCTACTGGATAAACATCCAAAAAAGGTCAAGCTTCAGATTGTTAGATAGAGCTACTGGTAAATATGTCGTGCACTATCATGAAATAGTGTATGACAATCTTCTTAAGTATTTCACCTATTGCAAGCATCAAGTACGTGACAAAAAGGTGTGACGAGTTATGGAAAAACAAGCTGAAACAGAGGTGATGACAGAGGAGGAAAATATCGACATTGATCTGCCTACTAAGGAGATAACTAACGTTGACAAGTTACAAGGGGATGCAAGGGACTATTTAAATTCTAAAAGAACTGGACAAATAGGTAAGGATTTATCAGAAAAGGGTGGTGAGCAAGGAGATGAAACAGCAAGAGAAAAACTGATCGAGCAACAGTTATTGCAAACTAAAGAAGGAAAACAAGCTAGCAATGTAAACAATGAGGCTATGAAAAATCAAGTAGTTAAATGTGTGTATGTAGGAGATGTTTCAATGATCGATAAGGGACCTCCTAAACCTACACGTGATGTTCCTGCTAGACATGCTTTGGCAAGATTTTTGATGCAATAAATCCAGTTGTAGCAGCTTATGATAAGTTGGCTGCTTACTAAAAATGCAATTGATGTTTCATCAAAAGTAATGGATCATGGAGGTAGAGAAGGAGTGGAATGTGCAACAGATATAGGCTCAAAGGTTACCAATATTGAAGCTAATGTTAATGCTCAACGTGTAAAAGAAAGGGATGCTGCTATAGAAGCAACATATATACAGAACACTTGGCAATTGGCAACACCAGTTATCACTTTGGATAGCGAAGCCCGTACTTCTGGAGGCAAGGAGAATGGGGGAAAGGGTGAGTATTTGGATGTTAAGGCTGGGAACGAAAAGGTGGATGGTAAATGTAATGATACAAACGAGAAAACTGAAAAATGGAATGTAGTTTCTGCTAGAAAATCACCCACCAAGAAATCAGTATCGCCCAGGCAACAAATTGCAGGTCCTCGACAAAATGCCTTTAACTGTGTCTCCAGCTCAAATAATTTTAAAGTTTTGGCTGCTGTGAATGATGAGCAACTGGAGTCACCAACAGGAAAAGGTGATATGATGAACAAACAAATTGTTCCATGCACTGATAGCGAATAATAATAATAATAAAGTTATAAAGGCGAATGTGAGGGGATGGCTATCAAATCCAGGATATGGTCAGATCAACGTGTGTACGAGGAGGAAAAAGAATACGGTGATGCGTATGTTGGGAACCCGAGTGAAGATGAATGTGTGCTCTCAGTTGTCTCACCATCAGTACCTAAAATTGGCATCTCCATGAAGGTGAATTCCAGCAAACATAATGCAAAAGCTCCATTTTTTGTCCCTAAAAATGCATAGCAACATGCTGCAACAAGCACAAAAATTGTTACTTTAATGGAAAATGTAATACCAATTACATCTGGGCAGCAGTAGATTGGAACAAGTACAGCAGCTGGTACATGTATGGAGGAATAAAATGCAGCAATATCATCAGTTATTGAACATCAAAAAGCACTTGAAATCGCTGGACAACAACAATTTAATGAAAGCTTTTCAGTCGTGTTACTACTGCCTGCAAATGTTGGAAAATATTAGCAGGAATTCTAAGGGGTTAAAAGTACCAAAAATAGGAGAGCTACTAAATGCATTTTAGTAAAACCAAGCCTATCTAGATTCTAGATACACTATAAACTTACCAAATATCCTTTTCTTTTAATTTGGTTGTCTGAGACACTAAGCTATATCCCTGCCATGAAAATTAGTCTTTCCATAGCCCAAATATAGAGATTGAGAAGAGAAGAGAAAGACCAAGTTATCGAATTTACTTGACTATTCTCATCAATATTGTTTACTATAAACTCATCCGGATTATATGGCATTTCGCATTTGCAATACCTTCGTAGCAACAAAAAAGGATTATGATCGTAAAGAACATTACTCAAATTCAATCAGCAACCATGCCGAATTTCATACACTTACATTGGAACCATAGCTAGCATAAAAGCTCCAGTTGTCGTTTTATACTTGAATCGACAATAGCAATCCTCCGGACCAACATTCTCAAGCTTAGTATAGTTCCTAAAAGAATGAACATTGCATTTTTCTACTATATTGTGGGCAATAAATCAAGCTAGCTACGCTGGAAATAGAAGAACCAGAAAGAAGGAAATAAGAGATTTCCAACATATAATATTGTTTACATTGGTAGGCTATTTAATTAACATTTTCGATGTTCTAGCAAGTCAGGCTAAACTGATAAGATCTAACTATTCTTATATTTATCAATAAAATTTACATACCATCCAATACAAATGAGAGTGTAAACACTGGGGTAGAGCTTGTTGTTCTCAATAAACACAAGAAACATACCTTGAGAAAAGCATTATCAGATAAACTTTAGGCATTTCCATATGATGCATCCCAATATACAAGAAGAAATTTAGGAATTTATAATAAAAACAAACATAATCAGGGCTGCATATGAATGTGATATATAAAACAACAGTCCATATAAAGTAACAGATACAAACTTCAAAGATACATGTTAAAAATTAGTTGATGGAATTGCTAGGAAGACTAACACAACAATGAACATATTTGCTAGACATTTAAATTGTATACTAGGAATAGTTGCTTCAGTTGGGCCTTAGTATTAATGACTTTTTCAAGTTTAATCCATTTTTCACTGTTTCTGCCACTTCCTAAGTCTGCAATTTAAAGTACAAAAATAATTAGATTGCAACATAAAAAATCAACACCTAAAGCAGCATCAAGGGAATATTTTCTACCTAGAACCTTCTGCAGTATATCTAAGGTACATGATAGTCGTCACCGATACCTTTTTTCGTGTACAATGTTATTGAATACTTATACGACTATATGCACAAATTCAATAGATACATGACATATGATTGTTCATAAACTTATAGATTTTAACCATGATTGATTAAAATATATTCTCACCTCATGAAATCACTTTTAAATACAGAACTAGAAACACAAGACTACAACATTAATTAAACACAGAACCCAAAAGACTACGACATGAATTAAGAACTTTTTGTCAAGAACTAAAAAACACAGTAAAAAATGTATAGAATTGGTAACAAAAACAGTAAAAATAACCAAAACAATTAAGAAAATTACCAGGCTATGGTGATTTTGTGCTTCTCTAATTCGAGCACAAATCTGATTTTAGAATTTGGGGATTTGGGGAAGGAGTGCCGGAGAAGCAACTGTCATTGAAGAAACGGAGAGGTGCCGGAAAGACCCACGAAAGTGTCTTTTAGATTTTCCGGAAAGACCCCGACTATCCTCACAGTTTGGCCTTTGGGAACTCTAGGGTTTGATGATTATGGAGGTCTAATGAAGAGGAATTTGATGAAACTCAGCCATTAATATTAAACTCGGCAAAAATGTAAAAAGAAAAAAGATCAGAAAGGGGAATTTTGGTGTATCGACGAGGGGATTTTGGATGTTCACGATGGGAGTTTTGATACAATACTGGGAGTAGTTTTTCGATGGGCAGATGGGTTTTGTATTAAATTAGTTAAAAAATATACAATACAGGTCACTTAATTAATTAGCTTGGCGGGCCAGTAAATTTTGAGCGAAAAAAATGAGGGGAATGAATTACCGTTCCCATAGCAGTTTCTTTCCCAAAATCGTTACCATATACATGTTTATTGGAACGGTTTACAAATCTATTGTGAAACAAAATTCTATGGCAACAGTGTTTTTACATTTGCAACGGTTTGATGTCAATAGTGTGCTGATAGCACCCAAATTCTATTGTAACGGGTTCAACCGTTACTATATTTGATCTATGTCAATGGTTTATAAACTATTGCCAAAATAATAGTTCCCGTAGGCCCATTTTCTGGTAGGGAGAAATTTACAAGAAAACAAAAGCTGGAAGCAAATACGTGGATGCAAATAGCAAAGGCAAGGGTACATAATGATTGCCCACTTAATACCTTTATTTATTTCGTCAAGTCATTCAAATTGTGATCGCCAGCAAATCATTCTTTGTTTAACACCAAACCTATGAGCATCTGTTATTTAAAAAGTTTTGCATAAGTGACTAAATTAAAATAAAAGTTGTCATCCATTTGAGTCAAATCGGTTGTGCCCCTAAGGATAAAAACAAGAAAATGACTTGCGACTTGAACTGTGAAAACGATATATTTGATCTATGTTTTTTTTTTTACGGAAAAGGTCAAATATATCCTTATACTATTGAAAAATATTTAATATTACCCTCCGTTATATTATTAGTCCAAATATATCCCTAACGTCATATTATGGGTCCAAATATATCTACGACATCATAAAAACGGTACAAACCTACCATTCATCCGTTAACTGCCTCCCCTATGAACACATTTTATAGTTAAATCACCATTTCTCCCTGTTTGAAGTTACCAAGTTCAATTACTTTGAAGTTCTATCGTTATTTAGAAGAATTCACTGCCTCTACTCTTATTGGTTCTCCGACCGATCCTGGAGTTGTACGTACCTTCACTTGACCTTAAAATTTTGCATTTTATTTTGCATTTCCTTGTGTTATCTAAATTTATAAGACATATTTAGGAAAAATTTAGTAGCACTTTTATTTTAACATAAAACGTAAAGAGAAAAAAAAAATGGTAGCCTTCTAGAAATGTGATTGAAGAGAAAGAAACAAAAAAAAGGAACTCTCGTGTCTAGGTTGTTTTTCTTATTCACCATGGTCAATATCGAAACCTTAAACTAGTTTGCTGATATCTTTGCTTAGTAATAAAACAATATGTATTTTCGTTCGTATAAGCATAATTTGAATAGCAAAATTAGAATTTTCTCGGTTCACATTGTTTCATATTATCTTTAGTTGTTAGCATTTCTTTTGATATAATTTGTTTGTACATCTGTGATCTGCAATTTTTCTTCAAATGAACTAGAAAGAAAGGTTATGAGGAAGGGATAAAAATGAGAGTATAATGGTGAGGTGGCAATGAAATGTTGTCATAGGGAGGCAGTCAACGAATGAAGGGTAGGTTTGTACCACTTTTATGATGTCAGGGATATATTTGTATCGATAATATATGACATTAGGGATATATTTGGACTGATAGTATCACGGAGGATAATATTAAACCATTTTCAATAATATAGGGACATATTTGACCCTTTTCCCTTTTTTTACCTAAAATACATTGTGTCTATTAAACTTCCCAAAACCTAAGATTTACTCTACTTGTGCCTCTCATGATCTTATCCATGAGTATTTGCAGCCCTATCAACTTCTTTTTCTAAAACAATGTGACGCGCTGTCTGTTTTTTGGCGTATTTTTTTTGAAATTTCTCCGACACAAAATCTATTTTTTTTGAATAGTATTTAAGTAACATAGTAAAAGATTGTAGGGCGTTTGGAATCATGATCGTGCTAACAGTGGCATGTCGATCGAGTTGCTCTAGAACTGGAGATTAACGAAATAGATGTATTTGGTTCAAGCTTAAGCCCCGTATAAACTCCATGTGTGCAAGTTGTTTAATTTATACATGAATTAGATATTGCAGAAGCTAGCTCTTTAGCTATGTGTTTAGCTAAATTCAATAGCTTTGGTCCAAATTATGTATTTATCCTATGAAATTTGTTGAATGTATACAAATTAGTACTAATAATTTGAAACGCAATAACTTAATGTATTCATAAACTTCAAATCTAAACTTCGCTTCTTGATACTGAGATTGCTTTCGTTGGGTTATATAATCCATCGCTTCTTCGTAGTAAAATCAGGAAAATATATATATATATATATATATATATATATATATATATATATATCAAAGGAAAGAATTATAGATTTACTACATACTTATGTTTCATACAACATAATGCCTACATTACTACTCTTGCAAAGGTTTCTCTTCTTGGAAAAAGAAACCTTTTTTGTCATAACACTAGTAAACCTAATCACTATCAAACAGAGTACTATTATATTCATATGTATAAGAAAGAATATCCAAAATTTATGATTTATGGTACATATATTTACTCAAACAGTAATTACTATTCCGTAGATATTCAAAAAATTCAAAAGAAAAAGACAAAAACCAAAGCAAACCCCGTTTTCTCAGTCCACAAAGCTGAACTGAATCATCAGCTTTAGCAACCCCATTTGAGAATCTCAAAGCAGCTCGGAATTAAAGTCTCACCAGTAGCAGAAGCAGACTGCTCCAGATAATAACCACAAAAATCACTGTCACTTGATGCCCACCACGGCGAGTACAACCACCCTTCAAGCGACTCACTCAACCTCAACTCAGCCTTCGTCTCCTCGCTTTCCTCTAAATTAGGCAGCTCTATAATTTCTCCTAATTCCTCTGAGCCCGCTGATGTTATTGTAGTTGACGAAGAAGATGAAACAGAAGTTACGTTCAAATTCATAGCAGCTGCTTTAGCAGCAGCAGCTTGTACATCTCTAGGTAAATTTGACACTGGACGAGGCAGAGCGTTGATGAGATTAGGGAAATTGAGAAGGGCGGAATTTCCTTTGATACTTAGGGCAGCCACGTCATGTGCTCTAGCGGCCATTTCTGCCGTAGGATAAGTACCGAGCCAAATACGTGATTTTTTTCTAGGTTCACGAATTTCAGATACCCATTTCCCCCAACTTCTCATTCTAACTCCTCTGTAAACTTGGTGTTGTACTCTGTTCGTCTCTCTTTTTCGCTTCGTCGGCGGTTGTTTATCTTCAGGTAATTCCTTGGACGAGTCAAAAACCGAGTTTTGCATGGACTCAGAAGAGGAAGAAGAAGAGGAATTAGTACAAGAGCTCTCTGTTTCTGGACATGGTACTTCAACTTCAGCCATTAATGTATTGAAGCAGTGATCCCGTGATGAGTGAATAAGTAGTTAACCCAATGAAGCTCTTAATTACGGGAGCAGAGAGAGAGAAAAGAGAGTGCTGTTTTCGGGCGGGGAACTGTTCTTATATAATGAATGCCATAAAAGAGCTCATTATGTTACAACCAAGTGGCAAGTGAGATAGAGAAAAATCAGTGTGTGTGTGTGTGTATGGAGAGATGAAAATGAAAGATGAAAGAAACGACAAACTTTTGGAAGTGCCCGTTGGGTATGGACTATGGAAGAGAGAGTGAACGAAATAGGAGTTTTTATAGCGAAAAGAGACGAATTTACTTCATTACTGATGTGATATGTTCATAGTCGCATATACATAAATACGATTTAAAAGGCGCATTCACCGAATACGACTTATAGGTCTATTAAATGCGGTTTAATACCTCTTTTCCACCCTTTCACGGTACAAATCAACTATTCACCTATCAATGTACCATATACACAATACAAAACTAGGCAAAATCACCTTAGCATATTATGACATAGGGTGTATTTGGTACGAAAGAAAATATTTTTATTTTTTAATTTTTCTTTTTTTGGTTGGCTTAAATATTTTGGAAAATATTTTTCTTATAAATTAATTTTTTTTCATATGGAGGAAAATATTTTGTGAGAAGGAAAAATATCTTTCAAAACTTCTTCTCAACCTTTCGCACTCCAGTATTTTTTCAATTTTAATTTTTCTGTTATCATCCACCCTAGTAAGAGAAATTCTTTGCGAGAAGTGGGTCTAGTATAAATTTGAATTAAACAAACTAGTAAATTTCGAATAGAAGGTAATACGAAACAATAGTTAGGCGTATATGAATTACTCTTACAAGTAAATTCCAATTACCAAATGGTTATACCAAGTACCAACTACTTAACAAATCAATACTACCAACAATAATAATGTATTTCGAAATCCCACGTCGTGAAGTCTGAGGAGATTAATATGTACGCAAGCGTTATTCCTATCTTGTAAGGATAGAGAGACCAAATGTTTTCTTTTTTCACAACCTAAAATTTATCAACAAGAATAATTTTATAATGATTATTAAAGGTGAGTGAAGATATTTAAATTAATTCCTATGCCAATATACGTAAAGAGGACTCACAAGAGGAATGGGTCAGCTTGTGTACAAAAAAGGTTATACCCTCAATTCTGTGCCCCCACAACCACTTGTCACACCTCCCTTTTGCTACCCCACTTAAGCATACAAGTACGCTTGTAAGGTATACCCCGACGCTCAAATATCCGAAACGAATAAAAATAACGTAAGGGAAGGAGTTTTTCCAATTAAAGGACAATCGGTTCGGGATTTTATTGAGATTAATCAGAGTCGCCACTTGGGAATGATAATGGTGTCCCAAGTCACCGGTTAATCCCGAATCCGAGGAAATTGACTCTTTTATTAATGTCCGTGAAACAAAGATCTGGATAAGGAACTCTGTTAACCCGGGAGAAGGTGTTAGGCATTCCCGGTTCCGTGGTTTTAGCACGGTCGCTCAATCATCGTTCTCGACTCTTGTTTGACGCATTACGGATTTTAACAATATGTAATGCTTTTTACATTAAGTATTATTTTTAAGGAATTTGCGACATCGCGAAAACACGCCTCGAGTCATACCGCAACTAGTACGCCTATGACTTTTGGTGTATTTCGGCTTTGCCGAGATTTGGATTTGAGTCGCACCAAGTGCACACTCGTTCAATGGAAAGTACATTAACATCGTGCCCTAAATAACGTCTATCGGCTTTTAACTTTTGGGAGAGGCTATGAAATTCGCTATTAGCCTCTCCGGTTCTACAATGTTATCTTATTACTAAATGGGGGCCCCGGTGTTTGAAGTCGGGCGAGGCTCATCCCAATTATTTATTAAAGTCCAATCCTATTTGTTCAACTATGTTTGCTATACATTGTTTTTACCTTAAACGATTTTTAATAAATATTTCAGGCCCATAACACGCCTTGGGCCCAAACTAAATAAAATTGGAAACAATTGAAGCAACAGAACAAAGATACACATTTGAAATGGAAAGCACTTTTATTTATTCAGTGAAGGAAATCAATATTATACATTAGCTACAAATTAATTATTTATTACCATAAATCAGAACTAACAAACTACTTCTTCCTCTTACACTAGCGTTTTGAAGTTAATACCAGTTAATACCTAATTTGAGAAAGCGACGGATTACATAATGGACTTAAAGAATGATTAAACTAATTAACTATGGATCCGAATTAACTGATTAACTACTCACGAATATTTACATTACCAGTTTCGTTATGTACTAGGCATTTTTACATTACAAAGATGGTTCTAATTAAATTGTATCAATATCCGTAAATAAATAACTCATAGACCTATTTATAATTATGCTACTGATTTCAATATGGCTTGTTTTATCACCAGATTATTAACCTAAAACATGATTAAAGCACTATCTAATCTAACATTTCCTATTTTTAAGCTTATCTATGTGTAAGTGACATCTGATATGTGATTAAGACTTATGAATCTATTGTGAGTAAGTAACCAACCGATTTTTTGAAATTATTATTAACTAACCCATGTTTTAAGATCTATTACCTAATTAAGCTATGTGATACACTATTGCTACTATACTACTAGTTATTACAATGTTTTTGTTTTTCGTTTTTTAGCTACTACAGAATACTTCAATAGATAAATTACAAATCTAAACTAACAACACTAAACATAAACTACAGGACAGCAAATAATCGGATCCAGATCTTCATTTTTTATTTCAACAATTCACCATTACAACTTCAAGTGAAAGAGATATGTACCTGGTTTTGAAAGGAATGGGAAAATGGCAAATCAACAAGGCGGTGAAAAATACAGCAACAACAACAGTAACAACCAGCAGTAGCTTCAACACCTCAATTCCGAAAATCCCAGCAATACGGAGAAAAACAAAAACAAACAAGTAAAAAATAGAAAAGAAAAATATTTTCCAGATTTTCTCTTTGTTTTGGCTTTCTAGCTTTGAACTCTTTTCACTTCTCAAAAGAAACTCTCAAAAATTGCATTTTTTTCCGTGTATACTTCTGTATCCAGAGTGTATATCGAGTGTATACTACAGCAGGGAATTTTTTTTTTATTTTTTCTTCTCTTCCGATTTTTCCTCTCTTTTTTCCCCCTTTCTTTCATAAATCCTCTCTTCTATTTATAGGCAAGAATTTCGAAAATTTTCAGATTTTTTATTAAAAAGAAAATATTTTTTTAATTTAAAGAAAACCCACTAATCCATGTTTTCCTCTCCTTGTTTTTTTCCTTGATTTCCTTGCCCCCCACTACTTTATGTCATGTAATTATGATTATTTTTTGCTAAAAAAATCTGAAATTTTCTTCTTGGGCCAAGGGGTTTTGGGTTGGGTAAGGGTTCTTAGGATTGAGCTTGTAACTTAATTTGCAAGATGGCCCAATCCAAATTTTTTCCATTTTGCTCTTCTCCATTATTCAACTTCCTAATTAATAAAGCCCAAAATACTAAGATTAATTTATAAAAACTAAAATTATCTTGAAATACTAATCTCATAATAATAATTGTCACCTAATTTTAAATGGTAATTAAAATACAATCACACAATTTGGACATTAAAGGCTAAAATGCAAAAGATGCCTATTTTTTGTGATTTTTATTTTTGTAAGATAAAATTAATTACTCCTAATTGTAGAATTAAATCCTAAATGCAAATATATATATATATATATATATTGTCATTATTTTTAAAAATGACACTAAATTCACAACAATTGCAAACAACACAAAACTCTTTTATTTTGAATTTTTGGGAGTAATTCTCATATAGGGCAAAAATCACGTGCTCACAATCCTCTTTGCGCGTAAACACGAAGAGTTTCTGTGCAAAGACAAATGAGCGGATACGAGCGATTTTTGCCCGTTTGAGCACTCCGTGAGAAGTATTCTTTTTTTCAAAATTTTGACCGAACCTTTGCTTCAAGAGGTTTCCTACATATCCCTGGCTAAAAAGGAATCTAGTCAATGTTGGTTGGGAAGTTTTGGTAGCTGGGACTACCATGTGACTATGATTTTGCTGTTACTGATGTTGCTGTTGCGGCTACCGCTTGCCGACCTCCTTATTACACCGGGGAATGTAAAATGAAGAAGTTATTCTAAGCTATGATTCTACAATTACAATTATTCCTATCCTAGCTTTTGTTTGCTTCTCCTTGTCTTTTTTTTCTTTGATTTTTTGAGATGCTGACTCTCCTTTGTTTGTTGATTTTCTTTCTTGTTTTCCTCTTCTTCTTTTTTTTGATTTTCAATGGTACTTCTTGCTCTCGAGCTGAACCTGCTCAAAACAAAACAGCAAACTACTTTTTTTTTCTTTTTCTGCCCCAGTGTGGGCTTTTAGCTATATAAACCATGATGTGCAGAAATATATTCTCGTATTTGAAGGTGGGCGCCTAACAGAAATTAAACGTGCAATGTGACGCAGAAAAGTATTCCCGTATTCGAAGGTGGGCACCTAACAGAAATTAAACGTGCAATGCGATGCAGAAGAATATTCCCGTATTCGAAGGTGGGCACCTAACATAAATTAAATGTGCAATGCGATGCAGAAAAATATTCTCGTATTCGAAGGTGGGCACCTAACAGAAATTAAACGTGCAATGCAATGCAGAAAAGTATTCCCGTATTCGAAGGTGGACACCTAACAGAATTTAAACGTGCAATGCGATGCAGAAAAGTATTCCCGTATTCGAATGTGGGCACCTAAAAGAAATTAAACGTGCAATGCGATGCAGTAAAGTATTTCCGTATTAGAAGGTGGGCACCTAACCGAATTTAAACGTGCAATGCGATGCAGAAAAGTATTCCCGTATTCGAAGGTGGGCACCTAACGTAAATTAAACGTGCAATGCAAAATGTAAAAATATTCCCGTATTCGAAGGTGGGCACCTAACGTAAATTAAACGTGCAATGCGATGCAAAAATATTCCCGTATTCGAGGGTGGGCACCTAACGGAAATTAAACGTGCAATGTGATGCAAAAAGTATTCCTGTATTTGAAGGTGGGCACCTAACAGAATTTAAACGTGCAATGCGATGCGAAAAGTATTCCCGTATTCGAAGGTGGGCACCTAACGAATTTAAACGTGCAATGCGATGCGAAAAGTATTCCCGTATTCGAAGGTGGGCACCTAAACGAAATTAAACGTGCAATGCGATGCAGAAAAGTATTCCCGTATTCGAAGGCGGGCACCTAACAGAATTTAAACGTGCAATGCGATGCAGAAAAGTATTCCCGTATTCGAAGGTGGGCACCTGACAGAAATTAAACGTGCAATGCGATGCAGAAAAGTATTCCCGTATTCGAAGGTGGGCACCTGACAGAAATTAAACGTGCAATGCGATGGAGAAAAGTATTCCCGCATTTGAAGGTGGGCACCTAACGAATTTAAACGTGCAATGCGACGCGTAAAAGTATTCCCGTATTCGAGTGGGCACCTAACGAATTTAAACGTGCAATGCGACGCGAAAAGTATTCCCGTATTCGAGGGTGGGCACCTAACGAATTTAAACGTGCAATGCGATGCGTAAAAGTATTCCCGTATTCGAGGGTGGGCACCTAACGTAAATTAAACGTGCAATGCGATGCGTAAAAGTATTCCCGTATTCGAGGGGGGCACCTAACGAATTTAAACGTGCAGTGCGATGCAGAAAAGTATTCCCGTATTCGAAGGTGGGCACCTAACAGAAATTAAACGTGCAGTGCGATGCAGAAAAGTATTCCCGTATTCGAAGGTGGGCACCTAACAGAAATTAAACGTGCAATGCGATGCAGAAAAATATTCCCGTAGCCTGAGGACTGGGGAGTGGATTTTAAAAGATGTTACCTTCCTCTTTTTGGTATTTTCTTTTACCAATTATCTCTTGCCTGTGAATTTCTCCACTTATTGGCGAACTTCTCTTTTTGGTGTTTTCTATTTTCCACATTGGTCACATTCACTTTAAAGTGATTAGTGACAATTTGTTCCCGCATGAAACAGAACTTATTAGATATAACCTGCTGGCAACTGGCATCTGCCGTCCCTGCTTCTTATTGCTTTCTTCTTTTTGCTTTTCTCATGTTGTGTAGCTTTCAACTGCTTATCCCTTGCAGACTCTTTTTGTATTTTCTCATTTTTTTCCATTTTTGTTTTGTTTTCTTTTCCTTTGGCCATATTTGCCAAGCTTCCTTATTTCCTTCCCAACTCTTCCTTCTTTCTGACCCAGTGTTGTTTCAGCTTTCGTTATCAGGAGATGGTAGTTAGCTCTCAAAAGGTAAACAATGAAATGCAGAAAAATAAAAGAAAGGTAAGGGCGTTTTGGAGAGATGATAGAACTTATCTGGGTATTTGCTGGCTGATTCCGCTGACCATGCCATGTATTTAAACTCTGACCTAGTTCGTTCCAATCATTATTCTTTCTCTGAATTGTTTCTAGCCCAAACCGATACTATTTTTTGTTGTTTTTCTCTTTTCTGGTAGTCATCACGATCGCCCTACGGTGCCTCGAAAGTTTTTCACCAATAGAACTCTCTCATTTATTCTCTCAACCTCACAATCGCCTCGCAGTGCCTGTTAAGGTTTTCACTAACAAGACTCTTTCATTTTATTTCTCTCAAACTCACAGTCGTCTCACAGTGCCGGTTAAGGTTTTCACCGATGAGACTCTCTCATTTTTCATTATTTCTCATTTTTCCTTTTGTATTTTGTTTTCTTACCACAGGTGTTGTCCGATGTTTCGCTCCTCCTTCATTGCATTCGTTATCATTTCGGAATTGATCAGAAGGTCTTTCTTTGGACCGTAACGTGACTTTTGGATGGGTTAAGAAAGAAAGGTACAAAGGCTCAAAATCTCACGAGGGTTCAAAGATATTTACAACTCTCGGAATTATTAAACATAACTTCTGCCCCAGTTTCAATATGTGGGGAATTTTTGGATTTTTTCTTTATTATGACTGAACCTCAGAGAGGCTGCCTACGTACCCTTTCGGGATCAAGTCAGACGTAGTTCATACAACTTCATTAGTTAGATGGATTTCTTTTGACTTTTTCCCGATTTCTTTGTCTTTTTCTCTTTTTTTCATTTTTTCATTTTTTTTTTTTTGCATTTTATCATTTTTTTTTCATTTTGACAATTTTGATCTTATTGCGCTAAAGAGATTCCGAGAGAGGGATATGAAAGAATATATTCATTAAGGCTCAAAGGGGTTATCAATGGATAAAGTGTTTGGATAGAGAATAAAATGCCTTCGTCATTTCAATTCCAAAATCACAACAAAATACAAAACAAATAATTGAAAGGGAATTATACATAGTATCTTTTGACTGCATCTGAATTGATAGCAGTCTCTACGCACTTTCCTTCAACATCTGTTAAATACAATGCTCCATTGGACAACACCCGTGATACCAAAAACGGTCCCTGCCAATTTGGCGCAAATTTTTCCTTTGCCTCAGCCCAATGCGGTAAAGTAACCAATCGCAACCAAAATGAGATTATGCCCATTGGAAGTTGCTGGCTCTATTGGTCCAATAACATATATGACCCTATTTCAAAGCAAAGAAAAATCTGTTAGTTTAAATATGGTGGTTGGTTGTGGCCTTGAACTTTGATGGCGACTACTTTCCACTTGAATGCCTTTCATGTTTACCAACTATCCAAAAATCTGTCTTCCTTACGGCATGCATGTTGTTCCTTTCTTGACGGATCCCACAAAATCCGATCTTGAGGTCTATGATTTCTTCAGTGATTTCATTGGACAACCTTGGATGTTTCTTGACTGACTCTTTCCTTTGTCAAAATATACTCCCATGTTTCCATTTGTTGTGAGTTGGCACTTTGCCGACCTTTGCGTCTCGTATGAACCCCAAACATTTTAATTGTTACCCATTTCATTGCACATGTTGCTCTTTTGGCTTAAATCACTGGCCTTGTCATTCCCTGACTTACGACAATTGTCGTGTTGGCTAAGTCCCATCTTGTGCAATTGGAAAGCTTGGTGGCAAATTTTGAAATCATTTCTATACTTGTTATGACCCGACTGACTCGATAAGAGGGAGAGTAAAACAAAGTGTGAAGAATAAAAAGAAAATACAATTCCTAACAAGAAACCTACAGAAGAATGACCTATCGGATATGAATATCGAATCTAGCGACCTTGACATGCACTTTCAACCTTCTCTGTATAGTGAATCTGATGTTCAACTCCTGTTGTAATTTCTACCGTGAAACCGGTGTTCAAGATTTCATTCAACTCCTTAGTCGACTTGTAGTGCCCAAAGGGTTTTCACCATCAAGCCTCTCTCATTTTATTTTCTTTCTCTTGACTCGCTGTCGCCTTACGGTGCCCGTGAGGGTTTTCACCGATAAGACTCTCTCATTTTAATTTCTCTCACCTTGGAGTCCCGTGGTGTTCTCAGCATCTCTTGAATTCTTCATTCCCCTTTGTTCAGACTGGAGTGTTGCCCCCGATGCGATTTACCTTTGTTCGTTTGACTTGGCATTTCTCGAAGATTGATCGGAAGTTCTTCCTTTGGACCGTAATGGAGGCTTTTGGAAAGGATATAAAGGCTCAAAAACATTTCATCGTGGGTTAAAATTACAACTTTCAGAATCTTATTTATTCAACAAACATAACTTCTGCCCCAGTTTCCTTTTTGGGGGATTTTTTTTTTTTTTGGATTTTTCCTTTATTGTGACTGAACCTCAGTGAGGCTGCCTACGTACCCTTTCGGGATCAAGTCAAACGTAGTTCGGATCATAAGATCGCTTCCTTGTTGCGATTTGACTTCTCCCGATTTTTTTCTTTTCTTTTTCTTTTTCTATTCTTTTTCTTCTCTTTTTTTTCTTTTGTTTCTCGCTCAATCCTCAATTTTTGTTGTTGATTCCGAAAAGGGGATATGAAAGAAAATATAATATGGCTCAAAGGGGTAGCAATGGACGAAGTGTTTGGATAGCCGAACGAAATGCCTTCGTCATTCCAATCTTCAAAACCTACCAAGTACAAATTACACGGTTAAACACCTTTGATTGATTCACATTTTTGCCTTCTGTATTTGACGATTCTCAGTGCCATTGGGCAACAATCTCGATACCACGAATGGTTCCTTAGCTTTGGGGTATTTTTGCCTTTGGCTTTAAACTGATGATGCATTTCCAAGGCATTTCTTTATGTTACGTTTTCCCCAATGTTCACTTGATTCCGGCTTCACAGTATTCAATATGTTTTTATTTCTTCCGAGTATCATTACATCTTTAACATTGTTTCATTGACTTTTTAAAATCAGGCTTAGAATTATGTGCATGTCATGTTGCTAAAACCAGTATGAGAAGAATTGAAAAGTGATCAGAAATGGAATGACTAGGAATGATGGGAAATAAAGAGTTGTATTAAACTGATGGGTTGAAACAACAAAATGAACAGACTAGACTAGAATTACAAACCTAGACGGCACTAAACAATTTTTATTACTAAACAAAGCAACGTGAAAGATATAAGGGTTTTGACTCTCAAGACAACGTCCGGATTACAACCCTGAAATAACCCGGGCAACAGAGATGATACCAAAATAAACCACCAAAACTCCAGGAGGTGGAGCGCCTTCCCAATTGACAAGCATGACATCTTAGCCACTGTATTCTGCATTAAGATCGCTTTCTATTTAAATATCCTCAACTTCAATGGACAGATTCCCAAGAAGAATCTCTTCACCCTCGTCATCGGGCATCATCCCCACAAAATGTGCAACGTTACGTGCAGGTAGAGGATTCTGTGTAATGTTCGGGGTGCCAGTGTCTTGGACCGCAATCATTCCTGCCTGAATCATTCTTTCTATTTCCTCTTTCAAATTCCAACATCTTTCAACATCATGCCCCTGAGAATTGGAGTGGTATACACATCGTGCAGTAGGATCGAAGCTTCTTGCAAGAGGATTTGGAATACATCTGGCGAGCGGCTTAATCAAGCCAACATGATTCAACCTTTCGAACAGACTCGCATAAGATTCTCCGATAGGGTGAAAACCTTTTCTCGCTTCAGCAACCTTTCCTCCCTAAACGCCTTGTTTGGCCTGAAACCTGACCCAGGGGGTTTCCGGTATGTTTGTGGGGGTTGGTAGGCTTTTTGTGGAACTGAGTACCTTAAAGGTGAAGTACGATTTTGGGTGCCCTGGGAGAGTAGTGGTGTTGGGGACGGAAGTAGTCTTGGGAAAGCATAGCTGGGGGACGAGTAATTGAGCTACTCGAGTGGCTGGAAAGGCCGCGATAGGCAGGTATATTTGGCATCGGGTTCAGTGTACGTGTAAGGACATGGTCCATGAAACTAGGTGGTGGCGGGGGTGGTGCTTTTCCATCCATCCACGCCCGATACATTTCAGCCACGTGTTGTCTTAATATTTTGACTTCTTCTACTAACATGTGGTTCCGTTCAACTAGCTGTTGTCGGGTACCGGTACCAACCCACTCATTCTTGAGATTCTCTGCCATTGTCCTCTGACCTTGTATTATAGGGAAGAGTTATTTTGGAACCACAACCAGCCACCTTTCCGAAAATGGACACAACAAAACGAAGCCAGCATGTCAACATTAAGGTATTCCGCTTATTGATCATTCTTTTTTTTTCTATTTTCTTTTCTTTTTCCTTTTTGTGGTTTTTTCATTTTTCCTTTTTTTTTCTTTTTGTAGTTTTTTCATTTTTTGTTTTTGGTTATGGAAATGGTCGAATCCTATGTGGATTGCCTACGTATCATGACCTCGCATGAATCAGACCGAGCGTAGTTCTTGCAAATTAATGCAAGAAATAAAGAGATGTTTATTTGATTTTTTTTTCTTTTTCTTTGAAGGAAAATTATAGAAGCCGACTCCAACTACAAACTTGTGTAGGAGATTTCTACAAGAATAAGAATATTTTTGGTGTCAATTATGACTATTTCTACAAAATTGGCCACATAATGGCTTATTTGACAAAATGACTATTTTTGCAAAATTTATTTAAGAAAGATAAACTTGAAATTTTCTTATCCTGTGGCTCATGGGGCATCGTTCGGCATCACCATAAACCAACACAAAACTATTTTCATAAATTGGCCATATAATGGCTTACTTAGACAAAGTGGCTCTTTTTTCAAAATTTTTTATCCTGGGGGCCTATGGGGCATCGTTCAACACCGACACAGGCCAACACAAGACTGAGGAAGTTAAAATGCAAAAATGTGGCTATTTCAGCAAAATTCCGGCCATGTAATGGCTTATTTGATAAAGAGGATATTTTTGAAAAGTTGAGCAATGACTCAAACTTAATTTTGCGGATACAGCCTTTCGACATTTCCGCGAGGGAACATTTCAAGGTTGTGTCCAAAATTATTTACAAACGACTCGAAGTGGCTATTCTTGCAAAAACAGCCTTCCAGCGTCCTTTTGAGGGACATTCGACTTATTTTAAGCAAGAATAGCATCACCCGACTTATTTATAATAAAATAAACAAAATTTGACATTTTTTTTTTAATTTTTTGCAAAAGGGGTGTGAACCCCGACTTGATTTTGCGGCTATGGCCTTGCAACATTTCCACAAGGAATATTTCAAGGCTATGCATGCAAATTATTAGAAATGATTCAAAGTGGCCATTTTGCAAAAATAGCCTTCCGGCGTCCTTTCGGAACATTCAGCTATTTTCAAAAACGGCATCACTTTGATTTTATTGACAAAAACACACACATTTTTTTTTTGATTTTTTGAAAGGAGTGGTTGGACCCGATGAGGGTTGCCTACGTATCCCACCTAACGGCGAGAATCAAACCTGCGTAGTTTGGTCAGATTAATTGACCAATTATTTCGACAAAATTGTTCCACCTTTTTTTTAAATTTTCAAATTTTCGGATACCTATTTCCTATAAATCTTATTTTCCTTTCTCTCTTTTTTTTTTCTTTTTCAATAATTTTTCTATCCTCGAGATTTCCGCCGGTCCGCATAACGATCAAGGACAATAAAATGCAACACATAACATGCTCGGTATTTTTCAATACCGGGTCACCTGTCCTAGACGGACCCAACCCCCGTGTTGAGTCCCCTAAGTCAAATATGATGCAAATAATCGTCCTAGACCTATGTTCAAAAATCTTACGGTTTCATAGAGTGCTAGACCGTGTACCCGAGCGGACAACTCGAATCGAGGAGGGGGCTACGTACCGGTGACCCACGAAGTCAATCGGCTTTGTAACTTATCCGGCCTCTATTTTCTTAATTTAAGGTGACTTTAACAGAAAGGGGAGTCTCAACCAGTAAGCACATCCCCGGAGGTGAAGAGAGAAAGGTTTTCGGCACAATTTTATATACAATCCATATAATATCAAAGCGATAAAGCACATAGCATGTTGTTCAAATCATATAACAAAGTCAAACAATAACGCGAATGGCAATTCTAAAGAGCTCGAGTTCTTAAACCCTGAAATCGAAGTTCGGGGTTGGGGTCCCCAGCAGAGTCGCCAGAGCTGTCACACCTCCCTTTTGCTACCCCACTTAAGCATACAAGTACGCTTGTAAGGTATACCCCGACGCTCAAATATCCGAAACGGATAAAAATAACGTAAGGGAAGGAGTTTTTCCAATTAAAGGACAATCGATTCGGGATTTTATTGAAATTAATCAGAGTCGCCACTTGGGAATGATAATGGTGTCCCAAGTCACCGGTTAATCCCGAATCCGAGGAATTTTGACTCTTAAAAATGTCTGCGAAGCAAAGATCCGGATAAGGAACTCTGTTAACCCGGGAGAAGGTGTTAGGCATTCCCGGGTTCCGTGGTTTTAGCACGGTCGCTCAATTGTCGTTCTCGACTCTTGTTTGACTCAATTACAGATTTTTAAACAACATGTAATGCTTTTTACATTAGGTATTATTTTTAAGGAATTTGCGACATCGCGAAAACACGCCTTGAGTCATACCGCAACTAGTACGCCTATGACTTTTGGTGTATTTCGGCTTTGCCTAGATTTGGATTTGAGTCGCACCAAGTGCACACTCGTTCAATGGAAAGTACATTAACATCGTGCCCTAAATAACGTCTATCGGCTTTTAACTTTTGGGAGAGGCTATGAAATTCGCTATTAGCCTCTCCGGTTCTACAATGTTATCTTATTACTAAATGGGGGCCCCGGTGTTTGAAGTCGGGCGAGGCTCATCCCAATTATTTATTAAAGTCCAATCCTATTTGTTCAACTATGTTTGCTATACATTGTTTTTACCTTAAACGATTTTTAATAAATATTTCAGGCCCATAACACGCCTTGGGCCCAAACTAAATAAAATTGGAAACAATTGAAGCAACAGAACAAAGATACACATTTGAAATGGAAAGCACTTTTATTTATTCAGTGAAGGAAATCAATATTATACATTAGCTACAAATTAATTATTTATTACCATAAATCAGAACTAACAAACTACTTCTTCCTCTTACACTAGCGTTTTGAAGTTAATACCAGTTAATACCTAATTTGAGAAAGCGACGGATTACATAATGGACTTAAAGAATGATTAAACTAATTAACTATGGATCCGAATTAACCGATTAACTACTCACGAATATATACATTACCAGTTTCGTTATGTACTAGGCATTTTTACATTACAAAGATGGTTCTAATTAAATTGTATCAATATCCGTAAATAAATAACTCAGAGACCTATTTATAATTATGCTACTGATTTCAATATGGCTTGTTTTATCACCAGATTATTAACCTAAAACATGATTAAAGCACTATCTAATCTAACATTTCCTATTTTAAGCTTATCTATGTGTAAATGACATCTGATATGTGATTAAGACTTATGAATCTATTGTGAGTAAGTAACCAACCGATTTTTTGAAATTATTATTAACTAACCCATGTTTTAAGATCTATTACCTAATTAAGCTATGTGATACACTATTGCTACTATACTACTAGTTATTACAATGTTTTTGTTTTTCGTTTTTTAGCTACTACAGAATACTTCAATAGATAAATTACAAATCTAAACTAACAACACTAAACATAAACTACAGGACAGCAAATAATCGGATCCAGATCTTCATTTTTTATTTCAACAATTCACCATTACAACTTCAAGTGAAAGAGATATGTACCTGGTTTTGAAAGGAATGGGAAAATGGCAAATCAACAAGGCGGTGAAAAATACAGCAACAACAACAGTAACAACCAGCAGTAGCTTCAACACCTCAATCCCGAAAATCCCAGGAATACGGAGAAAAACAAAAACAAACCAGTAAAAAATAGAAAAGAAAAATATTTTCCAGATTTTCTCTTTGTTTTGGCTTTCTAGCTTTGAACTCTTTTCACTTCTCAAAAGAAACTCTCAAAAATTGCATTTTTTTTCCGTGTATACTTCTGTATCCAGAGTGTATATCGAGTGTATACTACAGCAGGGAATTTTTTTTTTTAATTTTTTCTTCTCTTCCGGTTTTTCCTCTCTTTTTCCCCCCTTTTTTTCATAAATCCTCTCTTCTATTTATAGACAAGAATTTCGAAAATTTTCAGATTTTTTATTAAAAAGAAAATATTTTTTTAATTTAAAGAAAACCCACTAATCCATGTTTTCCTCTCCTTGTTTTCTTCCTTGATTTCCTTGCCCCCACTACTTTATGTCATGTAATTATGATTATTTTTTGCTAAAAAAATCTGAAATTTTCTTCTTGGGCCAAGGGGTTTTGGGTTGGGTAAGGGTTCTTAGGATTGGGCTTGTAACTTAATTTGCAAGATGGACCAATCCAAATTTTTTCCATTTTGTTCTTCTCCATTATTCAACTTCCTAATTAATAAAGCCCAAAATACTAAGATTAATTTATAAAAACTAAAATTATCTTGAAATACTAATCTCATAATAATAATTGTCACCTAATTTTAAATGGTAATTAAAATACAATCACACAATTTGGACATTAAAGGCTAAAATACAAAAGATGCCTATTTTTTGTGATTTTCATTTTTGTAAGATAAAATTAATTACTCCTAATTGTAGAATTAAATCCTAAATGCAAAAGCGATATATATATATATATATATATATATATATATATATATATATATATATATATATATATATATATTGTCATTATTTTTAAAAATGACACTAAATTCACAACAATTGCAAACAACACAAAACTCTTTTATTTTGAATTTTTGGGAGTAATTCTCGTATAGGGCAAAAATCACGTGCTCACACCACTATATTGTTGTTCTTCATCAAGCAAATGTTAAGGGATTACTGTAGTTCTTCTTTTGGTAGAATAACATCATCTTCATACACCGATACACGTAACTTTCCTTCATGTGTCCGTTGGGGATTGTACAATGCCCTTATAAATTTTGTCCGTTATATACGTGTTCAAACGTCAAAATCTGACCCTATTTATTCCATATTTCTAGCTCGTGATATGTTTTACTACTAGGACAGAGCCACAGACACCATTAAAATCAAACTCGTTACTGTGCAGAAAGATGGAAAAGTTACCAGTCTTTTGACCATTCTATGTACAAGAAGGAAAAAAGGGGAAAAAAAAGTAGCTACAGAGCTTTTTGTTGTACTGCTCCATAGTTAATAGAAAAAGGTAGTAATAATAATACTAACTGTTCTACTACGTAGTATTTAATTCCCCATGTATTATTTTAAGCTTATATTATTACGCTTGAAGGGAATTTTGAAGTGATAGTAAAATTGTGTGTAACTTATAGGTCATGTGTTCGAGTTCTGGAATAAGTCACTGATGCTTACTGTATTGGGAAAAAGTTTTTTTTTACGTGGCAAGACACGTGGAGAGGTCAAAAGGTTATTCCGAAAAAGGATACGAGGAGATAAATTAGACACGAGACGAAATTTAACTACGAGTCCCGTATCTGTTTAGAGTAGGTTGGAACGTAATTCTAAAGACAAAGGATACCAAGAGCAAATAGATACGAGTTACGTATCTATTCAAGACATTCAAAGGCAACGGGTCAAAAAGCATTTAAAGCATGGATCTGGAGGCAGAAAGAAGTCCAAATTCAATCATTAAATACCTGATACGTTGAAGAATTAACATTTAATAAGAATGATTGTGTGACGACCTATTTAATGTTATTTATTACTCATAATTATGTCATTAAAACCTAGGTTTCAGAGTCAGCTATAAAAGGAGGGAGTTATACCAATTGTAGATGATCAACTGTTGAAAGCCTACTAAAATACAATTTTTCTTTACTGTTCATTTTGATTATTGAAAGCCTATTACATTTTTCGGTCTCTTGATTATCAGTAACCCGATTTTTCTATAATTTTCTGGTTTTAATCGAAGTTCTATATTTTGGTTAAATAAATTGGTTCCGTTACCGGGAATCTGATAATCTATTCTTTCTAAAGCTTACACACTTTACTTGTGGTTAACATCATGTCGAACAACATCAACACCACCACCACCAACAACAACAACAATGTTGTTGAAACCCAGATCCCTCGCGTTCAAGGGGATTTGAACAATGTTAACATAATTCATTCCCCTCCAGCCTCTCATGGAGATACTCTTGCATCAAACACACCATTACCAAAAAGGACATTGAATGTCATCAATGGAGGAGAGGATATTTACAGAGTAACGTACACGACTTCAAATAAAATTTTTAAAGTGGTTATTACACACGGGAAGCGAGTACGCCAAACCTTAGAGGATGAAAGTATGATTTTTGATGATGTAGACACAGAAGGAATGATCACTCCTCACAATGATGCACTGGTTATATCATTACTCGTGCCTGATACTAATGTAAAGCGAGTTTTGATTGATCCGGGAAGTTCTGTCAACTTCAGTTTGCTAAGAGTGTTGCAGGAAATACAAGCTGAAGATAGAATGATACCCAAAGCACATACATTATCAGGCTTTGATAATACAATTGTGATAACGATAGGTAAAGTAATTTTAGCAACTTATGCTGCATATGTCATTAATGAAACTAAATTTCAGGTAGTGGATATGGAAATGGCTTATAACTTAATCATGGAGAGACCATGGATTCATGATATGGATGTTGTTCCATCAACTCTACATCAAGTCATCAAGTTTCCCTCGCCTTGGGGAATATGTCAAATTCGAGGAGATCAACAAACAGCCAGGAGTATCAACGTTGTTGCAAGCACGAGTACCGTAGGAACAGTCAGAGGCAACAACAAGCAAATTTCAACTGAAAAAACAGATTTAGACTCGAGACCTGATGTCATTCAGGAACCCGAGGAAAATGAAAATATCAAGACAACAATAGAAGAGCTCGAAGCATTAATCTTATTTGAATAATGGCCTGAAAGGAAAGTTTACGTAGGGGTTAATCTAAGGCCTGACATGCGAGGTATGTTAATTGAATTTTTAAAAACTAACGGGCATTGTTTTGCTTGGTCCCATGCTGATATGACAAGTATACCACCGGAGGTGATGACTCATAAACTCAACGCGGATCCATTTTTTGCTCCAATCAAGCAGAAGAAAGGAAAGTAAGGAGCCTTCAAAAATCAAGTAATTCAAGATGAGGTTCAGAAATTATTACAAATTGGATCAATCCGCGAGGTAACGTATCCTGATTGGTTAGCCAATACGGTGGTCGTACCTAAGAAAAATAGTACGTGGCGAGTTTGCGTAGATTATACTGATCTAAAAAAAGCTTGCCCGAAATATTCTTTCCCTTTACCCATATAGATCAAATGATAGACGCAACTGCAGGTCACGAACTTCTAAGTTTTTTAGATGCATATTCGGGGTACAACCAAATTAAAATGCACCCCGATGATGAAGAAAAGACTTCTTTCATCATTGACCGGGGGACTTATTGTTATGAAGTAACGCCCTTTGGTCTAAAAAATGCTGGTGCAACCTATCAAAGATTAGTCACTAAAATGTTTCAGGAACATTTAGGAAAAACCGTGGAAGTTTATATAGATGATATGCTTGTCAAACTCAACATTCCGCTGATCACATTTCTCATTTATCTGTCACATTTGAAATCTTGAGTAAGTACAATATGAAGCTTAACCCAGAAAAATGTGCATTTGGTGTCGCCTTAGGTAAATTTTTGGGTTTTCTTGTTTCTAACCGTAGTATTGAGGTGAATCCTTCACAGATTAAAGCAATCGAAGAAATACACGATATCCTTACAAATAAAAAGGAGGTTCAACGATTGACTGGAAGAATCGCGGCCCTATGGAGATTTATTTCTAAGTCTTCTGAAAAATGATTTAAATTTTTCTCGGTAATTAAGAAACATGATCATTTCAAGTGGAATGAAGATTGCCCACGAGCTCTTAAGGATTTGAAAATTTATTTGTCAAACCCTCCTCTATTGGCAAAGCCAAAAGAAGGCGAGAAGTTACTAATTTACTTGGCAGTTTTAGAAGTAGCGGTAAGTGCTGTCTTAGTTCGTGAAGACCAAGGTAAACAATCTCCTATCTATTATGTAAGTAAGCCTTTATTAGATGCGGAAACAAGGTATCCACAGTTGGAAAATTTAGCATTAGCTTTAATTATGGCATCTAGGAAATTAAGGCCTTATTTCCAGTGTCATCCTATTGTTGTAGTTACATCTTTTACCTTACGAAACATTTTACATAAGCATGAACTGTCAGGTAGATTAGAAAAATGATCTATAGAATTAAGCGAGTACAAAATAAGTTATCAACCTAGAACTGCTATCAAATCCCAGGTACTTGCAGATTTCGTAGATGATTTTAGTCAGGGGATATATTTAGAGGCAGAAAAAGAATTACAAGTTTTTAATGGTGAAAACCCAGGGATTTGCACATTGTTTGGTGATGGCTCATCTAATGTAAAAGGGACAGGCTTAGGAATTGTTCTACTACCACCAACAGGAGAAATAGTTAGACAAGCTATAAAATGTCATCCTGTTACTAATAATGACGCAGAATATGAAGGTGTGATTACAAGTTTGGAATTGGCCCTCGAACTCGGCATCAAGAAAATCATAATTAAAAGTGATTCTCAGTTGGTAGTGAATCAAGTAATGGGGACTTATGTAGCCAGAGAAACCAGAATGCAGGAATATCTTGAGAAGGTGCGAGAATTAGTAAGACAATTCGAAACTTGGAAGGTAATGCAGATTCCAAGGGATGAAAATGCAAAAGCTGATGCTTTGTCCAACCTCGCATCTGTGGCAGATATAACAAACGATGCAAATGCTTCGGTTATACATTTACTCCATTTCAATATCGAACCTAATACGAACGAGGTAAATTTTAATCATTTGATATGGGATTGGAGGAATGAAATCATTTTTTTTTGCAGTATGGAACCGTACCTAATGATAAAACAAATGATCGTGCATTATGTAAGAAAGCTGCCCGTTATTGTTTACATCAAGGAAATCTTTATCGAAAAATGTTCAGAGGTCCTCTAGCAAGGTGTCTCGGTCCTTCGCAAACGGAGTATGCAATGAGGGAAATACATGAAGGACATTGTGGAAATCATGTGGGAGGTAGATCGTTAGTAAAAACATTGATACGAGCTAGATATTAATGGCTAGAAATGGAGGAGGAAACAAACGACTTTGTATCTAAATGTGATAAATGTCAGAGGTACGGAAACAATATGCATAGGCCAGCTGAATTACTACATCCAGTCTGTAAGGCCCCGTAAAAATTTTTGTGCATAAAACCTAGTAGCTATAGTGTCATGGTCCGAATAATGTGTTAGGAATGCGCGCGGTTCGAACCCTTGGTAGTGATTTAAGTTTCAAAAATGAAGAGAATCAATTTTTCCAGAAAAGTGTCAATTTTGCGGTCAAGAATGCGACCGCAGATCTGCTATGCGGACCGCATTCTTGCCGCAGAGCTTACCAGAAGGTTTCCCAAAATTATGTTGAAAATGCGGTCGATATGCGATCGCATAATGAATCTGCGGTGCACTTTGCGACCGCAGATCAAGAATGCGGACCGCATTTTGGTCGCATTCCATAGCAGTACATGTGTGAATCTTGAGGCAATTATGCGGTCACTATGCGGACCGCATGTTGATTCTGCGATCGCAGATGCGACCGCAGAATTGACCCGGCCCAGATTTTTGTAAAATTTTGACCCGACCTCTTCTTTAATATGACACCTTTCCCCTTCATTTTGTCATAACATCTTACCAAAATTAGAGAGAGAAGAGAGGGGTTTTGGAGAGAGAAGTCTTTTATCTTCAAAGATTGTTCCAAACATCTAGTCCAAAGGATTCTAGGGCAAGGATTCAACTTCCCCGAATCATTCAAGGTAAAAACCCTAACTATTTTCTTTGATTTTCAGTTTTAAATTGGGTAAAGAGAGGTTTGCATATAATAGCTTTTGAAAATATAATTTTTACACTCATGCATGATTATTGAACTTGATTTCTAGTAAAAAGAAGTGAGTAGAAGTAAGAGTCTTCAAGAACAAGGTTGGCAAGAGTAGGATACCTTGGGTAAGCATAAAGTAGGAAGTTAAAGGAAGAAAACTCGATACCAGGTATGTATGGCTAATTTTGATTCTTGTGAAATCGCCTATATGTGTGAAATTTGTTTGGTTAGTGTTAATTTGATAAATTGTGTGAAATTCTTGATGTTGTTGTTAGATATTCAAAGTTCTTGTTGAAATATGAGTGATGTGGTATGGAATATGAACCGAAAGGTAAATGAGAGTTGAATTGGGTAAAGAATTGTGAATAATGGTTATGATGGCCTATATGGTACCTTGTGGAAAAGAAACGAAACACTTGAGGATTGGTTTGTTGTGGAAATAGATGAAACACTTGAATTGTGGAAAATTATTGAACATACTTGTGTGAATATTCTTGATTATGGAAACATTGTAACTTGGTTATTGTGACGACCCAAAGGGTCATCACTTATTTTATTAATCATTTCGAGCTTCTGAGGCCTTGAAAACCTCATCCTATGTTGCCTCGATTTACGTGCACAATCCGAGCATGTAGCCGGAAAGATTTTGTGATAGAAAATATGAATTTTATGCGAAATGTGGATAAAAATGATATTAATATTGATATGGTTGACTTCAATCAATATTTTTGGTAAACGGACTCGGACCGGAGATTGGATGGTCCCGAAAGGTCCGTAGGAAAATATGGGACTTGGACATGAGTCCGGAGTCGAATTCGGAGGCCTAGAGCCCAAGTTATGAATTTTTCTGTGAAATTGTTTTTGATGTAATTGTTAAAGGAAAATGAATTAATTGACCTTGGTATCGGGCTCGTATTTTGGTTCCGACGCCCGGTACAAGTCTTAAATATTATATATGTGCTTTCTGCAAAGTTTGGTGACATTCGAATGTCGTTTGATATGTTTTGGACCTTGAGTTCCAAGTTTGAAAGTTTTGAAAACCAAAAGTATGAAATCATGAACTTGAGGCTTGATTTGATGAAAACGATGTGATATTGGCGATGTGATCGCACGAACAAGTTCGTAATGTGTTTTTGATGTTGTGTACATGTTTGGTTTGGAGCCCGGGGGCTCGGGTAAAGATTTGATAGGCCGTTGGATTAAATTCCGAATTTTTGCACTGCTGGTTTTTCACCCAACTGTTGGCTTCGCAATTGCGAAGCATTTCTCGCAATTGCAAAGGTGGCAGATCAAGGCATGGTTCGCAAATGCGAACCCTTGATCGCAAATGCGAAGGGTGCCCAGGACCGTTTGGGTTCGCAAATGCGAACCAAACCTCGCAAATGCGAGGCCTTCAGTGTAAAGGCATTCTTCGCAAATGCGAAGCATTCTTCGCAAATGCGAAGTCCCCTCATGCCCAGCCTTGTTCGCAAATGCGAACAATAGTTCGCAAATGCGAACATCCCAATATCCTGCCTGAGTTCGCAAATGCGAACAATAGTTTGCAAATGTGAACTTCCCAGTTTTGACTTGGCTTCGCAAATGCGAACAAAAGTTCGCAAATGCGAACTTCCCAGCCTTAGCTTATTTTTCAAACTCCAGAAATTGGTCGGGGTTCACAATTGCGAACCCATGCTCGCAAATGCGAATACAGAGACCTGTAAATCACGATTTCCAGCTTCATTCTTCACATTTCACAACCCAAAAACACCCATTTGCGATTCTTCACGGACTCCCTCTTCTTCAAAACAATTGTAAGTCACTTTTTACTTAATTCTTTCAATTCCGAACATCATTAAACATGTTTTTCAATAGAAATCAAAGGTTTTCATGGTAGAATTTCTTGTTTTTGGTAGAATATAGGGTTTTTAATAAATTGGAAAATTGGACCTCGAATTGAGGTCCGATTTTGAAACAAATCATATACTTGAACTCGTGGGGGAATGGGTAACCAGATTTTGGTCCGAACCCCGAGTTCGACCATGTGGGCCCGGGGTCGAAATTCACTATTCCGGGCATAATGTTGTAAAAGTTGTAATTGGCCTTATGAATTAGTTTGTTGAGTAGTATTGATGATATTAAATCAATTGTGTATAGATACGATTGGATTGGAGCCAAATTTGAAAGGAAAAGGCATTGCCACGGATTGAATTGTTCATAAACATTCGAGGTAAGTGTTTGTTCTATCCTAGCTTGAAGGAATAGGATTATGTGCTATGTGTTATGTGATCGAGTGCGGTGTATGGGCTGTGGTGACGAGCATCCATACACTGGCGTCTAGTATGACCGTGAGTCGTTGTTAATACTTGTTGCGAGACATGTTTGAAGATAAATTGTTGAACCCTTGCCGGGTTGTAGAATTGTTATTGTTCTCCCTTATTGGGACTTGTTGTGAAGATGATTATTGATTGCCCTTGTTGGGACGGTTTATGAATTATTGTTTCATTCTTTGCCCTTAACTGTGATTGTTATTTGGGTGAGGAAGAGTGATAATGCACGAAGGGTGATGCCATGCCTTGATTTATTATTTATGCACGAAGGTTAATGCCGTGCCTTGATTTATTATTTATGCACGAAGGTTAATGCCGTGCCTTGTTATTGATTATGCACGAAGGTTAATGCCGTGCCATGTTTTATTGATTATGCATGAAGGATCATGCCGTGCCTTGTTATTGAACCATGTACGAAGGATCATGCCGTACTATGGATGTGAGGATGAGAGTAAAAGCACGAAGGGTGATGCCGTGCACTTTATTTGCTTATTTGGTGAGGATGAGAGTAAAAGCATGAAGGGTGATGCCGTGCAACTACTTGCTATTCCTTGACTTGGTATTACTTGTGTTTCCATTATACTTTGTTTTCCTTGTGAACTTATTAACTGTTGTTAATTGTTGAGTTCTTTGAGATATTCCTTATTGTGTTATTACTTGGTTAATTCTTGTTATTTGTGGTATACATATATATTGAACTGCACAGGTTTATGTGGGTGTCTAGTCCTAGGCTTGTCACTACTTCGCCGGGATAGGCCAGACACTTACCAGCACATGGGGTCGGTTGTGCTGATACTACACTTCTGTGCATTTTTGCACAGGTCCAGGTTACGATCAGGAGCAGCAGCAGTAAATCGATTTCGTGGGAGTTGATCATATTTGAGACCGAGGTAGCTTGCAGACGTTCGCAGGCCCGGCGTCTCTTCATTTACTTATGTTACTAGCTGTAGTCTCTTTGTTCCGAGACAAACAGATTATGTTATATTTCTTTCAGACTTTTATGTGTAGTATTCAGTAGTAGTTCGTGAGTTGGTGACTCCACGTCTTGGGTAGAGGATTTCAGTATGGTTTTACCTTGAAACTGCTTAATACTATTTCGATAAAGTCTTCCGCACTTATTTAATTAAAGTTATGGTTTGTTGATAAATTAATTATGAAATTTTATTAAAAATAGGATAGTATAAATACAGTGGCTTGCCTAGCTACCACGAGTAGGCGCCATCACGATCCCGATGTTGGGGGAAAATCCTGGTCATGACAAGTTGGTATCAGAGCTCTAGGTTACATAGGTCTCACCACTCACGAACAAGCTTAGTAGAGTTTGAGAGGTAGGTACGGAGACGTCCGTACTTGTCCTCCAGAGTCTATTGAGTTAGGAAAGAGTCTCTCATTTGTTCTTTCTTGTCGTGCGACTTGTTCCTCAATTACTGATTGAATTTCTATTCTGTGACACGCGCTTCTTCGTCTGCTGACCAGCAGCCCGAGCCCCAGGCAGCTCCCGTGAGGGGCAGGGGCCGAGGCCGTATCAGAGGCTGTGGTAGGGGTAGAGCTCAGCCCCCGGCAGCTACTCCAGAGGTGGAGCCTCATATTGAGATTGACGAGGAGGTTCCAGTCCCAGCAGCTCCAGTGGGCCCAGCTCAGGTCCTAGGAGAGGCTTTATTTACCCCGGATCTTCGAGAAGCTTTGGTCAGGATAGCGGGATTTATGGACAGCGTTGCCAGAGCAGGCTTATTATCAGTTGCACCAGCCGCTTCTCAGGCTGGGGGAGGGGCCCAGACTCCTATTGCTCGTACTCCGGAGCCAGTAGCTCCTCAGCCTCAAGCACCGGTGGTTCAGCCAGCTGTGGCCACTTAGTCAGGTACCACGGCTCATGCCGGAGATGGAGCGGCCATGACTTCTGACTCTTTATGAAGACTTGATCGGTTCTCCAAGCTGTTTTGTCACGACCCAAGTTCACCAATCATGAACATGTCGTGATGGCACCCAGTCCCCATGACTAGGTAAGCCTAACACGTTGCGGAATATACCATTTTATGAATATTTAATAAAAATTAGCGGAAAATAAGATAAAAGGGGATGTAATCCGTGCCGCTTGGCACATACACCCGTCAAATACACTATATAAAACACCACCAAGAATTTGGAATCCCACGGGTAACACAGACTAAAAGAGAACATACAATTGTAGCTCTATGTGTAAAGAGTATCTAACAATGGAATAAAGGAAAACATCTGCTCGCACTAATAGAATAGAAGAAAGGCCTCCGGATCCGCGGATGTAGCAGATCATACCTCGAGGTCTCCCCAAGCGCTGCTGAATCACCTGATATGAGCCTGTCCTGATGTACCCGGATCTGCACAACAAAAGTGTGCAGAAGAGTAGCATGAGTACACCACGGCGGTACTCAGTAAGTGCCAAGCCTAACCTCGATGGAGTAGTGACGAGGAAGGTCAGGGCCTTATTGAGAGAAACAATAACATAATGATATTAACAATATTAAGCAGTTTAAATGATAATAATTCCGAAATAACAACAATAAAGTGATTACTGCAACCATCTACAATTACATAACAAGTAACAAACTCAATCAATAACTCACGATCTCCGGGAATCGAACCCATAGTCCCTACCAATAACTCAGGATCTCCGGGAATCGAACCCGCAGTCCCTACCAATAACTCAGGATCTACGGGAATCAAACCCGCAGTCCCTACCAATAACTCAGGATCTCCGGGAATCGAACCCGCAGTCCCTACCAATAACTCAGGATCTCCGGGAATCGAACCCGCAGTCTTTACCAATACAATTAAATAACAGCAAGTAACAAACTCAATCAATAACTCAGGATCTCCGGGAATTGAACCCACAGTCCCTACCAATAACTCAGGATCTCCGGGAATTGAACCCGCAGTCCCTACCAATAACTCAGGATCTCCGGGAATTGAACCCGCAGTCCACAAACGCAAACACAATCAGTAAGAGGAAAAGCACAGAGAAACATGTAACAAATAACTACAATTTACACCAAACCAGCATCAACAAGTTCAGGAAGTTCAAGTTAGACAAGTAGGCACTTAGACAGATAATCCTATCTAATCATGTTTTTCTAACGAATATCAGGTAAGTATTACAATGTAATCAATTAAATAAAAAGAATATGACAATTTGAGAAGTTCAAGAAAGGTGATTTTCCAACAATCTGCGCATGTACACGCCCGTCACCTCGCGTACAAGGCTTTAAATCAACACATAATATCCTAGGGGAGAAGGTTCCTCCATGCAAGGTTAGACAAGTCACTTACCTCAATTCCGGTACAAAACCGCTAAGAAACGACTCCGTTGCCACGAGTATCCGACTCCGAGTGGCTCAACTCTATCCAAATAAATTGCATATTGTAAATAATAATTCAAGTAATTTATTCTACAATTAAATTCTAAGCTAATACGAAAAATTATGAAAAATGACAAAGATCACACAAACATCGATGAAGCTCGATTTCTAAAAGACGACGTTTTTAGTCATACATATCCGAAATTCGCCCCTTAATGATACTACGATGATCCAATATAGTTATGTAACTTCAATCTACAATTCAACATTCAATAGGGCCAATATTGAGCATAAATTCCATAACTTATGCCATTTAGGCATATTATCAAACACCTTGTAGGCATGATTATTTTCACCTCATAACTATAGTATTGGTTCTTCCAACTGTCACCATTAACCGACAATTCATGTCACCATCATTCCTAACCAATTTATAACTTCCAAATACACATGTATGACCATCCATTCACACCCAACCAACAAAATTCCATCAAATAAACACCTTTAAATCCTACCATATTCATGTATTTAAATTGGGAATTTATGACTTCCAATTACCATGCCATAAGTTGTAATACTTGATTCATACTCATATTCCCATAATATATCCATATATATAAGTCTAAGGTGCAGGATTTATCTTTTGGAAGAAATCTTGCAAAACCCCCTTTTGAGCACTTGAAGGAATTTCTTGAAAATATAAAGATTTTCAAGATTAATCCATGTTAATATAAGTGTTTAGGAGTAGTAATCAACTCAAAATGCTCCAAAAATCTTACCTTGGATCATAGAAATGAAGAGTAGGACGGATTCCTCTTGAGAGAGCAAGCCCTTGCCCCAAAAATGACTTTGGAACTCTTTATACCCGGTCTTGGGGTATTTAGGGGCCTGGTACTAGCGCGCCCGCGCTAATTAGCGCGGGTTGAGGCAGAAAATAATCCATTAGCGCGGGCTACTAGCGCTCCCGCGATAAGGCCGCGCTACTGACACATGCCCAGAAAAATGGTCATCACTTTCTGTATACACCTCCAAATGACTAACGGTTTATTGCGTTGGAAACTAGACTCAAAGAGCTTTAATATGATAGGTTGTAGCTCTCACAACTCTTTATATAGCGGGAGATATGATCGTTTAAAGTGAGGTCTTGTGCACACTCATTTACATCTTCGCCTATTATGAAGTTTTCCAACTTCAAAAGTTTCCGTTAACCATCTGAAATCACCCCGAGGCCCCCGGGACCTCAACCAAAAATACTAACACCTCCTAAAACATCATGCAAACTTGTTCCAATCATCAACATGCATCAAACAATGCCAATACCATCAAATTACATCGAATTCATGCTTAAGTCCTTCTAAAACTTCCAAAACACGCATTTAATCAAAAACCCGACCAAACGACGTCCGAATGACCTGAAAATTTGCAGACATATCCACAATCACATAATGAAGCTACAGAAATTGTGAGAATTCCATTCCGACCCCCGGATGAAAATCTCACCTATCGTTCGGATTCGCCAAAATTTCAAACTTCGGCATTTCAAGCCTAATTGAGCAACATACCTCATAAAAACATTCCGAATGCGCTCCCAACCCCAAAATCACCTAACGGGGCTAATGGAACCATCAGATTTCCATTCCAAGGTTGGCTTAATGCTATTCCAAATACAGGCCATTTTTCAACTATAAGGCTCTTATTTAGGGACTAAGTGTCCCGAAACGCTTCAAATTCTATAACCGAACCTCCCGACGAACTACAATAGCAGAGATGAACTTAGAGAAATAGTTAGATTGGGGATCGGGGCATAATTTTTAAAAACGATCGGTTGGGTCGTTACATCTTCCCACACTTAAAAGATTCGTTCGTCCTCGAACGAGCATAGAAAACATACCTAGAGTGGTGAAGAGATGGGGGTACTAGTTGCGCATATCCTGCTCGGTCTCCCAAGTCGCCTCCTCGGCCGGCTGACCCTGCCACTGAACCTTTACTGAAGCGATGTTCTTTGACCTTGGCTTCCTAACTTGCCTGTCCAGGATGGCCACTAGCTCCTCAACATAAGGCAGATCCTCGTATAGCTGAACAAAAGTGAAACCCAACATGTGCGACGGTTACCATGGTATCCCCGGAGCATAGGGACATGAATTACGGGATGGCCCCGACTAGGCTGGGAGGTAAGGCCAGCTCATAAGAAACCTCCCCAACACGCCTCAATTCTCAAAAGGGCCAATAAATCTCGGACTCAACTGAGCACATTAGTCTGATATAATTTGAAGATATTCCCTTTTGTTCAAATAAATAAGTCTTAAAGCCTAATTCCAACATCCGGAATTCTATGTCAGGCTTGTTTTTATCAAGAGATCACATAATTATTCCTCACACGCCGTCCCCAAACATGACTGCATAACTTTGCTGGATTCTTACCTTGCAACACAAAATCCATAGGACCACGATAATATTTTTTCTTTTTTTATGACCAAATCAGCCAAAAATTCGACGAATCAGATGCTCTCATTTCACCTCATGGTCTACATAGGTCTTGTTCTAACTTTTACAATACTGACACGACGGAAGAGATGTGCTGATATTCATAACCAACTACTGAATCAACAATTCATTAAATCTATACTCTTGATAAGATCCATTACCTTGTCCTAAACCAGAGAATGATCTTTTTCTCTATAATATACTTCATATAATTAGTTTGCACTGACCCCAAATCCCATAACCTCATCTCACCCAGTACGAACTGCTCATTCGATAAGCCACATCAGACATAATCAAAAGTCCTACAATATGACACAATGTCTCAGTAGGCCACTAATTCGTACGTGACACAAAAGGAAGGCGAACACTAGAGAGAACTATTCAACTCTCACACTAACATGGACTTCCTCGGAAAAATAGGAAACAGAACACATAACAGCAAATATGGACACTGAAATAAGTATCACACTGTTGCGACGTGCAACCCGATCCCAACAATATACCCATGGCGGCGTGCCACCCGATCCAAACAATATAACCATGGTGGCGTGCCACCCGATCCAAATAATATAAAACTCACATAAGGAGCCAAACGTCGAGCTGAATAGCTCATCACATCAAAATACTGAATATCGAGCATAAGCACACCAAGCTGCATGATATCAATCACAAGGAAACATATAGCGCTATAGGCTACAAACTCAAGCACAACTGAGGTGCGATATATTATCTAAGTCTCAAGAGCCATCATGCTCATATAACATCACCGCTGAGCGGAACCTCAACACATAAGGAATTTACCAAGCCGTCTCACAACTCATACGGCACGATATATCTTTACATGAATTAACTAACCACGAAATAAGACCGCGACTATCCCTCTATAAAGGGCGCATTGCTGGAAGAAACACAACTGGCCTGATGCAAGGCTCACTTCCACATTTAAACCAATCCACCGACCTTAAGTCTATCCTGGTCGTGCCAAGCTAAGTCAATAATATTTCACAGGTCTATAACCCAATAAGCAGAGTGCCCTCCGGGCATAAATTCTCAAATGAATGATATCACCAAAATCCTCATACTTGGTTTAAATTTCTAACCAATCAAGTGACTACAAGTCACACCTATACAATCTTCTTGTGGGTCAAGCTCCCACCATCCTCCGAATAATTAAACGGGCATGCACATTCAACCCACCGGCTGCACTAACACTAAAAAGCGATCAGGAGTCCCTAACCGGGATGCAAAGCCTTTCTCACAGAACACCGATCTCAAATGATACTGATGTTAATACCCATCTTATTCAAAACACTGATACTCCTTTCCTGCTCATCCGAGCTCTTTATATCACATTCATTGACCAAACTTTGACCTTGGTCCTTACTTCAAATTTCATACTACTCACTGCACATCACGTGCCGATATACGATAAACACAATTTCCATCATAGCTCTAGAACTGACGATTGGCTAATATTTTATCACATAAGACTTTCCATTTAGCTCAATGTAGGAGAACTATAACAACATACGGCGAATTCTCATAACCATCGAATATGCCAATCTCTAAGTAGTGGTCCAAGCCACCATAACCCTTCCCGAGATCTGCCTACTCATAACAGGCCCTTAACAGAAGAATACTTCAGAATTACATCAATCACTGCGGCCGACAAGTCTCAAATGCACCGCCACAAATCACATGCATAATTTGATCACGTTGCATGAATTGATCATTGACACCAATACGCCAACTCAACTATGGCTGATCAATCTACTTCCTTCCAGGTTATCCTTGATTGCCTTAGAAATGTTAATATCTTCCTTCAATACCTAACTTATTCCAACCGCACTTACCCCGAGTGACCTTAAATGATAAGGCCATGCTATCTCAAGAACGACGACCATTTTATGTCTCTCAAATACTACACCACAAGTCAAAACATCATAGATCGTTTTGTGCCTTTCTTCATAAGTTGCTTCAAAAGCTTGAGCCTCAACTGTACTTATAGACTCAGAATTATCAGGCACCACACTTTACCTCTTGAATTCACTAGGACCGCTATTGAGAGCCATCCAACCCTGACTTGCCCCAGTACACAACCAACTCTACTAAATTTTGTAACATATGAATACCCTCTCGATAAAGCCCCCAGCGAAACCACTTCCCGCAAAGCCTGCACCTATACGAGGCATAAATCATGAGTCTTTCCTCAAGTTTGAACACGAGCCAGTAAGGCTAACCATAACATGCATTCAACAATTCATATACTGAAATTACCACTCATGGCCCTTTTTCTGTGGCTGCAATAACACAATAATACGCTAGTATCCAGAATTCACATAGGTAATTAACCATGCGACCCAATCTTAAGCGGTGGGACTCTCCCACTTAGCCCAAAGCCACTATTACATGACTCTCGAACACATTAGAACCATTCTCTCAAGTCATTTACTATTATTCCACTGCAACTCACTTGATCCAACGAATATAACCACATGTGCTCTATTAGTACTCTAAGACCATAGGGTATGACCTCATCCCAATACAACCAAACATTTTCTCGCTCCATGCACCGAGCATTCTCTACCAACGATATCTTAAAACATACTATGATTCTCACATGCCTGCGAAGCACCATGTAGCCTTTGTCGAATATTTCCCTGCTGATAATAAAATGTAGAGTTTATTAGGGACACAGGAACATCCAAAGTCTCAACATCATACCATACGAGCCTCAACTCTTGCCCATCCGCAAGTTATCAAGAACTTTTTGTTGAATAGCACCTAAATACATCGCAGGCCAAATCTGATATGACACATGACCTATAATTAGATCGTTGATAGTGAAATCCTTTCACTTGACACGAAGCCTTAAGATACATCTTGCTAATCCATGATACTAGCCTTTAACATTCGTACATTTTCATCATAAGACAAGCCAAAGACATTCGTTTGGTACATGTCCTTCTTAAGACAGTTAAACTCATTTCCCCCCAGTATCTCTGCTGTCTGAATCCTTCGCTAAATAGATATCTCATGTGAACCATATAGTCTTTATTACCACCAACTATCTTTAGATCTACATCCACCTTTTGATTTTACCATTGTTGTGACGATTTGGTAGTTAAGTAAACCTTCTCAAGACCGTACTTATCAATCGAATGTCAGAATCTAGAGCACCCCCATGTGCACAATTGAAGATCTCTCAATTCTCTTGCATTATCGATATGGATGACACGCGGTAACAATGGTTGAGTAAATTCTTGACTCCCTTGAAATCCCTCTGCAGTATCACGAACCGTCGGCGCATACTTGATACCGAGTGCGCAATTTCAGTACATGAGTGGATGCAAAAGATTTGAAATCCCTCTGCAGTATCACGAACCGTCGGCACATACTTGATACCGAGTGCGCAATTTCAGTACACGAGTGGATGCAAAAGAACATATGACATAGGCTCTAACTGAATAAATGGCGCACGATAAGGAATTCAAAGAATTGAAGAGTTTCCTAAACAGTTACATAGCCCCTCGTAGATAAATACAGACGTCTCCGTATCGATCAGCGAGAATCTAAGTAACCGGTCTGTGCCCCGTGACTCCTACGAATCTAGAGCTCTGATACCAACTTGTCATGACCCAAGTTCACCAATCATGAACATGTCGTGATGGCACCCAGTCCCCATGACTAGGTAAGCCTAACACGTTGCGGAATATACCAGTTTATGAATATTTAATAAAAATTAGCGGAAAATAAGCTAAAAGGGGATGTAATCCGTGCCGCTTGGCACATACACCCGTCAAATACACTATATAAAACACCACCAAGAATCTGGAATCCCACGGGTAACACAGACTAAAAGCGAACATACAACTGTAGCTCTATGTGTAAAGAGTATCTAACAATGGAATGAAGGAAAACATCTGCTAGCACTAATAGAATAGAAGGAAGGCCTCCGGATCCGTGGACGTAGCAGATCATACCTCGAAGTCTCCCCAAGCGCTGCTGAATCACCTGATATGCGCATGTCCTGATGTACCTGGATCTCCACAACAAAACTGTGCAGAAGAGTAGCATGAGTATACCACGGCGGTACTCGGTAAGTGCCAAGCCTAACCTCGATGGAGTAGTGATGAAGAAGGTCAGGGCCCTACTGAGAGAAATAATAACATTATGATATTAACAATATTAAGCAGTTTAAATGATAATAATTCCGAAATAACAACAATAAAGTGATTACTGCAACCGTCTACAATTAAATAACAGCAAGTAACAAACTCAATCAATAACTCAGGATCTCCGGGAATTGAACCCACAGTCCCTACCAATAACTCAGGATCTCCAGGAATTGAACCCGCAGTCCCTACCAATAACTCAAGATCTCCGGGAATTGAACCCACAGTCCCTACCAATAACTCAGGATCTCCGGGAATTGAACCCGCAGTCCCTACCAATAACTCAGGATCTCCGGGAATTGAACCCACAGTCCCTACCAATAACTCAGGATCTCCGGGAATTGAACCCGCAGTCCCTACCAATAACTCAGGATCTCCGGGAATTGAACCCGCAATCCACAAACGCAAACACAATCAGTAAGAGGAAAAGCACAGAGAAATATGTAACAAATAACTACAATTTACACCAAACCAGCATCGACAAGTTCAGGAAGTTCAAGTTAGACAAGTAGGCACTTAGACAGATAATCCTATCTAATCATGCTTTTCTAACGAATATCAGGTAAGTATTACAATGTAATCAATTAAATTAAAAGAATATGACAATTTGAGAAGTTCAAGAAAGGTGATTTTCCAACAATCTGCGCATGTACACGCCCGTCACCTCGCGTACAAGGCTTTAAATCAACACATAATATCCTAGGGGAGAAGGTTCCCCCACGCAAGGTTAGACAAGTCACTTACCTCAATTCCGGCACAAAACTGCTAAGAAACGACTCCGTTGCCACGAGTATCCGACTCCGAGTGGCTCAACTCTATCCAAATAAATCTCATATTGTAAATAATAATTCAAGTAATTTATTCTACAATTAAATTCTAAGCTAATACGAAAAATTATGAAAAATGACCAAGATCACACAAACATCGATGAAGCTCGATTTCTAAAAGACGGCGTTTTTAGCCATACATATCCGAAATTCGCCCCTTAATGATACTACGATGATCCAATATAGTTATGTAACTTCAATCTACAATTCAACATTCAATAGGGCCAATATTGATCATAAATTCCATAACTTATGCCATTTAGGCATATTATCAAACACCTTGTAGTCATGGTTATTTTCACCTCATAACTATAGTATTGGTTCTTCCAACTGTCACCATTAACCAACAATTCATCTCACCATCATTCCTAACCAATTTATAACTTCCAAATACACATGTATGACCATCCATTCACACCCAACCAACAAAATTCCATCAAATAAACACCTTTAAATCCCTACCATATTCATGTATTTAAATTGGGAATTTATGACTTCCAATTACCATGCCATAAGTTGTAATACTTGATTCATACTCATATTCCCATAATATATCCATATATATAAGTCTAAGGTGTAGGATTTACCTTTTGGAAGAAATCTTGCAAAACCCCTTTTGAGCTCTTGAAGGAATTTCTTGAAAATATAAAGATTTTCAAGATTAATCCATGTTAATATAAGTGTTTAGGAGTAGTAATCAACTCAAAATGCTCCAAAAATCTTACCTTGGATCATAGAAATGAAGAGTAGGACGGATTCCTCTTGAGAGAGCAAGCCCTTTCCCCAAAAATGACTTTGGAACTCTTTATACCCGGTCTTGGGGTATTTAGGGGCCTGCTACTAGCGCGCCCGCGCTAATTAGCGCGGGTTGAGGCAGAAAATAATCCATTAGCGCGGGCTACTAGCGCTCCCGCGCTAAGGCCGCGCTACTGACACATGCCCAGAACAATGGTCATCACTTTCTGTATACACCTCCACATGACGAACAGTTTATTGCGTTGGAAACTAGACTCAAAGGGCTTTAATTTGATAGGTTGTAGCTCACACAACTCTTTATATAACGGGATATATGATCGTTTAAAGTGAGGTCTTGTGCACATTCATTTACATCTTCGCCTATTATGAAGTTTTCCAACTTCAAAAGTTTTCGTTAACCATCTGAAATCACCCCGAGGCCCCCGGGACCTCAACCAAAAATACTAACACCTCCTAAAACATCATGCAAACTTGTTCCAATCATCAACATGCATCTAACAATGCCAATACCATCAAATTACATCAAATTCAAGCTTAAGTCCTTCTAAAACTTCCAAAACACGCATTTAATCAAAAACCCGACCAAACGACGTCCGAATGACCTAAAAATTTGCAGACATATCCAAAATCACATAATGAAGCTACAGAAATTGTCGGAATTCCATTCTAACCCCCGGATCAAAATCTCACCTATCGTTCGGATTCGCCAAAATTTCAAACTTCGGCATTTCAAGCCTAATTGAGCTACAGACCTCATAAAAACATTCCGAATGCGCTCCCAACCCCAAAATCACCTAACGGAGCTAATGGAACCATCGGATTTCCATTCCGAGGTCGGCTTAATGCTATTCCAAATACGGGCCATTTTTCAACTATAAGGCTCTCATTTAGGGACTAAGTGTCCCGAAATGCTTCAAATTCTATAACCGAACCTCCCGACGAACTACAATAGCAGAGATGAACTTAGGGAAATAGTTAGATTGGGGATCGGGGCATAATTTTCAAAAATGATCGGTCGGGTAGTTTCATGTTTACCACTACTTTCAGCGGTGCCACATCAGAGGACCCTCAGGACTTCTTATTCAGTTGCCATGAGATTCTCTAGACTATGGGGATCGTGGAGACAAATGGAGTTGACTTCTGTACATTCAGGCTTTCAGGATCCACCAAGACTTGGTGGAGAGATTATTGCTTGACTTGACCAGCAGGGTCCCCAGCTTTATCATTGGATCAGTTCGCAGAGCTATTTCTGGAGAAGTTTCTCCCTGCTGCTCAGCGGGATGCACTTCGGAGGCAGTTTGAGCGCCTCCATCAGGGCACTATGACGTTCACTCAGTATGAGACGAGATTTGTTGATTTGGCTCGTCATGCAGTGGTGATACTCCCCACAGAGCGGGAGAGGGTCCGCAGGTTCATTGATGGGCTTAATCAGCCAATTAGACTCCAGATGGCTATGGGAGTGGGGAGTGATATATCATTTCAGGAGGCAGCTAATGCAGCACGTAGAGTTGAGATGGCTCTTGCTCGGGGAGGTGGTTATTCTTCAGACAAGAGGCCTCGTCATTCAGGCAGGTTTAGTGGTTCTTCTTCTGGTGGCAGAGAATCTTTTGACAGAGGCCAGTCTTCCAGGCCTTTCCATTCCGCCCTTCAGGCTTCACAGGGTGGACCAGGTGATCGTGGGTTTCGTGGGTAGTATTCAGATCAGCCTCCTATTAATGCTCAGCCTCTTCAGAGTGTTCGTGGAGGCCATTCAGGTCGTCAGGGCCAGCAGCCCTATCAGTCTAAGAGTTGCTACGGTTGTGGTGACCCAGGTCATTTTATCAGGTATTGCCCTCGAGCAATGGGCAACTCTCAGCAGCTGGGTCCTCGTCCTATGATTTAGGCCCCAGCTGACCCTCAGCCTGCCTAGCCAGCCAGAGGCGGGGGAAGAGATTATAGAGGTAGAGGTCAAGACCGTAGAGGTGGAGATCGTCCAGCCAGAGGTAGAGGTCAGCCAATTGATGGCCGTCCTAGAGACGTAGCTCAGAGGGGAGGTGCGGATCCCCGATTCTATGCTTTACCAGCCAGGCCAGAGGCAGAGGCATCAGATGCCGTGATTACAGGTACCATTCTTGTGTGTGGCAGAGGTGCTTCAGTATTATTTGACCTTGGATCTACATATTCATACGTGTCTTCCTACTTTGCACCGTATTTGGCCGTGCCCAGCTATGCTCTGGATATTCCAGTTTATGTGTCTACACCGGTTGGTGACTCCATTGTAGTCGACCGAGTGCATCGTTCGTGTGTAGTTATATTTGGGGGTCTTGAGACCCGTGTTGATCTGTTGCTTTTGGATATGGTGGATTTTGATGTTATATTGGGAATGGACTGTTTGTCCCCATACCATGCTATTCTAGATTGTCATGCTAAGACTGTGACCTTGGCCTTGCCAGAATCACCCCGACTAGAGTGGAAAGGTACCTCAAGCCACTCCGTTCGCACCGTTATTTCCTATGTTAAGGCTCGACGCATGGTCGAGAAGGGGTGTCTAGCTTATCTGGCTTATGTTCGTGATTCCAGCGCAGAGGTTCCTTCCATTGAGTCGGTCCCTATTGCACGGGAGTTTCCTGAGGTTTTTCCTTCAGACCTGCCGGGCATGCCACCCGACAGGGATATTGATTTCTGTATTGATCTGGCACCGGGCACTCGGCCCATCTCTATTCCACCCTATCGTATGGCCCCGCCAGAGCTAAAAGAGTTGAAAGATCAGTTGCAAGACCTTCTTGAGAAGGGCTTTATCAGGCCTAGTGTTTCCCCCTGGGGAGCACCTGTATTGTTTGTGAAGAAGAAAGATGGCTCGATGCGGATGTGTATTGATTATCGGCAATTGAACAAAGTGACAATAAAGAATAAGTATCCACTGCCGAGGATTGATGATTTGTTTGACCAGCTCCGGGGAGCGAGGGTATTCTCAAAGATAGACTTGAGGTCGGGCTACCATCAGCTGAAGATCAGGGCGGCTGCATTCCTAAGACAGCCTTTCGCACTAGATATGGGCATTATGAGTTCCTAGTCATGTCCTTCAGGTTGACCAATGCCCCAGCAGCATTCATGGAGTTGATGAATCGGGTATTTTGGCCTTACTTAGATCTGTTCGTGATAGTCTTTATAGATGACATCCTGGTATACTCCTGCAGCCAGGAAGAGCATGAGCAGCAGCTTAGAGTGGTACTTCAGACTCTAAAAGATAACCAGCTATATGCCAAATTTTCTAAATATGAGTTCTGGTTGAGTTCGATAGCATTTCTGGGTCACATTGTATCAGTGGAAGGTATTCAGGTAGACCCAAAGAAGATTGAGGCAGTCCAGAATTGGCCTCGACCAGCTTCAGTGACTGAGATCCGGAGTTTCTTGGGATTAGCAGGTTACTACCGTCGATTTGTAGAGGGGTTTTCTTCTATTGCAGCCCCGATGACCAGGTTGACCCAGAAGGGTGTTCAGTTCCAGTGGTCAGAGGAGTGTGAGGCGAGCTTTCAGAAGCTCAAGACAGCCTTGACCACCGCGCCAGTGTTGATACTACCTACGGATGGAGGGCCTTATACAGTTTATTATGACGTATCTCGTACAGGGCTTGGAGCGGTATTGATGCATGATGGTAAGGTTATTGCTTATGCTTCGAGGCAGTTAAAGATACATGAGAAGAATTATCCAGTTCATGATCTTGAGTTAGCAGCAGTGGTTCATGCCTTAAAGATCTGGAGGCATTATCTATATGGTGTGACATGTGAGGTATACACTGATCACAAAAGCCTACAGTACTTGTTCAAGCAAAAGGAGTTGAATCTATGACAACGGCGATGGTTAGAGTTGCTAAAAGACTATGACGTTACTATCTTATATCACCCAGGTAAGGCCAATGTGGTGGCTGATGCATTGAGTAGAAAGTCTGCCAGCATGGGTAGTCTTGCATTCATTCCGGTCAGTCAGAGACCATTAGCTCTAGATGTCCAGGCCTTAGCCAACCGGTTCGTGAGATTAGACATTTCTGAGCCTAGCAGAGTGTTAGCCTGCACGGTCGCTCGTTCTTCTTTATTAGAGCATATCCGTGAGAGGCAATTTGATGATCCTCATTTGCGTGAGTTGAGAGATACAGTACAGCGGGGAGGTGCCACACAGGTAAATCTAGATGATGATGGGGTATTGAAATTGCAGGGTCGAGTTTGTGTGCCCAATGTCGAAGGAATTCGAGAGTTGATCTTAGCGGAGGCCCATAGTTTGCGGTATTCCATTCACCCGGGCGTCCCGAAGATGTGTCAGGACTTGCGACAACACTATTGGTGGCGCAGAATGAAGAAAGATATCATTGCGTATGTCGCTCGGTGTCTAAATTGTCAGCAGGTGAAATATGAGCACCAGAGACTTGGTGGTCTATTCCAGAGGATTGAGATTCCCGAGTGGAAATGGGAGCGGATCACTATGGATTTCTTTACTGGACTTTCTTTGACTCGGAGGAAATTTGATGCTATTTGGGTCATTGTTGATAGGTTGACCAAGTCAGCACACTTTATTCCAGTATCTGTCTCCTACTCGTCGGAGAAGTTAGCGGAAGTTTACGTTAGGGAGATTGTTCGTCTTCATGGGGTGCCAGTATCTATTATCTCTGATCGGGGTACGCAGTTTACCTCGCGGTTCTGGAGAGCGGTCCAGCAGGAGTTAGGCACCCCGGTTCAGTTGAGTACAACATTTCATCCTCAGATGGATGGCCAGTCCGAGAGGACTATTTAGATTCTAGAGGACATGCTTCGAGCCTGTGTTATTGATTTCGGAGGCTCGTGGGACCAGTTTCTACCATTAGCAGAGTTTGCCTACAATAACAGCTACCAGTCTAGCATCCAGATGGCTCCGTATGAGGCGTTGTATGGTAGGCGATATCGATCACCAGTTGGATGGTTTGAACCGGGGGAGGCTCGGTTGTTGGGTACAGACTTAGTTCAGGAGGCCTTGGACAAGGTCAAGACTATTCAGGAGAGATTGCGTTCAGCTCAGTCCAGGTAGAAGACTTATGCGGATCGTAAGGTTCGAGATGTAGATTTCATGGTTGGTGAACGAGTATTGCTCCGAGTGTCGCCCTGTGAAGGGCGTGATGAGGTTCGGGAAGAAGGGCAAGCTCGGCCCCAGGTATATTGGTCCATTTGAGATTCTAGCCGCAGTGGGAGGGGTGGCTTACGGACTAGCTTTGCCGCGTAGCTTATCAGCCGTGCATCCAGTTTTTCATGTATCTATGCTTCGGAGATACCACGGCGATCCCACACATGTGTTAGACATCAGTACTGTACAATTAGACAATGATCTATCTTACGAGGAGGAGCCGGTGGCCATTCTAGACCAGCAGGTTCGACAGTTGAGGTCGAAGAGTTATCCTTCTGTGCGTGTTCAGTGGAGAGGTCAGCCTCCTGAGGCATCGACCTGGGAGTCCGAGTCTGATATGCGGAGCCACTACCCACAATTGTTTCCTGACTCAGGTACTTCTTTCTTTTGTCCGTTCGAGGACGAACAGTTGTTTTAGAGGTGGAGATTGTGACGACCCAAAGGGTCATCTCTTATTTTATTAATAATTTCGAGCTTCTGAGGCCTTGAAAACCTCATTCTATGTTGCCTCGATTTACATGCACAATCCGAGCTTGTAGTGTCACACCTGCTTTTCCCCGCACACAAATGTAATGTGCGACCGTTTACTACTACACCCCAGGAAGAGATATAGTAATAATCAGGGAAGGAGTTTTTCCACTTAAAGGACAATCGAAACGGGATTTATTTATTTAGTTCAGAGTTGCCACTTGGAAAAATAATGGTGTCCCAAGTCACCGGTTTAATCCCGAACCGAGGAAATTTATGACTCGGTAATACAGTCTGCGAAACTAGAAACCTGGATAAGGAATTCTGTTAACCCGGGAGAAGGTGTTAGGCACTCTCGGATTCCGTGGTTTTAGCACGGTCGCTCAACTGCGATTTTTGTTTTTATCTGATTTCTTTATATATTTTAATTATGTGCTATTAATGTTCCGCTTTTCAATTTTAGAAGAATTGCGACGTCATGAAAATACATTTCGAGTCACACCGCAACCGGTACGCCTGTGACTTTAATGTATTTCAGTTTCGCCGAGAGATAGATTTGGGTCACATAGATTCGGGAAAGACCGTGAAATTTGCTAAACGGTCCTTCCGAGTCTAATTTTTCATAACAATTATTTGAGCGCCCCGTGTGTTTTGTTTTCTAGCGAGGCTCGTCTCATTATTATTTATTAAAGGTCAGTCCTAAAGCAATCTATATTTTCTACTTTATTTGTCACTAGAAAAGAAAAGGTCCTAATCATTTATCAAGACTAATTATTATATTATTGACAAAATTATAACGATTTTCAGAACTACAACGGAATTATAAAAAAGACAATCAAAACTATAACAATTTAATAATAATGTTACAACAGTTTATTAAGTTAAATTCGAAATCCCTGCTTTTTAACAGTGTTAGGCGTTTATTACATGTTGGAACACATTTGAATAATCAATCTTCATTTTAGAATTAATTTACTAGATTTTCAGAGTTTAGCTGATTTTGAAATTTAAATCTATGATTTTTTGCCAATCCAAACGTTTCAATTATCATCAAATACTAATTTCTAATTGTCAGATAGCGAACTTCATTTTTTACAGTAGCTTCAATGCTCTATTATTTGTTTTATATGATAACTTTAACTGCCTAATATTAAAATCTATTATACATCATTATCAGATGTTTCAATTACGTGACAATTAAAACCTAAAACAATCCATTAGTTACAGTCCTGTACAACTATAAATATCAAAAGGCATCTAAAAGTCTACAACTGATGACTATACTTAATTGAAACATAGATCTGAAACAACATAATTAATCCTTCATATTTACATATTATATGAACTATTTAAACACCAACTCAATGCAAATTTGCAATACAATAACTATTCCTTCAATTCAACAGCTAAATATAATTCGAATCTAAGAGAAAAAAAGCAAAAGAAGAGAAAATAAACAAAAAGAGGCTGGACGAAGCTTAACTAAACTCAACCAAACAATAAACTCAACAACAACAGTCCGTATAAATCAATCAACTGTTTAATATGTGCTTCTTCAATTGATTTTCATAAGTTTGAGATTACAAATGTGTACCTGAGATTTAAATCAAAAGAAGAGGATAGGATCAGCAACAAGACAGTAAACAACAGTCAGTCGCAGCAACACAAACAGCTACAGCAGTAGCCACTAACAACTACTGACCGGAAAACCGAGTAGTAGACTTGAAAACCAAGCAGAAAACCCCAGCAACCAACCAACAACGTAACAACAAAGGACCAACAATTTACTCAAGAAACCACTTGAATAATAACAAAAGAACTCCTGAATAATTCTCTCAAATTCTATCCTTATGTCTGTCCCTCTCTGTTCTCAGGATTCTCTCCTTTGTGTGTATATCTCTATCTCAGTCTCCCTGTGTGTATCTCTTTTTTTAGAATTCTCTCCAATCTCTATCTGTATCCCCCTTAAATCTTATGTGTTCTTTTTCTTCTTTCTCTCTCTTGTGTCTCTCTCCCTTTATTCTGTCCGAATTCCCCCTCCCCTTATGCCAATTCAGATCCCTTTTCTTTTTACAGGTCATAAGAGCATTAAAACCCATTTAATTAAGCATTTTTCCCATCAATTCCACTACCATATGTTTTGTTCCCCATTACCATTTGTCCCACTCTATTAATTAATTCCTAGCATGGGTAACATATTTAATTACTTCTTTTAACATCTCCCAAGACCACTATGTCTTGTTCCTCACTAAGTATTAAACAATACCCTATTTTAATATTATTAGTGCTTAGTGGACAAAACATTTAACATAAATAATTCTTTAAGTTTTCAATTTCCATATTACCCCTAAAACTACTGAAATTACTATTCTTCCCCCAAAACTTCATTTGTAACAATACTAACAACTGACCAAAACTAATTCCTAATTAAACACCAAATCACTATAGCTATAACCAAACTCCTAATAAATTGAACCAGTAAATTCCATGAACTCAAATTGAATCATATCAAAGTGAATAAGATAACCATATTCGGAACCAATCCTGGTTAACTTAGACACAAATGAATGAGCAGGAATCCAATAGTATGATGAATCAACAAGTTGAAACAGTATGAATCACAATTAACGGAATCGAAATGTAAACTGAATTCATATGACGAACAACAAAGAGAAGCAAAACAAAAATACACAAAGTGAAACCATTTGAACCAAAACTACCAAACCATTATAGGTATACCCAAAACACAAGCATTAATTACTATCAACTCTGGAAATCTAGCAATTCTAATTATCTAGTTTTCCAATTATCAAATACACACAAATGGATGAACATCATGCCTATCACCACAAAAATCAAGCAACGAGTTAAAAATGGGAAATAGATAAACCTGAATTGCTTTATTAAACCAAGTGAAGCAAACTTTAAATGACTTTATACGAAATCAACAACATCGAACCAAAATCTCAGACGAAGACTTTACCTTTGACGTAAACAAAATATGGTCTAGCGATCGTTTTAAACAAACGACGAGCAGTGAATAGACTGAAGATGACGACGGATAATGATGACGACCATACTGGCAAAAACGACGAACACACTGGCAAAGATGACTGACGACGAACATGGCTTGCAACCAGCGACGCTGGTGGACAGGTGGCGGGCTATGGCTTATGGTAAACTGGTCGCTTGGTTTTGTGGATGGTTGTTGGTAGTTGTTTATGGCTGGACGCTGCTTCAGGTGGAGTGGGCGATGAGGAGGCTGATGGTCGTTTGGTTGCTAGTCGACGAACTGGTGGTCGTTTGGGGTGAGAAGATGAAACAACAGGTGGTCATTGACTGGTTATCGTTTGGAGGCGTGACTGGCTGAAACAGGGGTTGGAGGTGGTTGTTTGGAGAAGAAGAGAAGGGAGGTGCGTCAGTGGATTTGAGCCGCTGGAGAGCCTTAACGCCGCCAGCATTTTGGCTGTCGTCCACCGTGGTTGCCATGGAAAGGTGGCTGGCGGCTGAGGGAGTTCCGGAGAAGAAGATGGGAAGGGCTAATGTTTTAGTTAGGGTTTGAAAAATGAAAAATGAGATGAAGAGAGGGATTGTTTGGTTTTTTGGGTGGACTGGGTCGGGTTGACCCGGTGGGTTTTGGGTTGGACTTGTAACACATTTGACCAAGTGAATTCAAAAAGGATAAGAGGCCCAACCCGATTTTTCTTTCATATAAACCAAAACCACCTTATATTATATAAATCAAAACCACCTTAAAATACTAATTAACTTATAGTAATATTTATCACACAAAATTAAACGTCAAAAAATAAAATCACAAATATTAAAAATAAAAATACATATTTTTTTTGTGATTTTCTATTTTTTGCAAAACAAGCTTAATTACTCTTAATTGCGAACATGAATTTTATATACAAATGCAATATATTTTTGTATTTTATATTTTTTAGATAATTTAGACATACAAACATGAACGCACAAAAATACAGATAATAAAAGAAAAATAACACAAAATCCACAATAATTGCAAACGACACAAAAAATTATTTTATTTTGAGTTTTCTTGGGAGTAATTCTCATATAGGTCAAAAATCACGTGCTCACAGCTGCCCCTCTTTGCTTGGAAACATGAAGAGTTTTCGTGCAAAGATAAGTGAGCGGATACGAGCGATTTTTACCCATTTGAGCACTCCGTATGAAGCATTTTTTGGAAAAGTTCGACCGAACCTTTGCTTCAGAAGGTCTCCTACATATCCCTGGCTAGAAGGGAATCAGGTCAATGTAGTTCGGGAAGTTTTGGTAGCTGGGACTACCATGAAGCTGTGATCTTGCTGTTACTGTTGTTGCTGCTGATGCTACTGCTCAACTGATTTCCTTATTACACCGTGCTAAATGAAAAATAAGAAGCTAGACTAAGTTACAGTATTGCAAATTCTTATCTATCGTTTCAACTTGCTCTTGTCATGTTCATTGCCATCCTGCCATCTTTGATGTTTCTTCACATGCTACTTCTCTTCTGACAATTGTTATTTCGGCCTATCTTGATTGCCGAACTCCGACCATTGGTCCCTTCCTTGTGATCTTCGAACTATTTTCCTTCTGTCTTTTCTGACCTTTGTTGCCTTCCTTCTGATTTTGAACTTGGATTCCTGCCGGGGACATTTTGCTGTAACCTTTTGCTCTCCTAGCGGGCTGCTGTCTTCTTGAATTAAAATGTATGCCTTTCCGTTCTCCAGGCAGGCTCTTGACTTTAACAACATCTTTTGAAAATAAATCGCCATTCCTCTCTTCAGGCGGGCTCCTGACTTTAACATCTTTTGAAAATAAATCGTCATTCCTCTCTTCAAGCGGGTTCCTGACTTCAACATCAACTTAGACAATAAAACGCCATTCCTCTCTTCAGGTGGGCTCCTGACTTCAATCATCAACTTTGAAAATAAATCGCCATTCCTCTCTTCAGGCGGGCTCCTGACTTTAGCATCAACTTAGAAAATAGATCACCACTCCTCTCTTCAGGCGGGCTCCTGACTTCAACATCAACTTTTGAAAATAAATCGCCATTCCTCTCTTCAAGCGGGCTCCCGACTTCAACAACATCCTTTGAAAATAAATCGCCACTCCATTCTTCAGGCGGGCTCCTGACTTCAACATCAACTTTGAAAATAAATCGCCATTCCTCTCTTCAGGCGGGCTCCTGACTTTAGCATCAACTTAGAAAATAGATCGCCACTCCTCTCTTTAGGCGGGCTCCTAACTTTAATAACATCTTTTGAAAATAAATCACCATTCCTCTCTTCAGGCGGGCTCCTGACTTCAACATCAACTTAGACAATAAAACGCCATTCCTCTCTTCAGGCGGGCTCCTGACTTCAATCATCAACTTTGAAAATAAATCGCCATTCCTCTCTTCAGGCGGGCTCCTGACTTCAACAATATATTTTGAAACTAAATCGCCATTCCTCTCTCCAGGCGGGCTCCTGACTTCAAAATCAACTTAGAAAATAGATCGCCACTCCTCTCTTCAGGCGGGCTCCTGACTTCAACAACATCCTTTGAAAATAAATTGCCATTCCTCTCTTCAGGCGGGCTCCTGACTTCAACATCAACTTAGACAATAAAACGCCATTCCTCTCTTCAGGCGGGCTCCTGACTTTAGCATCAACTTAGAAAATAGATCGCCACTCCTCTCTTCAGGCGGGCTCCTGACCTCAACAATATCTTTTGAAAATAAATCGCCATTCCTCTCTTCGGGCGGGCTCCTGACTTCAACATCAACTTAGAAAATAGATCGCCACTCCTCTCTTCGGGCGGGCTCCTGACTTTAACATCAACTTTGAAAATAAATCGCCATTCCTCTCTTCAGGCGGGCTCCTGACTTCAACAATATATTTTGAAAATAAATCGCCATTCCTCTCTCCAGGCGGGCTCCTGACTTCAAAATCAACTTAGAAAATAGATCGCCACTCCTCTCTTCAGGCGGGCTCCTGACTTCAACAACATCTTTTGAAAATAAATTGCCATTCCTCTCTTCAGGCGATTGTTCACTATCCTTATCAAATCTTGGAAACTGAGACACCGTTCTTCTTTTCCGGCGGGCTTCTGACTTCAACACAAACTCTAATCATAAATCGCCATTTCATTCTTCAGGCGGGCACCCGACTTCAACAACAAACTTCGAAAATAAATTGCCATTCCATTCTTCAAGTGGGCACCTGATTACCAAAACTTGAAATGTATAGATCGAATGATTGCCATCTCGGGAGAAAAGAAAAAATTCATCTGACAAAGATTTTGATATCTTAGGAGAAAGATTCATCAGACTAAGATTTTAACGCTAGGAGATAATTCCTCAGACTAGGTCTAAATCATTGTAACCTCAGGAGAAAGATTCATCAGACTGAGATTTTGATGTCTTAGGAGAAAGATTCATTAGACTAAGACTTTGACGCTAGGAGATAATTCCTCGGACTAGGTCTAAATTATTGTGACCTCAGGAGAAAGATTCATCATACTGAGATTTTCATCTTAGGAGAAAGATTCATCAGACTAAGATTTTGGCGCTAGGAGATAATTCCTCAGACTAGGTCTAAATTGACGCCTTACTTGAAATCTTTCAATTGTTGCTTCCTTCTTCTGAAGTACCTTGTTTCGGAATTGCTTTCCTCCTGAGTTGTGTTGTCTTTCCCTTGACTGCTGGGGATATATTTGGAATTGTTTACTTACCTGCTGGGGAAATCCTCTTTATTTCCTCCTTTTCTACTTCCTTCAAAAACCTTTATTCTCTCTCGGGATTGCTGGGGATTGAAATGTCATCAACTGGGGATTACACTGTCGGGAGGTCCCTTTTCCTTTTGCCTTTTTCCAAACCCTCTTCGGGACTTGCGTTTTGCTCACTTGAAAAACCTGTAGGATATAATGCTGCCGGGGAAAAATCTCGAAATCAGTGTTTCATTTTTCCGAGAACTGTTGGGGATGACACCGGCCTCTTGCCTTTCTAAACACAAGTTTCCTCATTTTGTCCTGTCTGCTGGGGGTATAGTCACAGCTTGTTGTTTTTTTTTCTTTCAAAGTTGCTGGGGATAACCGGGTTCAACGATCATTTCCTCGCATTATCTGGCTTCTTTCCCCAACCGGGTATTTGGTTTCGAGAAAATTTTTGCAACGGGAGAAAATTTTCTGCCCCAGTTTGAGAATCTTGTTCGTTGCATGCTTTTCTGCCAACAACCCCTCTTTTTCCTGTTTCAAATCAAAGAAAAATTGGTTAGTTTTAAAATGTGGTGGCTGGTTGTGGTGCTCCTGCTGGGGATGGTTCTCCTCCTCTTTCCCTGCTCTGCGTTTCATTGTCGGACCCTGCTGGGGATGTTATCATTTGATGATATTCATGCCGGGGATAGTTTTCTTCTTTCTTGCTTCCACGCCTTCCTTGACGACTCTTTATTCACGAGCCTTTCCACGTGGTTTTCCACTGGTATCGCGACCACCCGAATCCCGAATTCCTATGTCAGTGACCCTGCGTGAAAACCTTGCATGCTTTACTGGTGAACTATTTTCTTTGTTCACCCTTGTCACTGGAAATACCTTTCTGCTGGGGATATCTCCCCTTCTTTTGCGGCATATCTAAGGAATGAGCATTTCCCGACCTTTGAGTCTCATTAACCTTGGCCTTGAGGTCATTAACCTTCATTGAGATATCCTTTTTCACACCGATCCACCCCTTTGTCGATTTCCTATTGCTGGGGAATATCCTTCTGGACACTGGCTTTGTGCTTGATCCCTCCTCACTTATACCACTTGGGTGTACCAATCAAATTCCGTCTTGCATAATTGGAAAGCTGATGGAAAATTTTAAGGTCATTTCTTACAAACAAACTCTATTGGGGAATTTTTTATGAAAGGAGAAAGATAAAAGGAAACAGAATAAAAGACAAAACCGAGGATGACTCTCTAAAAAGAAAAATTATAAAATAAACCTATCAAACGTGGATACCAACTCTAATGGACATGACATGCACATACAGCCTATCCTCCGTCGTTAAACCGCCTTTTGTAATCTTCTCCTAGGGCTTTCCTATCTCGTTTCCAATCTTCGTTCGACTTGTAGTGCCCGAGGGGTTTTCACTACCAAGCCTCTCTCATTGCGGTTTTTCTCTCAGCTTTCATCGCCTTATGGTGCCTGTGAAAGTTTTCACCGCTAAAACTCTCTCATTTGTGTTACTTTTCCGTTGGGGATTGGTGGTGTTACTGCTAAGATTCTCTCATATTTCTTCTGCTGCAGATCCGAGTCTTTTCTGATGGGAATCAGAGTGTTATGTTCTGATAAGACTTCTATCATTTGCCTGACTTGGCCTATTTTGAAGATTGGTCAAAAGTTCTTTCTTTGGACCGTAATGTGGATCTGGATAGAGCTAGAAAGAAAGGGTATTTAAAGGCTCAAAATAAAACAAATTGGGTTCAAAATTACAACCTTCGGAATCCTACATTTCCCTTTATAAACACAGCTTCTGCTGCCCCAGTTTCTTGCTTGGGGAATTTTTTTTTTTATTTTTATTTTTATTTTTTTATTTTTTATTTTTATTTACACTATGACCGAGCTGTGAAGCGCCTACGTATCCTCTTTGAGGAATCAGGTCAAACATAGTTCCCACTTCCTCGTTTTTCTAGTTTTCCTGTTCATCATTTTTTTCATTTTTTTTTCTCTTTCGTTCCTTTTTGGTTGTTTTTGTTTTTCTCTTTTTCTTTCTTTAACTTCCCCATTTGTGTTTCTAATTTTGGTAATAATTCTGAAGGAGGGGTATGAAAGAAATCAAAATAAGGCTCGAAGGATTAACGAAGGATAAAGTGTTTGGGTAGCAAAACAAAATGCCTTCGTCATTCCAATCTTCAAAACATACCAGGTGCAAACAACACGATTAAAATTCATCATATCTTTAAAGCACAGTTGGACAACACTCTCATTTTCATTATTATGAACCACCCCACGTCGATTTATCCAGCTTGCCTTTGACTGTTTCATTTTTAATTGCCCCGGTTTCACATGACTCGGGATCCAAATAATCTCAAATTGTTTTCATTTCCTTTAAATGACCCTATCATCTTCCAATTGGTTTATGATTAACTTTTAGAATTAAGCCACAATTATGTGTGCGCATGTCGTGTCACTAGATTCGGCGTTTGAACACAAGACAAATCTAAGGGGTAAATAAGATGACCGGAAGTAACAAAAGACCGAAAGCTTAATTAAACTAATGACGAAATGGTTCAATGACAAAACAAGCAAAACAAACTAGAGTACAGCCCTGGAACAAAACTGGGCAAGACCAAAGCAAACTGCTAGGACAAAAATGGAAGGACAAGAGGGTTTGACCCCAAGACAAAATCAGAATCACAATCTTGAAAATTACTCGGACAACAGAAATGTCAACAAAAATGAACCACCAAAACTCCATCTAGCTGACCCAAAGACGGAGTGTCTTTCCAACTACCAAGCACAACATTTTAGCCACTAAGTTCTGCATCAATATTGCTGAGGCTTCCATCTGCTTCAACATTTTTTGCTTTAGTCAATATACCCCCCCAGAGGATTCGTGTGCTCCCTGTCATCGTCATTGATCACAATTAACCATCCTTGTTGAATCATTCTTTCTATTTCTTTTTTCAAGGTACGACAACTCTCAATATCGTGCCCTCTGACATTGGAATGGTATGCACATCGTGCAGTAGGATCGAAGTTTCTTGCACGTGGATCGGGAGTATATCCGGGGAGCGGTGTAATCAGGCCGACATGTTTTAACTTTTCAAATAGACTTGCATAGGATTCTCCGATAGGGGTGAGAGCCTTTTCTCGCTTCAGCAACCTCTCCTCCCTAAACGCCGTATTTGGCCTGAAACCTGACCCAGGGGGTTTCCGGTATGTTCGTGGGGGTTGGTAGGCTTTTTGTGAAACTGGGTACCTGAAAGGTGAAGTATGATTTTGGGTGTCCCGGGGAGAGTAGTGGTGTTGGGGACGGGAGTAGCGTTGGGAAAACATAGCTGGAGGACGAGTAGTTGAGCTAATTGAGTGGCTGGAGAAGTTGTGATAGGCGGGTATATATGGAGAGTGTGGGGGATCATCTGGCATCGGGTTCATTGTACGGGTAAGGACAGAGTCCAGGAAGCTAGGTGGTGGTGGGGGTGGTGCTTTTCCATCCATCCATGCCCGATACATGTCGGCCACATGTTGTCTCAATATTTTGACTTCTTCTACTAACCCGTGGTTCCGTTCAACTAGCTGTTGTCGGGTATCGGTATCAACCCACTCAGCCTTGAGATCCTCTGCCATTGTCCTCTGACTTTGTGTTACAAGGAAGAGTTATTTTAGAACCACAACCAACCACCTTTCTGTAAATGGACACAACAAAGCGAAGTCATCACGTTAGCGTTACGACATTTGACACAGGTAAACGCACATTAGGGATGCAATGAACCTAGACAGTTAACCATTTCTATCATGCATAGGCGTCGTTCCAGCTTCTCATATCTGTGCTTCCTAAACCTTCCTTTATTTTCTTAATTGTTGTTATTATTTTTTCTATTTTTCTCTTTTTCTCATCTTTTTTTTTCTTTTTTTTTTCTTTTGTAATTTTTCATTTTTTTTTCTTTTTGGTTATGGACATGGTCGAATCCTATGTGGATTGCCTACGTATCATGACCCCGCATGAATCAGACCGAGCGTAGTTCTTGCAAATTAATGCAAGAAATAAAGAAATGTTTATTTGACTTTTTTTTTGATTTTTTTCTTTTTTCTTTGAAGGAAAATTATAGAAGCCGACTCCAACTACAAACTTGTGTAGGAGATTTCTACAAGAATAAGAATATTTTTGGTGTCAATTATGACTATTTCTGCAAAATTGGCCACATAATGGCTTATTTGACAAAATGACTATTTTTGCAAAATTTATTTAAGAAAGATAAACTCAATTTTTTTTTATATATCCTGTGGCTCATGGGGCATCGTTCGGCATCACCATAGACCAACACAAGACTATTTTTCATAAGTTGGCCATGTAATGGCTTATTTAGAGAAAGTGGCTCTTTTTGCAAAATTTATTTAAGAAGATGCAAATTCAAAATTTTTATCCTGGGGCCTATGGGGCATCGTTCAGCACCGACACAGGCCAACACAAAACTGAGGAAGTTAAAATGCAAAAATGTGGCTATTTCAGCAAAATTCCGGCCATGTAATGGCTTATTTGATAAAGTGATTATTTTTATAAAGTTGAGTGATGACTCAAAACTTGATTTCTGCGGATACAGCCTTTCGACATTTCCGCGAGGGAATATTTCAAGGCTGTGTCCAAAAATTATTTACAAATGACTCAAAGTGGCTATTCTTGCAAAAACTGCCTTCCGGCGTCCTTTTGCGGGACATTTGGCTTGCTTTTAAACAAGAATAACATCACCTGACTTATTTATAATAAAATAAAAATTTTGACATTTTTTGGTTATTTTTTGCAAAAGGGGTGTGAACCCGAACTTGATTTTGCGGCTATGGCCTTGCAACATTTCCACAAGGAATATTTCAAGGCTATGCTCGTAAATTATTTAAAATGACTCAAAGCGGCTATTTTTGCAAAAACAGCCTTCCGGCGTCCTTTCGGAACATTCGGCTATTTTCAAAAACGGCATCACTTTGATTTTATTGACAAAATTAAACACACATTTTTTTGATGATTTTTTTTAAACGGGTGGTAACCCAAACTTTATTTTGAGGCTACGGCCTTTCAACATTTCCACATGGAATATTTCAAGGCTATTATTCAAAAAAAGAAAAAGAAAAGACTTCAAAGTGGCCATTTTTGCAAAAACAGCCTTCCGGTGTCCTTTTGGAACATTCGGCTATCACAGCGTTACTTTGATTTTATTGAAAACAAAAACTTCGATATTTTTTTTTAATTTTTTGAAGGAGTGGTTGGACACGATGAGGGTTGCCTACGTATCCCACCTAATGGCGAGAATCAAACCTGCGTAGTTCGGTCAGATAAAGAAAACTACTTTTGAAAACAATGACATTTCCTTTTCTTTTATGTTTCTTTTCATATATATATATATATATATATATATATATATATATATATATATATATATATATATATATATATATATATATATATATATATATATATATATATATATATATATATATATATTTATTATAAACAAGCAACACGAATTATTTTTGAAAACAAACTATTATTTTTTCAATTCATTGGCATATAAAACGAACTATTATAATTTTCATTTTATTGACAAACAAATGACTATATTTTTTTATGAATAAAATCACTTTTTTTTATTGAAAAATAAAGCTATTTTTTTTAATTATTAAAATAAAACGTTTTTTTTTCTTTTTCTTCTTTTCTTTCTTTTAAGTAATAACAAACTATTTTAAAAATAACAATTCTCTTTTTTCCTTTTTATTCTAAAAATCCGGTAGAGTTTCGACACTACTTGGGCATTGGTTTGTTTTCTAAAAATGAGTAGTTATCTCTCTACACTGTTATTTTTCTTTTCTCCTTTTTTTCTTCATTTTTCCTCAATATTTACAAGTCGGTCGGCATGCAAGTCTGAAACAAATAATTGCGTGAAACAAACAGGATGCAGCAGGATGGTCTTTTTTATTTCAGGTTGCATGTCCTAGACGGACCCAACCCCTGTGTTGAGTCTCTCTAAGTCAATATGCACATGATGCAAATAAGCGTTCCTACTAGGGATCCGGTATGAAGTTTTGTTATACTATGTTAAAAACCTGGGTATTTGTTCTAGACCGTGTACCCGAGCGGACAACTCGAGTCGAGGAAGGAGCTCCTTTCCGGGAACCAAAAGGCCAGCCGGCTTAGAAACTTTCCGAGCCTCTTTTTTATTTTTTGGGTAAGACACTAACAGAATAGGGAGTCTTAACCAGTAAGCACATCCCCATAGGTAAGAAGAGAAGGGTTTCAACACAGTTTATATATATACAATTCACAAAATATCAAAACAGTAAAACAATATTTAGCACATTAAATACAAACATATATTAAAATCAGATAATACATAAGCCAAATACAACAATTATTCCAAGCTCGAATTCTTAAACCCTGAACCAGTGGTTCTGGGTTTGCAGGTCCCCAGCAGAGTCGCCAGAGCTGTCACACCTCCTTTTTCCCGCACACAAATGTAATGTGCCACCGTTTACTACTACACCCCAGGAAGAGATATAGTAATAATTAGGGAAGGAGTTTTTCCACTTAAAGGACAGTCGGAACGGGATCAATTTATTTAATTATTCAGAGTCGCCACTTGGAAAAATAATGGTGTCCCAAGTCACCGGTTTAATCCCGAACCGAGGAAATTTATGACTCTGGTAATACAGTCTGCGAAACTAGAAACCTGGATAAGGAATTCTGTTAACCCGGGAGAAGGTGTTAGGCACTCCCGGATTCTGTGGTTTTAGCACGGTCGCTCAACTGCGATTTTTGTTTTTATCCGATTTCTTTATATATTTTAATTATGTGCTATTAATGTTTCGCTTTTCAATTTTCGAAGAATTGCGACGTCATGAAAACACATTTCGAGTCACACCGCAATCGGTACGCCTGTGACTTTAATGTATTTCAGTTTCGCCGAGAGATAGATTTGGGTCACATAAATGTGCACCCATAATTAGGAAAGTATTTTATTAAAGTCGTGCCTAAAGATTCTACGTCTTTGTTAATTTCGGGAAAGACCGTGAAATTTGCTAAACGGTCCTTCCGAGTCTAATTTTTCACAACAATTATTTGAGCGCCCCGTGTGTTTTGTTTTCTAGCGAGGCTCGTCTCATTATTATTTATTAAAGGTCAGTCCTAAAGCAATCTATATTTTCTACTTTATTTGTCACTAGAAAAGAAAAGGTCCTAATCATTTATCAAGACTAATTATTATATTATTGACAAAATTATAACGATTTTCAGAACTACAACGGAATTATAAAAAAGACAATTAAAACTATAACAATTTAATAATAATGTTACAACAGTTTATTAAGTTAAATTCAAAATCTCTGCTTTTTAACAGTGTTAGGCGTTTATTACATGTTGGAACACATTTGAATAATCAATCTTCATTTTAGAATTAATTTACTGGATTTTCAGAGTTTAGCTGATTTTGAAATTTAAATCTATGATTTTTTGCCAATCCAAACGTTTCAATTATCATCAAATACTAATTTCTAATTGTCAGATAGCGAACTTCATTTTATACAGTAGCTTCAATGCTCTATTATTTGTTATATATGATAACTTTAACTGCCTAATATTAAAATCTATTATACAGCATTATCAGATGTTTCAATTACGTGACAATTAAAACCTGAAACAATCCATTGGTTACAGTCCTGTACAACTATAAATATCAAAAGGTGTAATGACCCGACCGGTCATTTTTGAAAATTATGCCCCGATCCCCAATCTAACTATTTCCCTAAGTTCATCTCTGCTATTATAGTTCGCCGGGAGGTTCGGTTATAGAATTTGAAGCGTTTTGGGACACTTAGTCCCTAAATGAGAGCCATATAGTTGAAAAATGGCCCGTATTTGGAATAGCATTAAGACGACCTCGGAATGGAAATTCGATGGTTCCATTAGCTCCGTCAGGTGATTTTGGGGCTAGGAGCGCGTTCGGAATGTATTTTGGAGGTCCGTAGCTCAATTAGGCTTGAAATGCCGAAGTTTGAAATTTTGGCGAATCCGAACGATAGGTGAGATTTTGATCCGGGGGTCGGAATAGAATTCCGACAATTTTTGTAGCTTCGTTATGTGATTTTGGATATGTCTGCAAATATTTAGGTCATTCGGACATCATTTGGTCGGGTTTTGGATTAAATGCGTATTTTGGAAGTTTTTGAAGAACTTAAGCTTGAATTCGATGTAATTTGATGGTATTGGCGTTATTTGATGCATGTCCATGATTGGAACAAGTTTGCATGATGTTTTAGGAGGTGTTAGTATTTTTGGTTGAGGTCCCGGGGGCCTCGGGGTGATTTCGGATGGTTAACGGGAACTTTTGAAGTTGGAAAACTTTATAATAGGCGAAGATGTAAATGAGTGTGCACAAGACCTCACTTTAAACGATCATATCTCCCGTTATATAAAGCGTTGTGTGAGCTACAACCTATCCAATTAAAGCCCTTTGAGTCTAGTTTCCAACGCAATAAACCGTTCGTCATTTGGAGGTGTATACAGAAAGGTATGACCATTTTTCTGGGCATGTGTCAGTAGCGCGGCCTTAGCGCGAGAGCGCTAGTAGCTCGCGCTAATGGGTTATTTACTGCCTCAACCCGCGCTAATTAGCGCGGGCGCGCTAGTAGCAGGCCCTAAATATACCTAAGGACGGGAAATGACAGATTTTGAGTCATTTCTCAAGCCTAGGGCTTCCCCAACACCCCCAATTCGACCAAGGCACTCAATTGCACTCCTAAGGTAAGCTTTTAAGTATGTTTTCATGGTGATTTCTCTTCTCAATCACTAGTTACAACATGATTTTTGGTTGAATTTCATAGGATTTCTTCAAAATCTCAAGAACACCCCAAAGTTGTCTTTCAAGATTTGATCTACAAGAGGTAATCCTACACCTTAGACTTACACATATGATGTTATTATGGGAATATAAGCATGAATCAAGTATTACAACTTATGGCATGGTAATTGGAAGTCATAAATTCCCAATTTAAATACATGAACATGGTAGGGATTTAAAGGTGTTTATTTGATGGAATTTTTGTTGGTTGGGTGTGAATGGATGGTCAGACATGTGTATTTGGAAGTTATAAATTGGTTAGGAATGATGGTGAGATGAATTGTTGGTTAATGATGATAGTTGGAAGAACCAATACTATAGTTATGAGGTAAAAATAACCATGCCTACAATGTGTTTAATAATATGCCTAAATGGCATAAGTTATGGAATTTTTTATCAATATTGGCCTTATTGAATGTTGAATTGTAGATTGAAGTTACATAACTATATTGGATCATCGTAGTATCATTAAGGGGCAAATTTCGGATATGTATGGCTAAAAACCCCGTCTTTTAGAAATCGAGCTTCATCGATATTTGTGTGATCTTGGTCATTTTTTTTTTATAATTTTTCATATTAGCTTAGAATTTAATTGTAGAATAAATTACTTGAATTATTATTTACAATTTGCAATTTAATTGGATAGATTTGAGCCACTCGGAGTCGGATACTCGTGGCAACGGAGTCGTTTCTTAGCGGTTTTGTACCGGAATTGAGGTAAGTGGCTTGTCTAACCTCGTGTGGGGGAATTTTCACCCCTAGGATATTATGTGATAGTTTAAATGCCTTGTACGCGAGGTGACGGGCGTGTACATGCGCTGGTTGTTGAACACATACTTTAATTAAAATGTTCGATGAGTGATATTCCTGTTTTTAGCTGTTAATTCGATATTCTTACCCGGTAGTAGTTAGAAAACCATGATTTGGTAGTATTCAACTGTCTAGTTGCCTAATTGTCTTACTTGAGTTTTCTTGGTAATCGCCGGCGCTATTTATCGGTGAAGTTATAGTTAAGCATATTATATTTCTCTTTGTGTATTCTTTTACTTGCTGTATTTGTGGACTGCGGGTTCAATTCCCGGAGATCCCAGGGCTGTGGGTTCGATTCCCAGAGACCCGGAGTGATAATGATGTGGACTACGGGTTCGATTCCCTAGATCCTAAGTTATTGGTATGGACTACGGGTTCGATTCCCGAGATCCTGAGTTATTGGTAGGGACTACGGGTTCGATTCCCGAGATCCCGAGTTATTGGTAGGGACTATGGGTTCGATTCCCGAGATCCTGAGTTATTGGTAGGGACTACGGGTTCGATTCCCGAGATCCTGAGTTATTGGTAGGGACTACGGGTTCGATTCCCAAAGACCCGGCATGATATTGGTAGGGACTACGGGTTCGATTCTCGAGATCCCGAGTTATTGGTAGGGACTACGGGTTCGATTCCCGAGATCCTGAGTTATTGGTAGGGACTACGGGTTCGATTCCCGAGATCTTGAGTTATTGGTAGGGACTGCGGGTTCGATTCACAGAGATCCTGAGTTATTGATTATTTATTGAGACATGGGCTGCGGGTTCGATTCCCGGAGACCCAGAGGTACTGTCAATGGGATTGTGGGTTCAATTCCCACAGGTCCTGGACTTGTTTTATTGAGTTGGTTACTTGTTGTTAGCTTAATTGTAGACGGTTGCGGTAATCATTTTATTGTTGTTATTTCGGAATTATTATCATTTAAACCGCTTATTATTGTTATCATCATTATATTATTGTTTTCTCAGTAAGGCCCTGACCTTCCTCGTCTCTACTCCATCGAGGTTAGGCTTGGCACTTACTGAGTACCGTCGTGGTGTACTCATGCTATTCTTCTGCACACTTTTGTTGTGCAGATCCAAGTACATCAGGACAGGCTCATACTAGGTGATTCCGCAGCTTTCAGGGAGACCTCGAGGTATGATCTGCTACGTCCTCAGATCCGGAGGCTTTCCTTCTATTCTGATAGTATTAGTTGACATTTTCCTTTTTCGTTGTTAGATACACTTTACACATAGAGCCACAGTTGTATATTCTCTTTAGTCTGTGTTGCCCGTGGGATTCCGGGTCTTGGTGGTATTTTATACAGTGTGTTGACGAGTGTATGTGCCAAGCGGCACGGATTACATTCCTATTTATATTGTTTTTTTTTCTTTTTCCTGCTATTTCTTGTTTAAAGTTCATAGACTTGTATATTCCGCAACGTGTTAGGCTTACCTAGTCGTGGGGACTGGGTTCCATCACGACATATTCATGATTGGTGAACTAGGGTCGTGACAAGTTGGTATCAGAGCTCTAGGTTCATAAGAGTCACGGGACACAGACCGGTTACTTAGATTCTCGTTGATCGATACGGAGACGTTTGTATTTATTTACGAGGGGCTATGTAACTGTTTAGGAAACTCTTCAATTCTTTGAATTCCTTATCGTGCGCCATTTTTTTTTCAGTTGGAGCCTATGTCATACGTTCTTTTGCATCCACTCGTGTATTGAAAGTTGTGCGCTCGGTATCGAGTATGCGCCGACGGTTCATGATGCTGCAGAGGGACTTCAAGGGAGTCAAGAATTTACTCAACCATTGTTACAGCGTGTCATCCATATCGATAATGCAAGAGAATTGAGAAATCTTCAATTGTGCACATGAGGGTGCACTAGGTTTTGACATTCGGTTGATAAGTACGGTCTTGAGAAGGTTTACTTAACTGCCTAATTGTCACAGTAAAGGTAGAATCACAAGGTGGATATAGATCTAAGGATAGTTAGTGGTAATAAAGACTATATGGTTCATATGAGATATCTATTTAGCGAAGAATTCAGCCAGCGGAGATACTGGGGGAAATGAGTTTAACTGTCTTAAGAAGGACATGTACCAAACCAATATCTTGGGTTGTCTTATGATGAAGACGTACATATGATAAAGGCTATTATCGTGGATTAGCAAATGTATCTTTAAGGCTTCGTGCTAAGTGAAAGGATTTCACTATCAACGATCTAATTATGGGTCATGTGTCATATCAGATTTGGCTTGCGATGTTTTTAGGTGCTATTCAAAACATTCTTGAAAACTTGCGAATGAGCAAGAGTTCAGGCTCGTATGGTATGATGTTGGGACTTTTGATATCCCTGTGTCCCTAATAAATTATACATTTTATTATCAGCAGGGAAATATTCGACAAAGGCTACATGGTGCTTCGTAAGCGTGTGAGAATCATAGTACGTTTTAAGATGTCGTTAGTAGAGAATGCTCGATGCATGGAAGCGAGAATATGTTGGTTGTATTGGGATGAGGTCATACCCTATGGTGTTAGAGTGCTAAAAGAGCACATGTGGTTATATTCGTTGGATCAAGTGAGTTACAGTTGAATAATAGTAAACGACTTGAGAGAATGGTTCTAATGTGTTCGAGAGTCGTGTAATAGTGGCTTTGGGCTAAGTGGGGGAGTCTTACCGCTTATGATTTGGGTCGCATGGCTAATTACCTGCGTGAATTCTGGATACTAGCGTATTAATGGGTTATTGCAGCCACGGGAAAAGGACCATGTGTGGTAATTTGAGTATATGTATTGTTGAATGCATGTTATGTTTAGCCTTACTGGCTCATGTTCAAACTTGAGGGAAAATTCATGATTTATGCCTCGTATAGGTGCGGGCTTCGCGGGAAGTGATTCCGCTGGGTGCTTTATCGAGAGGGTATTCATATGTTATAAAGAAATTCAGTAGAGTTGGTTGCGTATCGGGGCAAGTTAGAACCGGATGGTTCTCAATAGCGGTCCTAGTGAATTCAAGAGGTAAAGTGTGGTGCCTGATAATTCTGAGTCTATAAGTACAATCAAGGCTCAAGCTTTTGAAGCAACTTATGAAGAAAGGCACAAAACGATCTATGATGTTTTGACTTGTGGTGTAGTATTTGAGAGACATGAAATGGTCGTCGTTCTTGAGATAGCATGGCCTATTGATTTAAGGTCACTCGGGGTAAGTGCGGTTGGAATAAGTTAGGTATTGAAGGAAGATATTAACATTTCTAAGGTAATCAAGGATAACCTGGAAGGAAGTAAATTGATCAGCCATAGTTGAGTTGGCGTATTGGTGTCAAGGATCGGTTCATGCAACGTGATTGAATTATACATGTGATTTGTGGCGGTACATTTGAGACTTGTCGGCCGCGGTGATTGATTTTATTCTAAAGTATTCGTCTATTGGGGGCCTGTTATGAGTAGGCAGATCTCGGGAAGGATTATGGTGGCTTGGACCACTCCTTAGAGATTGGCATATTCGATGGTTATGGGAATTCACCGTATGTTGTTATAGTTCTCCTGCAGTGAGCTAAATGGAAAGTCTTATGTGATGAAATATTAGCCTATCGTCAGTTCTATAGCTATGATGGAAATTGTGTCTATCGTATATCGGCACGTGATATGCAGTGAGTAGTATGAAATTTGAAGTAAGGACCAAGGTCACAGTTTGGTCAATGAATGTGATATAAAGAGCTTAGATGAGCAGGAAAGGAGTTTCAGTGTTTTGAGTAAGATGGGTATTAACATCAGTATCATTTGAGATCGGTGTCCTGTGAGAAAGGCTTTGCATCCCGGTTAGGGACTCCTGATCGCTTTTCAGTGTTAGTGCAGCCGGTGGGTTGAATGTGCAAGCCCGTTTAATAATTCAAAAGATAGTGGGAGCTTGACCCACAAGAAGATTGTATAGGTGTGACTTGTAGTCACTTGATTGGTTAGAAATTTAAACCAAGTATGAGGATTTTGGTGATATCATTCAATTGAGAATTTATGTTAGAGGACACTCTGCTTATTGGGTTATAGACCTGTGAAATATTATTGACTTAGCTTGGCACGACCAGGATAGACTTAAGGTCGATGGATAGATTTAAATGTGGAAGTGAGCCTTGCATCAGGCCGGTTGTGTTTCTTCCAGCAATGCACCCTTTGTGGAGGGATAGTCGCGGTCTTATTTCGCGGTTAGTTAATTCATGTAAAGATATATTACGCCGTATGAGTTGTGAGACGGCTTGGTAAGTCCCTTATGTGTTGAGGTTCCGCTCAGCGATGATGTTATATGAGCATGATAGCTCTTGAGACTCGGATCTTATATCGCACCTCAGCTGTGCTTGAGTTTGTAGTCTATAGCACTATATGTTTCCTTGTGTCTGATATCATCCACCTTAGTATGCTTATGATCGATATTCAGCATTTTGATGTGATGAGCTATTCAGCTCGACGTATGGCTCCTTGTGTGAGTTTTATACAGGGATCGGGTGGCACGCCGCCATGGTTATATTGTTTTGATCGTATGGCACGCCACCATGGTTATATTGTTTGGATCGGGTGGCACGCCGCCATGGTTATATTGTTGGATCGGGTGGCACGCCGCCATGGGTATATTGTTGGGATCGGGTTGCACGCCGCAACAGTGTGATGTTTAATTCAGTGTCCATAATTGCTTTTATGTGTTCTGCTTCCTATTCTTATGAGGAAGTCCATGTTAGCGTGAGAGTTGAATAGTTCTCTCTAGTGTTCGCCTTCCTTTTGGTACCACGTACGAATTAATAGCCTACTAGCACATTGTGTCATCTTGTGGGACTTTTGATTATGTCTGATGTGGCTTATCGCCTGAGCAGTTCGTACTGGGTGAGATGAGATTATGTGATTTGGGGTCAGTGCAAACTGATTATATGAAGTATATTATAGAGGAAAGGATCATCCTCTCGTTTAGGACAAGGTAATGGATCTTGTCAGAAGTATAGACCTAATGAATTTTTGATTCAGTAGTTGGTTATGAATATCGGCACATCTCTTCCGTCGTGTCAGTACTGTGAAAGTTAGAACAACACCTATGTAGATCATGAGGTGCAATGAGAGCATCTGATTCGTCGAATTTTTGGCTGATTTGGTCAAAAAGAAAAATATTATCATGGTCCTATGGATTTTGTGTTGCAAGGCAAGAATCCAGCAAAGTTATGCAGTCATGTTTGAGGACGGCGTGTGAGGAATAATTGTGTGATCTCTTGATAAAAACAAGCCTGACATTGGATTCCGGATGTTGGAATTAGGCTTTAAGACTTATTTATTTGAACAAAAGGGAATATATTCAGATTATATCAGACTAATGTGCTCAGCTGAGTCCGAGATTTAAATGCCCTTTTGAGATTTGAAGCGTGTTGGGGAGGTTTCTTATGAGCTGGCCTTACCTCCCAGCCTAGTCGGGGCCATCCCGTAATTCATGTCCCCATGCTCCGGGGATACCATGGTAACCGTCGCACATGTTGGGTTTCACTTCGGTTCAGCTATAAGAGGATTTGCCTTATGTTGAGGAGCCAGTGGCCATTCTGGATAGGAAAATCAGGAAGCTAATGTCAAAGAACATCGCTTCAGTAAAGGTCTAGTGGCGGGGACATCCGGCCGAGGAGGCGACATGGAAGACCGAGCAGGATATGCGCAACTAGTACCCCCATCTCTTCACCACTCCAGGTATGTTTTCTATGCTCGTTCGAGGACGAACGAATCTTTTAAATGTGGGAAGATGTAACGACCCGACCGGTCATTTTTGAAAATTATGCCCCGATCCCCAATCTAACTATTTCCCTAAGTTCATCTATGCTATTGTAGTTCGCCGGGAGGTTCGGTTATAGAATTTGAAGCGTTTTGGGACACTTAGTCCCTAAATGAGAGCCTTATAGTTGAAAAATGGCCCGTATTTGGAATAGCATTAAGACGACCTCGGAATGGAAATCTAATGGTTCCATTAGCTCCGTTAGGTGATTTTGGAGCTGGGAGCGCGTTCGGAATGTATTTTGGAGGTCCGTAGCTCAATTAGGCTTGAAATGCCGAAGTTTGAAATTTTGGCGAATCCGAACGATAGGTGAGATTTTGATCCGGGGGTCGGAATGGAATTCCGACAATTTTTGTAGCTTCGTTATGTGATTTTGGATATGTCTGCAAATTTTCAGGTCATTCGGACGTCATTTGGTCGGGTTTTGGATTAAATGCGTGTTTTGGAAGTTTTAGAAGAACTTAAGCTTGAATTCGATGTAATTTGATGGTATTGGCGTTGTTTGATGCATGTCGATGATTGGAACAAGTTTTCATGATGTTTTAGGAGGTGTTAGTATTTTTGGTTGAGGTCCCGGGGGCCTCGGGGTGATTTCGGATGGTTAACGGGAACTTTTGAAGTTGGAAAACTTTATAATAGGCGAAGATGTAAATGAGTGTGCACAAGACCTCACTTTAAACAATCATATCTCCCGTTATATAAAGAGTTGTGTGAGCTACAACCTATCAAATTAAAGCTCTTTGAGTCTAGTTTCCAACGCAATAAACCGTTCGTCATTTGGAGGTGTATACAGAAAGGTATGACCATTTTTCTGGGAATGTGTCAGTAGCGCGGCCTTAGCGCGGGAGCGCTAGTAGCTCGCGCTAATGGGTTATTTACTGCCTCAACCCACGCTAATTAGCGCGGGCGCGCTAGTAGCAGGCCCTAAATATACCTAAGGATGGGAAATGACAGATTTTGAGTCATTTCTCAAGCCTAGGGCTTCCCCAACACCCCCAATTCGACCAAGGCACTCAATTGCACTCCTAAGGTAAGCTTTTAAGTGTGTTTTCATGGTGATTTCTCTTCTCAATCACTAGTTACAACATGATTTTTGGTTTAATTTCATAGGATTTCTTCAAAATCTCAAGAACACCCCAAAGTTGTCTTTCAAGATTTGATCTACAAGAGGTAATCCTACACCTTAGACTTACATATATGGTGTTACTATGGGAATATAAGTATGAATCAAGTATTACAACTTATGGCATGGTAATTGGAAGTCATAAATTCCCAATTTAAATACATGAACATGGTAGGGATTTAAAGGTGTTTATTTGATGGAATTTTTGTTGGTTGGGTGTGAATGGATGGTCATACATGTGTATTTGGAAGTTATAAATTGGTTAGGAATGATGGTGAGATGAATTGTTGGTTAATGGTGATAGTTGGAAGAACCAATACTATAGTTATGAGGTAAAAATAACCATGCCTACACGGTGTTTAATAATATGCCTAAATGGCATAAGTTATGGAATTTTTTATTAATATTGGCCCTATTGAATGTTGAATTGTAGATTGAAGTTACATAACTATATTGGATCATCGTAGTATCATTAAGGGGCAAATTTCGGATATGTATGGCTAAAAACCCCGTCTTTTAGAAATCGAGCTTCATCGATCTTTGTGTGATCTTGGTCATTTTTTTTATAATTTTTCATATTAGCTTAGAATTTAATTGTAGAATAAATTACTTGAATTATTATTTACAATTTGCAATTTAATTGGATAGAGTTGAGCCACTCGGAGTCGGATACTCGTGGCAACGGAGTCGTTTCTTAGCAGTTTTGTACCGAAATTGAGGTAAGTGGCTTGTCTAACCTCGTGTGGGGGAATTTTCACCCCTAGGATATTATGTGATAGTATAAATGCCTTGTACGCGAGGTGACGGGCGTGTACATGCGCTGGTTGTTGAACACATACTTTAATTAAAATGTTCGATGAGTGATATTCCTGTTTTTACCTGTTAATTCGATATTCTTACCCGGTAGTAGTTAGCAAACCATGATTTGGTAGTATTCAACTGTCTAGTTGCCTAATTGTCTTACTTGAGTTTTCTTGGTAATCGCCGGCGCTGTTTATCGGTGAAGTTATAGTTAAGCATATTATATCTCTATTTGTGTATTTCTTTACTTGTTGAGATGTGGACTGCGGGTTCGATTCCCGGAGATCCTGAGATTTATTGAGATGTGGACTGCGGGTTCGATTCCCGGAGATCCTGAGATTTACTAAAATGTGGACTGCGGGTTCGATTCCCGGAGATCCTGAGATTTACTGAAATGTGGACTGCGGGTTCGATTCCCGGAGATCCTGAGATTTATTGAAATATGGACTGCGGGTTCGATTACCGGAGATCCTGAGATTTATTGAAATGTGGACTACGGGTTCGATTCCCGAGATCCTGAGTTATTGGTAGGGACTACGGGTTCGATTCCCGAGATCCTGAGTTATTGGTAGGGACTGCGGGTTCGATTCCCAGAGATCCTGAGTTATTGAGATATTATTGAGACATGGGCTGCGGGTTCGATTTCCGGGTTCGATTCCCGAGATCCCGAGTTATTGGTAGGGACTACGGGTTCGATTCCCGAGATCCTAAGTTATTGGTAGGGACTACGGGTTCGATTCCCGAGATCCCGAGTTATTGGTAGGGACTGCGGGTTCGATTCCCGGAGATCCCGAGTTATTGAGATATTTTTGAGACATGGGCTGTGGGTTCGATTCCCGGAGACCCAGAGGTACTGTCAATGGGACGGTGGGTTCGATTCCCACAGGTCCTGGACGTGTTTTATTGAGTTGGTTATTTGTTGTTAGCTTAATTGTAGACGGTTGCAGTAATCATTTTATTGTTGTTATTGCGGAAGTTATTATTATTTAAACTGTTTATTATTGTTATCATCACTATATTATTGTTTCTCAGTAGGGCCCTGACCTTCCTCGTCACTACTCCATCGAGGTTAGGCTTGGCACTTACTGAGTACCGCCGTGGTGTACTCATGCTACTCTTCTGCACACTTTTGTTGTGCAGATCCAGGTACATCGGGACATGCTCATATTAGGTGATTCAGCAGCATTTTGGGAGACCTCGAGGTATGATCCGCTACGTCCGCAGATCCGGAGGCCTTCCTTCTATTCTGATAGTATTAGTAGATGTTTTCTCTCATGTCTTTGTTAGATACTCTTCACACATAGAGCCACAGTTGTATTCTCTCTTTTAGTCTGTGTTGCCCGTGGGATTCCGGGTCTTGGTGGTATTTTATACAGTGTGTTGACGAGTGTATGTGCCAAGCGGCACGGATTACATTCCTATTTATGTTCTTTTTTTTTCTTTTTCCTGCTATTTCTTGTTTAAAGTTCATAGACTTGTATATTCCGCAACGTGTTAGGCTTACCTAGTCGTGGGGATTGGGTGCCATCACGACATGTTCACAGTCCTGTACAACTATAAATATCAAAAGGCATCTAAAAGTCTACAACTGATGACTATACTTAATTGAAACATAGATCTGAAACAACATAATTAATCCTTCATATTTACATATTATATGAACTATTTAAACACCAACTCAATGCAAATTTGCAATACAATAACTATTCCTTCAATTCAACAGCTAAATATAATTCGAATCTAAGAGAAGAAAAGCAAAAGAAGATAAAATAAACAAAAAGAGGCTGGACGAAGCTTAACTAAACTCAACCAAACAATAAACTCAACAACAATAGTCCGTATAAATCAATCAACTGTTTAATATATGCTTCTTCAATTGATTTTCATAAGCTTGAGATTACAAATGTGTACCTGAGATTTAAATCAAAAGAAGAGGATAGGATCAGCAACAAGACAGTAAACAACAATCAATCGCAGCAACACAAACAGCTACAGTAGTAGCCACTAACAACTAGTGACCGGAAAACCGAGTAGTAGACTTGAAAACCAGGCAGAAAACCCCAACAACCAACCAACAACGTAACAACAAAGGACCAACAATTTACTCAATAAACCACTTGAATAATAACAAAAGAACTCCTGAATAATTCTCTCAAATTCTATCCTTATGTCTGTCCCTCTCTGTTCTCAGGATTCTCTCCTTTGTGTGTATATCTCTATCTCAGTCTCCCTGTGTGTATCTCTTTTTTTAGAATTCTCTCCAATCTCTATCTGTATCCCCCTTAAATCTTATGTGTTCTTTTTCTTCTTTGTCTCTCTTGTGTCTCTCTCCCTTTATTCTATCCGAATTCCCCCTCCCCTTATGCCAATTCAGATCCCTTTTCTTTTTACAGCTCATAAGAGCATTAAGACCCATTTAATTAAGCATTTTTCCCATCAATTCCACTACCATATATTTTGTTTCCCATTACCATTTGTCCCTCTCTATTAATTAATTCCTAGCATGAGTAACATATTTAATTACTTTTTTTAACATCTCCAAAAACCACTATGTCTTGTTCCTCACTAAGTATTAAACAATACCCTATTTTAATATTATTAGTGCTTAGTGGACAAAACATTTAACATAAATAATTCTTTAAGTTTTCAATTTCCATATTACCCCTAAAACTACTGAAATTACTATTCTTCGCCCAAAACTTCATTTGTAACAATACTAACAACTGACCAAAACTAATTCCTAATTAAACACCAAATCACTATAGCTATAACCAAACTCCTAATAAATTGAACCAATAAATTCCATGAACTCAAATTGAATCATATCAAAGTGAATAAGATAACCATATTCAGAACCAATCCTAGTTAACTTAGACACAAATGAATGAGCAGGAATCCAATAGTATGATGAATCAACAAGTTGAAACAGTATGAATCACAATTAACCGAATCGAAATGTAAACTGAATTCATATGACGAACAACAAAGAGAAGCAAAACAAACAATACACAAAGTGAAACCATTTGAACCAAAACTACCAAACCATTACAGGTATACCCAAAACACAAGCATTAATTACTATCAACTCTGGAAATATAGCAATTTTAATTATCTAGTTTTCCAATTATCAAATACACACAAATGGATGAACATCATGCCCATCACCACAAAAATCAAGCAACGAGTTAAAAATTGGAAATAGATAAACCTGAATTGCTTTATTAAACCAAGTGAAGCAAACTTTAAATGACTTTATACGAAATCAACAACATCGAACCAAAATCTCAGACGAAGACTTTACCTTTGACGTAAACAAAATATGGTCTAGCAATCGTTTTAAACAAATGACGAGCACTGAATAGACTGAAGATGACGACGGACGATGATGACGACCATACTGGCAAAAACGACGAACACACTGGCGAAGATGACTGACGACGAACATGGCTTGCAACCAGCGACGCTGGTGTACTGGTGGCGGGCTATGGCTTATGGTAAACTGGTCGCTTGGTTTTGTGGATGGTTGTTGGTAGTTGTTTATGGCTGGACGCTGCTTCAGGTGGAGTGGGCGATGAGGAGGCTGATGGTCATTTGGTTGCTAGTCGACGAACTGGTGGTCGTTTGGGGTGAGAAGATGAAACAACAGGTGGTCATTGACTGGTTATCGTTTGGAGGCGTGACTGGCTGAAACAGGGGTTGGAGGTGGTTGTTTGGAGAAGAAGAGAAGGGAGGTGCGTCAGTGGATTTGAGCCGCTGGAGAGCCTTAACGCCGCCAGCATTTTGGCTGTCGTCCACCGTGGTTGCCATGGAAAGGTGGCTGGCGGCTGAGGGAGTTCCGGAGAAGAAGATGGGAAGGGCTAATGTTTTAGTTAGGGTTTGAAAAATGAAAAATGAGATGAAAAGAGAGATTGTTTGGGTTTTTGGGTGGACCGGGTCGGGTTGACCCGGTGGGTTTTGGGTTGGACTTATAACACATTTGACCAAGTGAATTCAAAAAGGGTAAGAGGCCCAACCCGATTTTTCTTTCATATAAACCAAAACCACCTTATATTATATAAACCAAAACCACCTTAAAATACTAATTAACTTATAGTAATATTTATCACACAAAATTAAACGTCAAAAAATAAAATCGCAAATATTAAAAATAAAAATACATATTTTTTTTGCGATTTTCTATTTTTTGCAAAACAAGCTTAATTACTCTTAATTGCGAACATGAATTTTATATACAAATGCAATATATTTTTGAATTTTATATTTTTTAGATAATTTAGACATACAAACATGAACGCACAAAAATACAGATAATAAAAGAAAAATAACACAAAATCCACAATAATTGCAAACGACACAAAAAATTATTTTATTTTGAGTTTTTTTGGGAGTAATTCTCATATAGGTCAAAAATCATGTGCTCACATGTAGTAGGAAAGATTTTGTGATAGAAAATATGAATTTTATGAGAAATGTGGATAAAAATGATATTAATATTGATATGGTTGACTTCAGTCAATATTTTTGGTAAACGGACCCGGACCCGAGATTGGATGGTCCCGAAAGGTCCGTAGGAAAATATAGGACTTGGACATGCGTCCGGAGTCAAATTCTGAGGCCTAGAGCCCAAGTTATGAATTTTTCTGTGAAATTGTTTTTGATGTAATTGTTAAAGGAAAATGAATTAATTGACCTTGGTATCGGGCTCGTATTTTGGTTCCGACGCCCGGTACAAGTCTTAAATGTTATATATGTGCTTTCTGCAAAGTTTGGTGACATTCGGATGTCGTTTGATATGTTTTGGACCTTGAGTTCCAAGTTTGAAAGTTTTGCAAACCAAAAGTATGAAAATCATGAACTTGATGCTTGATTTGATGAAAACGATGTGATATTGGCGATGTGATCGCACGAACAAGTTCGTAATGTGTTTTTGATGTTGTGTACATGTTTGGTTTGGAGCCCGGGGTCTCGGGTAAAGATTTGATAGGCCGTTGGATTAAATTCTAAATATTTGCACTACTGGTTTTTCACCCAGCTGTTGGCTTCGCAATTGCGAAGGTGGCAGATCAAGGCAGGGTTCGCAAATGCGAACCCTTGATCGCAAATGCAAAGGGTGCCCAGGACCGTTTGGGTTCGCAAATGCGAGGCCTTCAGCGTGAAGGGATTCTTCGCAAATGCGAAGCATTCTTCGCAAATGCGAAGTCCCCTCATGCCCAGCCTTGTTCGCAAATGCGAACAATAGTTCGCAAATGCGAACATCCCAATATCCTGCCTGAGTTCGCAAATGCGAACAATAGTTCGCAAATGCGAACTTCCCAGTTTTGCCTTGGCTTCGCAAATGCGAACTTCCCAGCCTTAGCTTATTTTTCAAACTCCAGAAATTGGCCGGGGTTCGCAATTGCGAACCCATGTTCGCAAATGCAAACACAGAGACCTGTAAATCACGATTTCCAGCTTCATTCTTCACATTTCACAACCCAAAAACACCCATTTGCGATTCTTCACGGACTCCCTCTTCTTCAAAACAATTGTAAGTCACTTTTTACTTAATTCTTTCAATTCCTAACATCATTAAACATGTTTTTCAATAGAAATCAAAGGTTTTCATGGTAGAATTTCTTATTTTTGGTAGAATATAGGGTTTTTCATAAATTGGGAAATTGGACCTCGAATTGAGGTCCGATTTTGAAACAAATCATATACTTGAACTCGTGGGGGGATGGGTAACCGGATTTTGGTCCGAACCCCAAGTTCCGACCATGTGGGCCCGGGGTCGAAATTCACTATTTCGGGCAGAATGTTGTAAAAGTTGTAATTGGCCTTATGAATTAGTTTGTTGAGTAGTATTGATGATATTAAATCAATTGTGTATAGATACGATTGGATTGGAGCCAAATTTGAAAGGAATAGGCATTGCCACATATTGAATTGTTCATAAACATTCGAGGTAAGTGTTTGTTCTATCCTAGCTTGAGGGAATAGGATTATGTGCTATGTGTTATGTGATTGAGTGCGGTGTATGGGCTGTGGTGACGAGCATCCATACACTGGCGTCTAGTATGACCGTGAGTCGTTGTTAATACTTGTTGCGAGACATGTTTGAAGATAAATTGTTGAACCCTTGCCGGGTTGTAGAATTGTTATTGTTCTCCCTTGTTGGGACTTGTTGTGAAGATGATTATTGATTGCCCTTGTTGGGATGGTTTATGAATTACTATTTCATTCTTTGCCCTTAACTATAATTGTTATTTGGGTGAGGAAGAGTGATAATGCACGAAGGGTGATGCCGTGCCTTGATTTATTATTTATGCACGAAGGTTAATGTCGTGCCTTGTTATTGATTATGCACGAAGGTTAATGCCGTGCCATGTTTTATTGATTATGCATGAAGGATCATGCCGTGCCTTGTTATTGAACCATGTACGAAGGATCATGCCGTACTATGGATGTGAGGATGAGAGTAAAAGCACGAAGGGTGATGCCGTGCACTTTATTTACTTATTTGGTGAGGATGAGAGTAAAAGCACGAAGGGTGATGCCGTGCAACTACTTGCTATTCCTTGACTTGGTATTACTTGTGTTTCCATTATACTTTGTTTTCCTTGTGAACTTATTAACTGTTGTTAATTGTTGAGTTCTTTGAGATATTCCTTATTGTGTTATTACTTGGTTAATTCTTGTTATTTGTGGTATACATATATATTGAACTGCACATGTTTATGTGGGTGTCTGGTCCTAGGCTTGTCACTACTTCGCCGGGATAGGCCAGGCACTTACCAGCACATGGGGTCGGTTGTGCTGATACTACACTTCGTGCGTTTTTGCACAGGTCCAGGTTACGATCAGGAGCAGCAGCAGTAAATCGATTGCGTGGGAGTTGATCATATTTGAGACCGAGGTAGCTTGCAGAGCGTCCGCAAGCCCGGCGTCTCTCCCTTTACTTATGTTATTAGCTGTAGTCTCTTTGTTCCGAGACAAACAGATTATGTTATATTTCTTTCAGACTTTTATGTGTAGTATTCGGTAGTAGTTCGTGAGTTGGTGACTCCACGTCTTGGGTAGAGGATTTCAGTATGATTTTACCTTGAAACTGCTTAATACTATTTCGATAAAGTCTTCCGCACTTATTTAATTAAAGTTATGGTTTGTTGATAAATTAATTATGAAATTTTATTAAAAACAGGATAGTATAAATACAGTGGCTTGCCTAGCTACCACGAGTAGGCGCCATCACGATCCCGATGTTGGGGGAAAATCCAGGTCGTGACAGTTATGATATTGGCTTGATAAGTAATTGAGAACATGAAATAATGTGCAAGTTGCTTATTTGAACTTGTTGAAATTGTGTGTAGTGCCTTATCTGTTGTTTGAAATTGTTGTGTTTTAAACTGTAAGGTGGGATCGGGTTGTGCGCCGCAACATGAGGAAATAAGGTGTGGGTTGGGGTGATAAGGGTGGCCGAGGTAATAAGGGTGATCAGGGGTAATAAGGATGGAAAGCGATCGAAATCTCTATTGAAAATTGATACAAAAATCAATGATGTGAAATTGTGAAAGGAGACAGCAGGAGAGTTTGCAACCTGGGGGGCACCGATTGCCCCTATGTTTGACTACTTGCAATTTATGTGGTTGATTGGTTGTTGTTCTATTTGTTGACCTTGAACGTGCTTATGTTGAGGCTTATCTGAAATGAGTAAAAGGTGGAAAACATGGATTGTCTGACTTGATTAGTTTTGATGTAATTTAATGGCTTGAGTTTACTTGGGACAAAGTTTGTTCATACATACCCAGTACAATTCCAGTGTACTGACGTCCCTTTTGCCGGGGGCGCTACATTCGTGTTATGATTGTAGGTGGATCAGTAGCAGGCACTTCAGCTCATCGGCAGTAGTATCCTTCTCCTTCCACTGCCCGTTTTGGTGAGCCCCTTTCTTCCTCGGGGCCCTGTGTGGTTCACTCCACTTTTGTTTAACTTTCATTTTGGTTTGTAAGGTATAGCCGGAGCCTTGTTACCCGGCAAGGATTGTATTCCCCTTTTTGTATCCTAGAGGCTCTGTAGACATGTAAACTGTGGGACTCTAGTCTTATGTATATATTATGTTATGTCGGGCGTTGTAAAAACTGCAAACTTGTTAATGAATCACTCGTATGGTTTTAATTGTTTATTGTGAAATCATTCATGGTTAGTAAGATATTTGGTTAATGAACAATCAACACAGGGGTAACACGTGGGAATGAAAGGCACCCAGGTCCGTTTGACTGGGGCTACCCAGTCAGGCGCCGGTCATGTCCCTCGATTTGGGGCGTGACAAACTTGGTATCAGAGCCTAAGGTTTTTTTTAAAAGTGTCCTAGGATGTCTCGGAGCCGTGTCTAGTAGTGCCCTTCTTATCGGTGTGTTGTCGACCACATCGGATAAGTTGGGGGCTACATGGGCATTTAGGAATTTACCAATTTCTTTGTTAATCTATATCGTGCGAGTAAAGTGCAATGCGGAAATATTTGTGTCTAATTCGCGCCTTGTTCCCAAATTTTCAGAATATGGCGCCTAAGAAGAAGGCTAGACTCGGCCTTGGGGCCAATGCCGGCCCGAGTATGGCTGCTAATCATGTACCCGATGCCGTGGGCGAGAATGACCCACCAGTCCCGAATTTGCCTGGCCCATCTGTTCAAAACCCAAGTGTTCCTATTCCAGCTGCGGCAGAGGATGCCACCATTCCTTCTGCCAGTGTTCCTGACTCAGATACAGTTCCCGCTTCGGGTTCTAGTATCTCTAATGAGGATCTTAGGGGAGCCATTCATATGTTAACATAGCTAGTGGCCGCCCAGGCCCAATGATCCCATGATGCCCCTGCATCCTCCAGCGGACAGGGAGATTCCTCCGGCTCCAGAGTCCATCCGTTCTTGCGGTTGGCCCCTCCAGAATTCTCAGGTACCGATCCAGAGGCGAACCCACAGGATTTCCTTGATGAGATATACAAGACCCTCAGAGTGATGAAGGCTACAGATATAGAGGGGTTAGAGTTGGCCTCTTACAGGCTGAAGGGAGCGGCACGTTCATGGTTCGAGATGTGGGAGGATTCTCGTGAGGAGGTGAGCCCTCCGGCCAGATGGGATGAGTTCGTAGATGCATTTATGGACCACTTCTTGTACCCGATGCCGTGGGCGAGAATGACCCACCAGTCCCGAATTTGCCTGGCCCATCTGTTCAAAACCCAAGTATTCCTATTCCAGCTGCGGCAGAGGATGCCACCATTCCTCCTGCCAGTGTTCCTAACTCAGATACAGTTCCCGCTTCGGGTTCTGGTATCTCTAATGAGGATATTAGGGGAGCCATTCATATGTTAACACAGCTAGTGGCCGCCCAGGCCTAGAGATCCCATAATGCCCCTGCATCCTCCAGCGGACAGGGAGATTCCTCCAGCTCCAAAGTCTACCAGTTCTTGCGGTTGGCCCCTCCAGAATTTTCAGGCATAGATCTAGAGGCTGACCCACGGGATTTCCTTGATGAGATATACAAGACCCTCACAGTGATGAAGGCAACAGATATTGGAGGGGGTAGAGTTGACCTCGTACAGGCTGAAAGGGAGCGGCACGTTCATGGTTCGAGATATGGGAGGATTCTCGTGAGGAGGTGAGCCCTCCGGCCAGATGGGATGAGTTCGTAGATGCATTTATGGACCACTTCTTACCTGCCGAGGTGATGGCAGCCCGTGCCACGGAGTTCGAGGTCCTCAAACAGGGCAATATGAGTGTTTGGGAGTATCACATGGAGTTCGTAAGATTGTCCAAGTACGCTCCTCATTTAGTGTCGACCATGGATGCCCGGGTTCGACGGTTTGTTCGGGGCCTTAGCCTTTTGGTAGTGAATGAGGCCGCCACAGTAGCTTTGCACTAAGACATGAACTATGGGAGGATTGTGGGGTTTGCTCAGGCCACAGAGGCCAGGAAATTGAAGATTCGTGCAGAAAGAGAAAGTAGCAGCAGGGCCCGGTCAATGGGTCATTCAGGCAGATCACTTCCAGAGAGAGGGCCATCAGGGCCATCCCAGTCATATGCTCAGTCCTCCGCGAGTGCACCGCTATCCGTGCATAGTCATCAGCAGGGCAGTTACTCGAGACCCGGTTCAGACAGTAGGAGGTCTCGTCAGTCTGGTCGTCCTGGGGTGAGATCCTAGCAGCAAGGGAGACCTACATGCCCCAAGTGTGGGAGATTTAATATAGAGACTTGCTACCTTGACCTTCCAGTGTGCTTCAGGTGCGGGGTGAGATGTCACATTCAGCGGGATTGCCTTGCACCCCGTCAGGGTATAGGTAGGGGATCTGCTCAGTCTTCCGATTCTTCAGCTGCTACATCATCAGCGCGTACTCCAGCATCAGCAGGGCATGGTGTAGCTAGGGGTGGAGCTCATGGTAGGGGTGGACCTAGCCGATTCTATGCATTGAGTGGCCGCCAAAATGCCGAGGCTTCTCCAGATGTTGTTACAGGTATCCTGTCCATTTAGACTATTGATTGCTATGCCCTTATTGATCTGGGGTCCTCCTCGTCTTATGTCACTCCATTTTTTGCTTCAAGTTTTGGGATAGAACCCGAACAACTTCATGAGCCGTTCTCTGTGTCGACTCCGGTTGGTGATTCTATTACAGCCTCACGAGTCTATAGAAATTGTGTTGTCACGGTGAGTGGTCATGTTACCACAGCTGATCTTATTGAGCTTGGGATAGTTGATTTTGATGTAATTATGGGGATGGATTGGCTCTATTCATGCTTTGCCAAGCTTGACTGTCGGACGAGAGTTATGAGGCTCGAGTTCCCTAATGAGCCAGTTATTGAATGGAGAGGAAATTGTGTAGTGCCAAGGGGTAGGTTTATTTCCTACCTTAAGGCTTTGAAGATGATTAAGAAGGGGTGTATCTATCATTTGGTTCGGGTGACGGACACCACCTCAGAGGTGCCTACCCTCGAGTCCGTGCCAATTGTGAATGAATTTCCTGAAGTGTTTCCGGATGAGCTTCCCGGCATTCCGCCGGATAGGGAGATTGATTTTGGGATCGATGTATTGCCAGATACTCAGCCAATATCCATTCCACCATACAGAATGGCGCCAGCAGAGTTAAGGGAGTTAAAGGAGCAGCTGAGGGATTTATTAGAGAAAGGGTTCATACGACCGAGTGTGTCGCCGTAGGGTGCTCCAGTTTTTTTTGTCAGAAAGAAGGATGGATCACTTCGAATGTGTATTGATTATCGGCAGCTCGACAAAGTCACCATCAAAAATAAATATCCTTTGCCTCGAGTGGATGATCTGTTTGACCAATTGCAGGGAGCGAAGTTCTTCTCAAAGATTGATTTACGGTCTGGGTACCACCAGTTGAAAATCAAGGAGCAGGATATTCCTAAGACCGCCTTCAGAACTCGTTATGGTCACTTCGAGTTTTTGGTCATGTCTTTTGGGCTAACCAATGCCTCAGCAGCTTTCATGGACCTTATGAATCGGGTATTCAAGCCATTCCTAGATTCTTTTGTGATTGTATTCATTGACAACATCCTCATCTACTCTCGGAGCAGGGAAGATCATGTCGTTCACCTCAGAGCAGCATTGCAGACCCTTCTTTAGCATCAATTGTATGCCAAGTTCTCAAAATGTGAGTTTTGGTTGGAGTCCGTAGCCTTTCTAAGGCATGTTATTTCCAGTGAGGGAATTCAGGTGGATCCTCAGAAGATTGCGGCAGTGAAAGATTGGCCTAGACCCACGACCCCGACAGAGATTCGTAGCTTCTTGGGTTTAGCAGGGTACTATCGGAGGTTTGTAGAGGGGTTCTTGACCCTCGCTTCCCCATTGACAAAACGGACGCAGAAGGCAGTTAAGTTCCAGTGGTCCGGTGCATGTGAGAAAAGTTTCCAAGAATTATAGTTAAGTTGACCTCGGCATCAGTATTGGCCTTGCCAGAAGGTATAGAGGGATTTGTAGTTTATTGTGATGCCTCCAGAGTCGGTTTGGGATGTGTATTGATGCAGCGCGGAAAGGTCATAGCTTATGCTTCCAGGCAACTCAAGAACCATGAGAAGAATTATCCGACGCATGATTTGGAGCTTGCAGCTATTGTGTTTGCCTTGAAAATATGGTGACACTATCTTTATGGGGTACATGTAGATGTGTTTTCAGACCACAAGAGCCTCCAGTATTTGTTCAAGCAGAAAGAGCTGAATCTGAGACAGCGGCGGTGGTTAGAACTGCTCAAGGATTATGATATGGACATATTGTACCATCCAGGGAAGGCAAATGTGGTAGCCGACGCTCTTAGTCGAAAATCCATGGGTAGTTTGGCTCATTTGGGTATGGATCAGAGACCCCTGGCTCGGGAGGTTTACCAATTAGCCAGTTTGGGGGTTCGTATCTCGGCGTCAGGACGAGGGGGATGTTTTGGTGCATAATGGAGCAGAATCATCACTGGTCGCGGAAATAAAGGAAAAACAGTTCATGGATCAAGCATTGGTTCGGGTGAAGAAAGCAGTTGTGAATAACAAGACCTCATCATTTGTACTCAGCAGCGAGGATGGTGTATTGCGGTGCCAAGGTAGACTATGTGTTCCGGATGTGGACGAGCTTCGGGAAAGGTTAATGGCAGAGGCTCATATTTCCAGGTATTCGGTACACCCAGGTTCCACGAAAATGTATCATGATCTCAAGAAGATTTATTGGTGGAACGGTATGAAAAGGGATGTGGCAAGTTTTGTAGCTAAATGTCCGAACTGTCAACAAGTGAAGGCCGAGAATCAACGGCCCGGTGGATTAACTCAGCGTATAGAAATACCAAGCTGGAAATGGGAGATGATCAATATGGATTTCGTGGTGGGGTTACCTCGCACTCAGCGTAAGTTTGACTCAATATGGGTGATAGTGGATCGACTCACCAAATCAGCTCACTTCCTGCTAGTCAAGTCTACTGATACTGTGGAGCAATATGCAAGGTTGTACATCAAGGAAATAGTAAGGCTTCATGGCACTCCACTTTCTATTTTCTCGGATCGTGGGGCACAGTTCACAGCTAACTTTTGGAAGACGTTTCAGCAAGGTTTGGGAACTCAGGTGAATCTCAGCACAGCTTTCCATCCATAGACCGACGGTCAGGCCGAGCGGACCATTCGGACGCTTGAAGATATGTTGCGGGCTTGTGTCTTAGATTTTAAAGGTAATTAGGATGAACACTTGCCACTGATAGAATTTGCTTACAATAACAGCTATCATGCTAGCATTCAGATGGCCCCATTTGAGGCATTGTACGGGAGAAGATGTAGATCGCCAATCGGGTGGTTTGAGGTAGGTGAAGCGGAATTGCTAGGGCCGGATATGGTGTACGAAGCTATGGAAAAGGTCAAGGTTATTCAGGAGAGAATGAAAACAGCACAGAGTCGTCAAAAATCCTATGCAGGCGTTCGCCGAAGGGATTTGGAGTTTCAAGTCGATGATTGGGTGTTCTTAAGGGTATCTCCTATGAAGGGAGTCATGCGATTCGGAAAGAAAGGGAAATTAAGTCCTAGGTATGTCGGGCCATATCGGATCGTTCAAAGGATTGGTCAAGTTGCTTATAGGCTAGAATTGCCTCCTGAGATGTCATCAGTGCACCCGGTATTCCACGTGTCCATGTTGAAGAAAGTGATCGGAGATCCATCTACCATCATGCCAGTCGAAGCTATAGAGGTTAATGAAGATTTGTCATATGAAGAAGTTCCAGTTGCCATTCTTGATAGGCAAGTCCGTAAGTTGAGAAATAAGGAAGTTGCCTCTGTTAAAGTATTGTGGCGAAGTCAACAAGTTGAGGAGGCCACATGGGAAGCAGAAAAAGAGATGAAAGAAAAGTACCTCCATTTGTTTGATCAAGCCTAGAAGAAATTAGGTGACCCTTCTACTCCTAGTAACTATCATCTTGTCCAAGTCGTTTCTCTCTTAGTATTAGTGAAGTCTCCTTCATTTTGTAATGAGTTAAATGTGTTGTTGCCTTGGGTCACTTGAACCTTTCTTGATAAATGAAATCCTATTAAATATTCATGTGTTAAATAAACAACTAATAGTAAGTGTAGATTGGTAATGGTTTGTTTGTGTGTACGTAGTGTATTAAGATGGTTAAACAAGGTAAGAACTCATTATGTGCAATTGTAACAATGTGATAGAACATGTGCATTCATTGAGGTAAGAAAGTGTATACCACTTGTGGAAAGTGTTGTATTTGTGTATTGTTGTTTGGTAATGTGTTTCGGGGGCCCTCTGACAGGTGGATATGTCCATAATACAAAGGAAACTCTGGCGAAATCTTTCTAAAATATAAGAGTTAGTCAAAATTTTGATAGTTGCATATCATGTCTTTCAAAACCAACACATTTTTTTCAAAATCCTCATTCGAGGACGAATGATCTTAAGGGGGGGCATGTAAGGCCCCGTAAAAATTTTTGTGCATAAAACCTAGTAGCTATAGTGTCATGGTCCGAATAATGTGTTAGGAATGCGTAGAATTCTTGGCGGCTCGCAAGCTCGCCGCGGTTCGGACCCTTGGTAGTGATTTAAGTTTCAAAAATGAAGAGAATCAATTTTTCCAGAAAAGTGTCAATTTTGCGGTCAAGAATGCGACCGCAGATCTGCTATGCGGACCGCATTCTTGCCGCAGAGCTTACCAGAAGGTTTCCCAAAATCATGTTGAAAATGCGGTCGATATGCGATCGCATAATGAATCTGCGGTGCACTTTGCGACCGCAGATCAAGAATGCGGACCACATTTTGGTCGCATTCCATAGCAGTACATGTGTGAATCTTGAGGCAATTATGCGGTCACTATGCGGACCGCATGTTGATTCTGCGATCGCAGATGCGACCGCAGAATTGACCCGGCCCAGATTTTTGTAAAATTTTGACCCGACCTCTTCTTTAATATAACACCTTTCCCCTTTATTTTGTCATATCATCTTACCAAAATTAGAGAGAGAAGAGAGGGGTTTTAGAGAGAGAAGTCTTTCATCTTCAAAGATTGTTCCAAACATCTAGTCCAAAGGATTCTAGGGCAAGGATTCAACTTCCCCAAATCATTCAAGGTAAAAACCCTAACTATTTTCTTTGATTTTCAGTTTTAAATTGGGTAAAGAGAGGTTTGCATATAATAGCTTTTGAAAATAGAATTTTTACACTCATGCATGATTATTGAACTTGATTTCTAGTAAAAGAAGTGAGTAGAAGTAAGAGTCTTCAAGAACAAGGTTGGCAAGAGTAGGATACCTTGGGTAAGCATAAAGTAGGAAGTTAAAGGAAGAAAACTCGATACCATGTATGTATGGCTAATTTTGATTCTTGTTAAATCTCCTATATGTGTGAAATTTGTTTGGTTAGTGTTAATTTGACAAATTGTGTGAAATTCTTGATGTTGTTGTTAGATATTCAAAGTTGTTGTTGAAATATGAGTGATGTGGTATGGAATATGAACCGAAAGGTAAATGAGAGTTGAATTGGGTAAAGAATTGTGAATAATGGTTATGATGGACTATATGGCACCTTGTGGAAAAGAAACGAAACACTTGAGGATTGGTTTGTTGTGGAAATAGATGAAACACTTGAATTGTGGAAAATTATTGAACATACTTGTGTGAATATTCTTGATTATGGAAACATTGTAACTTGGTTATGATATTGGCTTGATAAGTAATTGAGAACATGAAACAATGTGCAAGTTGCTTATTTGAACTTGTTGAAATTGTGTGTAGTGCCTTATCTGCTGTTTGAAATTGTTGTGTTTTAAACTGTAAGGTGGGATCGGGTTGCGCGCCGCAACATGAGGAAATAAGGTGTGGGTTGGGGTGATAAGGGTGGCCGAGGTAATAAGGGTGGTCAGGGGTAATAAGGATGGAAAGTGATCGAAATCGCTATTGAAAATTGATACAAAAATCAATGATGTGAAATTGTGAAAGGAGACAGCAGGAGAGTTTGCAACCTGGGGGGCACTGATTGCCCCTATGTTTGACTACTTGCAATTTATGTGGTTGATTGGTTGTTGTTCTATTTGTTTACCTTGAACGTGCTTGTGTTGAGGCTTATCTGAAATGAGTAAAAGGTGGAAAACATGGTTGGCTGGCTTGATTAGTTTTAATGTAATTTAATGGCTTGAGTTTACTTGGGACAAAGTTTGTCCATACATACCAGTACAATTCAAGTGTACTGACGTCCCTTTGGCCGGGGATGCTACATTCGTATTATGATTGTAGGTGGATCAATAGCAGACACTTCAGCTCATCGGCAGTAGTATCCTTCTCCTTCCATTGCCCGTTTTGGTGAGCCCCTTTCTTCCTCGGGGCCCTGTGTGGTTCACTCCAGTTTTGTTTAAATTTCATTTTGGTTTGTAAAGTATAGCCGGAGCCTTGTTACCGGCAACTATTATAGTCCCCTTTTTGTATCCTAGAGGCTCTGTAGACATGTAAACTGTGGGACTCCAGTCTTATGTGTATATTATGTTATGTCGGGCGTTGTAAAAACTGCAAACTTGTTAATGAATCACTCGTATGGTTTTAATTGTTTATTGTGAAATCATTCATGGTTAGTAAGATATTTGGTTAATGAGAAACAATCAACACATGGGTAACACGTGGGAATGAAAGGCACCCAGGTCCGCTTGACTGGGGCTACCCAGTCAGGCGCCGGTCATGTCCCTCGATTTGGGGCGTGACACAGTCATAGCTCCATGGCCCTTCATAAAGTGGGGAATGGATATCGTGGGTCCACTGCCTCAGGCAAAAGGACAAGTAAAGTTTCTACTCATACTGACTGACTATTTCACTAAATGGGTAGAAGCAGGGGCATTTAAACAGGTACGAGAGAAAGAAGTTAAAGACTTTATTTGGAGTAATATAATATGCCGCTTTGGGGTTCCAAAGGAAATCGTGTGCGATAATGGACCATAATTCATAGGAGCACAAGTTACAGAATTCTTTCAAAGCTGGAAAATCAAAAGAATAACATCTACACCATATCATCCGGTCGGTAATGGACAAGCGGAATCCACAAACAAGATAATCATCAATAATTTGAAGAAAAGGTTACATGATTCAAAAGGCAATTGACCTGAAGTTCTACCAGCTGTGCTGTGGGCTTATCGAACAACTACGAAAATAAGCACGGGCGAAATACTGTTTTCGATGGTTTATAGTGCAGAAGCTCTGATTCCAGTTGAAATAGGGGAACCAAGTATAGGATATGATCAAGCAACGGAGGATTCAAACAATGAAGAATTTCGAGTTAATCTAGATCTAGTTGAAGGAAGGAGAGAAACATCATTAATAAGAATGGCAGCTCAAAAACAAGTGATTGAACGATATTATAACCGGAAAGCACGTCTCAGGTTCTTTAAAACTGGGGACTTCGTGCTCAAAAAGGTGTTTCAATCTACGAAAGATGCTAATTCATGAAAGTTAAGTCCAACATGGGAAGGACCATATAGAATCTGTAACGTTGCAGGAAAAGGTGCGTATGAGCTAGAAACTATACACGGTAAAATTCTACCTTCACATTGGAATGTTGTACATTTAAAAAGATACTACTTCTAAGGCAGTAAACACGGTCAGATATTTTCATGTTAAATTATTTCTCTTTTGAATTATTAAGGTTTTACTAACAATTTTAGATGCTAGGCAAAATCCCTAACCTGTGCCAAATGATGAAACACAACCTGCATGGCAAAATAGAATACTCTTAAATTCTAAGCCTAGGTTTATATCAATCTGATGGAAGTACATACGGGTAGACAGTCTTCATCTAAAATTGTATCTTCGAGTCCCGCATATTTTTTGGTTTAGGAAAAGGACCAGCATATAAGTAATAACCAAGTGTTCAATGCTTCATTCTTCAACACTCAAACACTTTGGGGACTATACAATATATATAGCCTCGTGCATAAAAATAGATGCGGGACCATAAAGGAAAAGAGATATGGGAAGTGGACCAAGTTCAACCGCAAAAGTGTCGTATATCAAGATTCAGCTGTGAATAACTACGTTACTTTACAAAAATATTTTTAAATGTTGTAAACACTTTCCAAACCCTTTCTAAATATATAAAGATTGGGAAGGTTATGTGCTAAAACAGGTTAAAAAATTGTATCTTTTATATTAAGAAATCTGTTGTACGAAAACCAGTTGCGAGGAAGTCATAGACATATCATCATTCAAAAGTTTACTCAAGTTTATAAATAAAAACTTGTCAAAATTATATACAAAAACATGTGTTTCCTATTTCTTTCGTTGTATTATAACACCATTATGAATTTGAGACGTCTTCTTCATTAAATGTCAATATATAAAAAGGGCCCTCTTTTTATAATCCTCATGTTGATAAGTCCATGAGTAGAATGATAAAGCATTTTCAAAGGATAAAATTACAAAACTATTCTATAAGTCCTAAACACGAAAATAGGTAAGAATAAAACATAAAAAGGTATTAATTAACCTCTAAAGCATAAAAGACTGAAGGAAAAGGGAAATTTAGTCATTCAAGTATAATTGTCTTTAAACAGATACCCCATTATGAGAACTGGGGACTTCATCAGAAAAATTCTTTAAACAAGGATTATTCCACCCAAAAAAAAACAAAAAAAAGACTTTTCTTTTTCAACTGGTCACTGGGGGAGTTGGGGCGTCAGAGGTTGCAACAGGAGCAGGAGCAGCTTCGCCCTCAGATACTTGAATAATTACTCCAGTCGCTTCAATAGTAGCTTCATAATCCACCAGATTTACTGACTCGGGAGTTCCACACATTAGAGAAGAAATTTCAATGGGTTGCTCAGGAGTGCTAACAGGTTGGTTACTCTTCTCAATCACATCCAAGATTTTGGCTAATTCGGATTGTAAGTTAAAATTCTCTTGAGTAGCCTCTAATAATGCATCCCGACGTGATCTAAGAAAAGCCCAGTTGACCTCATAATTAAAATTCTCTGCAAGAGAATTATACTCCTTCTCCAAGGTTTCATAATCCTTTTCCCATTTAGCAAGAGAGTTTTTCATTGATTCTTGCTCAGTTAATTGGGAGTCAAGAGAAGTTTTGAGTGTAATGTTGGAACTTTCCAAAGCATGAACTTTGTCTGAGGAAGTTTTCAAGTCAATCCCAGCTTGTTTCAAGTTCTGCTCCAATTCTCTGGCATAGTCCTCTTTTCGCTTCATAAGCTCTTTAAGCCCCTTGATTTCTTCATTCGCCTTTAATAATGATTCTTTTAAGGTGTCTTTATCTTTTTTGACATGACTTAAGGTGGCTTGGGAGACCCCTAAGTCAGCAGATAAAGTGCGATTTTGTCGTTCCAAACGGGCTTTGTCATCTCGAAGCTCATCCATATTCATCAAGGCATCTTCACATTGCTCCTTCCAATTTTGAGCTTCAAATTGGGATTCTTCAATGCCTTTTAAGGAGCCCCGTTCCTTTCTTTCCAAAGAAGTGATCCTCCCCATTAGCTCAGTACTAATCAAATTAGCCTACAAATATAAGACACAAAAATAAATACCTATGGTGAAAGAAAAGTTAATACTCAATTTTAGAAAGAAAATTACCTTTAAAGTTGAATGAACTATGTCATTCATCAAAGTTAAGCAACTATGGCTGTCCATCTTTCTCTTCTCTATATCTCCGATCAAGGGCTCAAGCTATACATCAGCACTACCTGTCTTCCTCAAAAGGCTGTGAGTGGCAGAAACTTCAAGTGTGACTTTTATCATAGTCATACTACTGCTACTTGGGCCAGTTTCCGAACGCACTAAAGAGGAAGAAGGGGCAGTGGAAGGAAGAGTAGTAAAAGAGGAAAAAATGGTAGAAGGTACGGAAGCTAGAATGGGAACTGACACGTGAATTGGAGTTGATACGGGAATAGAAGCATTCACCAAAAAAGAAGGAGCGAAAGAAATCAACGTGGGATAAAAAATACTTACTGGTGGAGATGATGTGAAAGAGATAAGAGAAACAGGAATCGAGGAAGATAAGGGAACTTCATTCAGAACAGGACCCGGCTCTACACCTTCAAAATTGTCAATAGAAAGACAGTGAGTAGACTCACTAAAGTCTATTGGAGCAGCCTCTTTATCAATCAAGACAGGTGGTGACGTCCAATTCTACCACTAAAAAGCAATAGACACGGTCATACACAATATAATAACCCAACTATGAGTCGGGGTCGAATCCCACACAGAACAATGTGTAGGCGATTAGGAATGCACGAAAATTATCGCTAGTCGCGCTAAGCCAAACACTTAAGATTTTGGGTTTTGGAAAATGTTTATATCTAAATGCAAAAATGTAAACTAACCTAGAAAGCAAATAAAATGATCAATGGCTACAAGTATGAATGCATCGGGAATTACACTCAAGTAACCAATGTATTTCACGATTTTACAAATATGAGCGAGTTTATGTTAATTAGCCACGGATAATAATTCTTAATTAGCTTCTTCTGAAGACTAACAAGACTTCCTAATTGAATTATCCCTAATCACAATTAGAAGATGAAGCACACCCGATAGGCTACAAGTAGTTCAATCATATCCCTAGGTCGAATCTATAAAATGAGGGTTAACGCCTCAAGTTCTTGTTAATTAATCTTTCCCAACCGCAAATTATCTTTCCCAAAATCAATTCGGAGTTAATGGGCAAGTCCTAGGGTTAGATAATCTCTTTGGAAACATTAAAGAACAAGAATAATTAAAATAACAATAACTCACTTCATAAATATATAAAAATTATTCAATACATAAGCACAACAAGGTATTTAATCTACACTTTAAATATGAATATTCACATAAACAAGATTCAAGTATTGGAAATAAATACTACACACTTAGATATACAATACAAAGCAAGGAATTGGAGAAATAAACATAAATGGGTAAGAAATCCTTAACCACAAGCTTTAATCTTCAAGACCCAAGTGTGTGTGCAAAACCCTAGCCTCCAAACTTGTTCTCTCTAGTCTATGGAGACTGAAAATAAACCAAAGATATGCCAAAGATATTTACAATGTCTGTTTGGACGAGTATAAAAATGATTTGGGGTCAAGATTTCTGAAATTCCAATATTGCCCAGAACTGAAGCCTGATCTTCGCAATTGCGAACATATAATCGCAATTGCGACCCATGCCCAGATTGCCCAGGTTCGCATTTGCAAAGGGTTCTTCGCATTTGTGATGATTGACTTCTTCAGTTGACATCGCATTTGCGAAGTTGATCTTCGCATTTGCGGTGCTTCTCTTTTCCTGCTGACTTCGCATTTGCAAAGTTAATCTTCGCATTTGCGATGCTTCTCTTTTTCTGCTGACTTCACAATTGCAAAGGTGCTCTTCGCATTTGCGACTACTCAGGCCATTACCCAGAGTTTCTCTCTTTTTGGCTCCTTTTTGACTTGTTTTCACTTGGTTTCTTCACTATTACTGCTAAATCACATACAACTTGTAAAATAGAAGTAAATGGCATCAAATACACGATGTTATTGCTCAAACACAGCAAAAGTATTGATTTAAAGACAAGATGAGTTGGTAAAATACCAACTCATCACACCCCAAAACTTGAACTATTGCTTGTCCTCAAGCAACAAAATCTCTTCCCAAGTGGTTAAGTCAATAATGCATCTCTATAATACCAAGCCAAAAAGAAAGTCTACTTTAAGCACAAATGCATGACTTAGATTGGTACCAACAATTACTCCAAGGCATATGAATTATCAAGCACTTCACATAAACTTCATTGTACTTCAAGTGCTCAACCACTAATGCAAATCAAAGTAACAATCAAGTCATGACACTAAAGCTTCAAAATTTGCCTCTCTATCACAATCAACTTTCTTTGGTCATTATTTCCAATTAAAAATGGGATTAAATTCACAACTCAAATATCATGTGCCCTCACTTTTAAGAGAGAATCCCACACTCATGAATCTTAATTTCAAACAAAAATGGGATATCAAATGGAAAGAATTCACTCTCTCTCAAAAAGATGTTCAAATTCATACAAGTAGTACCATAGGCTTGCCCTTCATGTATTCCTCCACTAATGTAGACTACTTGGCTCAAAATTAATTATGACTTAAAGGTTGTAGTTTAGGCTTTTGGTTAAGGTAAGGAAAAATTTCGGTTAAAGTGACTCAAAACCTTTTAAAGCACTACAATATTTACAATTAAAGCCCCCTTCCTCCAAAAGTATTTTCCATCCTTTCTTCGCTTTTTCATTTCACACCTAGTCTTCCCTTTTTCAAAATTTATTATCACTTTATTCTATATATATTTTTTTCTCTTTTCTTTTCTTTTCTTTTAAAAACCATGAAGGTTTCATTTTTTTCCTACCTTCCACCATTTTCAAGCACCTTTCATATCACAATTTCCAACCTTCACCCCCAAACTTAGGCTTTTAGCCTATGCTTATACTTTCAAAGTACTTAGGGAGGTAGGGTGCCAAAAGCTAGATCAATTAAGAACAAAGCATTTAAGCTTGTAATATGGTTGCCAAAGAATAAGGTTAAAGGCTCAAAATGGGTTGACTAGGGAAAATATTTAAGGGTAGGAATTTTTAAGGCATGCTAGCGGTCCAAGGAAAGCCTAATATCATTTTTCAAACCAAGTTAGTCTATGATTTCGCCTTGAAGCACATTCCGGGCAAGTTCTAGACCACAAGTACTACAAAAGAACCCACAAATAAATCTCACCACACATGGCACATGAAAACTCAAGTGGAATTCAAATACAAAATCCAATTGAAACATATGATTCAAAGAGGTCACATATAGCATAAAGGAAGCTATTTAGTGAGTTAAAGAGCCAAATATTGAGTCTAAAAGTCATGACATCTTTACTTCAATCATTTTTTCTTTTTCAACAACTAAAAATTCATATGCCGAGGTTTAAATATGTTGGTACCAAGCAAGCCACAACTAGGCCAATGGACACAAATCCTAACTCAAAACCATTTATTTTTTTAATTTTAACAAAAGCTACTCCTAATTACAAGACTAATTCCCTTAAGAAAGTTGTCAATCTATCCATCATTGGGAAAAGTCAACAAAAATTACCCGGTTCAAGAAGAAAATTGGCATTCTTGGAAAAAGAACCATGGTGTAAAGAAAACCAAGGATATTGCCACTATCATATAACATACTAAATATAAACGAAAATTAAGAAGCTAATAAAAACATTAAGTAGCTAAACATACTAATATCACATATCACATGAAAATATAGTAATAACAACATGAAAAACAAACATAGACACATAAACTAATATAAAACATGACATGAAAATATATTAAAAACACCATGAAAATAACTACTATACCAATCCACCAAAACAACAGTTATACAAGAAGCCATCCCCAACCAAAGATGTTGCATTGTACCCAATGCAACAGAATATGATAGAGCAAAAATGAAGGAAAGTGCTCCCTGAATACTGCATCAACTGCTCTCCTCGCTATCGGAGTCTGAATCCTCCTCATCTCATTCCTCCTCGGGCCACTCAACTGGAATCTCATCATCCTCCACTGCCCTGCTCGATGGTAGCCAGTCCTGAGGCTTGAGGACCTTCCATAGCCCCTTGATACCCTTCCACATGCGAGTGAAGAATTTATCTCGCTTCTTCTCCCTTTTGACCATTTGGGTGTGGGACTTCTCCAGGGTGTCCAGTGAGGTACTCAATGTACCATGCCTTTTGGACAGCTCGGTGTACGCTTTCTCCAGTGCTTTGAGGTGATCTCCCTGCTTCTTTTGATCTTCAATGTACTTCTGGAAGTCTTTCTTTGAGACATAGGCAGTTCCCTCAGATGTCTCCCCAGGTCCCTGGGGAAGACCAGCCACTAGCTCGCGAATCACTCGCATCTTCTCGCCAAGCATAGCAAATGGTCCTGCTACAGAAGATGACGGCTGACTGCTCGGATCAACCTGAGAAGAAGAGCGTAGCTTCCTCTTTTTGCTCTTTTACTGCTCTCTCCTCTTTTCTTCAGAGTATGTATAGGCTTCCCCGGATCTACCCAATTGTCCCCTGGAGCTTCTTCCACTCCAGCCAGTTGGCACAACTCGGTGATGAGTGATGGAAATATTAGAGAAGGGCCGTTTTGAATCCAGTACTCTCTCATTTCATTGATGAAGATCTCGCCCACATTTAGCTGGATGTCATCAAGAATGAAAGCTATCATTTGAGCTTGAGTAACAGGGATGTTCCAAATGGTTGACACCGGGGAGATGCGACTGCATATAATGGCCAGCCATATCTTTGCCTCTGCGGTGAATTCTTTTGAGGTGATCCCCCTTTTTTTAGTTGCCCATGGAACATCTGCACCCGGACACAGTTTCGACACCAGCCACTCTCCTGAAGCACAATATTTCTTTTTGAATGGACCCATGTCATGGTTTTGCAAGTGATAGAAAGCATTGATATCTTCAGCCCCAGATCGCACCACATTGCCTCGAATTCTCATCTGTGGCTTCTTCAACCTGATAGCTGGGAGATTTGCATAAAACTCCCTCACCTATTGTTCATTTGCACGGCAAGGTTCGGGAGAAAAACAGTTCCATCCCATTGTTACCAGCCATTGATGGAATTTTGGAAGGCGTTCCTAGACATTTTCCATCCCTATACCACTCTCCGGGAGTAACTTCTTCGAGATCAGCTCGGCATAGTATCATTCTTGGCATTCTACTGATAGAAACCGGTGTTGATCAAATGCCTGGTCTTCATCCACAGGGCTGTCGCTTGATGATCCTTCGGGGTTTGTACTCAATGTTCAATTATAGTACCTGTCAAAAGTGATAGAAAGCATTGAATGGGCCCATGTCATGGTTTTGCAAGTGATAGAAAGCATTGATATCTTCAGCCCCGAATCGCACCACCTTGCCTCAAATTCTCATATGTGGCTTCTTCAACCTGATAGCTGGGAGATTTGCGTAAAACTCCCTCACCCATTGTTCATTTGCACGGTAAGGTTCGGGAGCAAAACAGTTCCATCCCATTGTTACCAGCCTTTGATGGAATTCTGGAAGGCGTTCCTGGACATTTTCCATCTCTATACCACTTTCCGGGAGTAACTTCTTCGAGATCCGCTCGACATAGTATCATTCTTGGCATTCTACTAATAGAAACCGATGTTGATCAAATTCCTGCTTTTCATCCACAGGACTGTCGCTCGATGATCCTTCGGGGTTTGCGCTCATTGTTCAATTAATAGTACCTGTCAAAAGTGATAAAAGTGAAAACATGCCATGGCGATGAAGAATGGTGCAAAATGAAGCAAACATGCCAAAAGAATGATCGGACAGTCAAAACTCAGACTTAGAAAAAGTTTCAGGTTTTCCAGATTTTCAAGTGATCACTCTCTGATATCGCATTTCCCAGGATTTCTTCGTAATTGCGAAGCCTGCAGAGCTGGGAATTGCAAAGCAGATCATCGCAATTGCGAAGTCTGCAGAGTTGGGAATTGCGACAAAATCTTCGTAATTGCAAAGAATACTGATGCAAGGGTTTTCGCAATTGCGATCACTTTCTCGCAATTGCGAAGTCGCAAATGCGAAAAAGTGTTCGCAATTGCGAACCCATCGTCTCAGTTTCACTTTTTTCAGAGAACAGGGCTTAAAGCCTAGAAATTTTCAATCCCAGCTATTTTTTACTAACCCAATCATTAATCAAGCATAACTCATTCATCAAACTTCATAAACAACCATGAATAAAAAATGTCGATGTTTTGGCCAAGAATTTCATTCGGGCCTTACATCGAACTTATCAAAAGCATACAACTTTTCTTCTATTTGACAAGTAGTTGGGTACTCAGACTTCCCCAAGTTTCTTTGCAACCACAAATGCGCACACTCTCAACCAAGCCTCCCCCAGAAATTACATGTTTTAAAGAAAACAATTTCCACAATTTTGGGGGAAAGGGGTGGCTACCATTAGAGCACTAGGTTATAGCCCAACAAGAAAATTAAAAGAGAAGATGAGGAAAAGGAAGAAGGAGCAGTGAGATTAAGCTTTCATACATGATTATTTGCAATGAGGAGTGAGAATTGATGGATGTTCAGTGATGAGAGTGAGGGAGATGAACTTGAGAGCCTTACTAGTGTTTTAATTGATTTTGGTTCAAAAATGGTCCGTCGACCAATTTTTACCCGCAGAAGTCGCAAGTTGCGACAGACCTTTCGCAATTGCGAAGGTCACTTTTTCCTACATAGTTCACAATTGCGAACAATTGATGGGAATTGCGATGGGGTGCAGTTCGCAAATGCGAACAATTTTTCGCAATTGCGAAACCTGACCCTGCATTTTCTTACAGCTACTGGTTTGGCCTCTCCGGGTCATCCCGACCTGCTCAAATCAACTCCAAAAATTCTCAAACTTGGCAGATTAGTTCAACATAATATTCTAAGCTATTATATAAAAGAAAATTTCAAAAAATAAAATGACAATTTTTGAAAAATGATGGGTTGCCTCCCACCAAGCGTCGCATTTAACGTCGTGGCACGATGCAAACAACATTACCACTTTTCTCGCCATTTGGATGATATGAATTGGGCCCCTAGCTTGGAATCAAGCTTGTGACCATGAGCGATGGGGGGTGGTAAGTTTATGCTTGAGCCAATGCTTAAAGTCTTTATTTTGCACTTCTTGGCTCTCAAATGAGGAATGTCATTTTGTTTTCTTGATTTCTCAAATTGTAAAATGAATGGTTGTTGTCTTTCTTCCTCGCAATCCACCATTGACTCGTGTAGTTCAACTCCCGTATCACTACACAATTTCAATATTGAAAAATGCTTGAAATGTGACTTCAACCATTCACTTTGAAATTTTTTTATCTTGATATCCTCTTTTTCCCCCGGATTAGAGTCAACATCGACCACATTAGCATTTACACCAGTTGACTCTAATTCCATATTTTTCTCGGCATCAACAACACTCATTGAGTTGGTTGGCGGATGTTCAATTCTTGACTCCTCAAAGTAAAGCTCACTTTCTCCCTCAGAGTCGGACTCTTCTTGGCTTTTATCCGCACACGAAATTTGTTGGGCATAGTGACCTCAACCAAAATTTGCATTTGATCTTCCAAAGTACGGATATGTTCACCATTGTGATTTATGCATCGTTTCAAGTCCTCGAGTGCAAAATTGCGCTTCTCCTCATTTTCAAGAATGGCCTCCAACATGAGCATTATTCTCTCATTTTGAGCATTTGAGAGTTCTTCTTGGTTTATATCACGAATTGAAGAAATAAACATAAATGGGTAAGAAATCCTTAACCATAAGCTTTAATCTTCAAGACCCAAGTGTGTGTGCAAAACCCTAGCCTCCAAACTTGTTCTCTATATCTGTTTGGACGAGCATAAAAATGATTTGGGGTCAAGATTTGTGAAATTCCTATATTGCCCAGAACTGAAGCCCGATCTTCGCAATTGCGAACATATAATCGCAATTGCGACTCATGCCCAAATTGCCCAGGTTCGCATTTGCGAAGGGTTCTTCACATTTACAATGATTGACTTCTTTAGTTGGCTTCACATTTGCGAAGTTGATCTTCGCATTTGCGATGCTTCTCTTTTTCTGCTGACTTCGCATTTGCGAAGTTGATCTTCGTATTTGCGATGCTTCTCTTTTTCTACTGACTTCGCAATTGCGAAGGTGCTCTTCGCATTTGCGACTACTGAGGCCATTGCCCAGAGTTTCTCTCTTTTTGGCTCCTTTTTGACTTGTTTTCACTTGGTTTCTTCACTATTACTTCTAAATCATATACAACCTGTAAAATAGAAGTAAATGGCATCAAATACGCGATTTTATTGCTCAAACATAGCAAAAGTATTTATTTAAAGACAAAATGAGTTGGTAAAATACCAACTCATCAACAAGCTCGGTAGGTGAGGAACGAGCGGGAGCATCCTCAATCTCATTCCCACGTCTCCTTACTTTTGTCCTGGGTAACAGCGAGGTACCTTTTTCTTCTTCTTCTTCTTCACTATTAGCATCAACTGCCAATATTTTTCTCTTTGCTGCTATCAAAGCTTTAGCCTTGTCTAAGTCAAGAGAAGCATTAGCAGCAGTGCGCATAACTAAAGCTACATCAGGTAACATTCCTTTATTGCCAAACCCTGATATAAAAAGAAGGGGGAAAATGAATAAAATTATATTAAAAATTGGATTTACTATGCACATTTAAGAATAGAAACATACATACCGTGTGTTTTGCACTTTCCAATCGCGAAGAGAGGAAATAGACTTCCAAGTCCTTTCCTCCCTAGGAGACACCTTCAAAATTGAGTCAACCCAACTACAGAAGTTGGGAATAGGCTCCACATCTCCCATGGTTGCTACAACAACCAAGTAAAAGGGATGAGGTCAAAGAGAAAATCAAAATCTCTAAAAATAGGAGAAAAAAATGACTAGAACCTTACGTGCAAAGTTCCACTTCTCAGGGAAGGGAATGTTTGTCTCGCCTAGTAAATCCACTGTGCGAATAGCAATGTAACGCAGGTACCATCCACGGTCATTAACATTATCAAGGTTTACTAAAACCTTTTTACTCCTTGCGGTTAAGGTAAAGAAACCATGACACATCAAATTGGGGTGGTATAAGTGAATGAGACAGGCAAAGGTAAAATCAATTTTGGCCTTCATAGATAAAAATCTCAAGGAAGCCACCACCCTCCATACTAATGGGCCAACTTGACCTAAGCAAATGTTGAAGAAACTGTAGAAATCAAGGATAACTGGATCTATAGCAGGCTTTAACCCCCAAGTAAAAAGATATGATAAATAAAGGAATACCCATTCCTAAAGGAAGAAATCCTCTGATTTATGGTAGGAATTGATAAACGAAGATTTTCCTTCCAATAACAATCTTTCCTAATTGAGATTTCAGTTATGAGAGAAGGATAAGCATCAAGTTTCTCTAGTTTTTCAACTTGCTTTAGAAGCGATGTTCTATCACCCATAAAGGACAAGTCATTCGGAACAATGTCTTCAATAGAAGGTTCTAGAAAAGGGTCGAGAGGTTCTTTACCTTTAGAAGGAGATGTTTTAGATGAAGAACCTTTGACATTTGAGTTCGGGGAAGGAGGAGCATTGCCAGATGATTCTTCACGCGCTGATCATAAATTTCGAAGTCTTCCTCCTCTATCTCTACTGTGCCTAATTGAAGTAGGAGCATTGGGAAATTGGTCGAGAATTGAAACTTTTATAGGGTTAGGTTTTGAAGATGCCATTGCTGGATAAAACTTTTTTCAGAAGAAAGGTAAAAGAAGTCACTTGATGAAGAAGAAAACTGAGGAAGAAAGATTTAAAGCAGTATAAGGAAGCAACTGATGAACTAAAGGGGTATAATGATGAAAAACTGTATTAAAAAAAACCGTCACTTCTTGAAAAGAAAGGTTGAAAAAGCCTAGAAAGAAGGAAGTAGAGTTGCAGAGTTAAATCAAAAGATGACACGTGTAGGGAGCATTAAAAGAACAAGACAAGTGAAGCATCAGCATTTATTAAGATAAAAATACCATTACCACTTTCCACTTATTTAACGGATAAATAAAGGGAAAGTGGGGGGACTATCTGTAAGTTTTTTTTCTGACGTGGCAAGACACATGGAAAGGTCAAAAGGTTATTCCGAAAAAGGATACGAGGAGATAAATTAGACACGGGACTAAATTTAAGTACGAGTCCCGTATCTGTTTAGAGTAGGTTGGAACGTAATTCTAAACACAAAGGATACCAAGAGCAAATAGATACGAGTTCCGTATCTATTCAAGACATTCAAAGGCAACAGGTTAAAAAGCATTTAAAGCATGGATCTGAAGGCAGAAAGAAGTCCAAATTAAATCATTAAATACCTGATACATTGTAGAATTAACATTTAATAAGAATGATTGTGTGACGACCTATTTAATGTTATTTATTACTCATAATTATGTCATTAAAACCTAGGTTTCATTCTTCTACCTAGAGTCAGCTATAAAAGGTGTGAGTTATACCAATTATAGACGATCAACTGTCGAAAGCCTACCGAAATACAATTTTTCTTTACTGTTCATTTTGATTATTGAAAGCCTATTACACTTTTCGGTCTCTTGATTATCAGTAACCAGATTTTTCTATTATTTTTTTTTGTTTTAATCGAAGTTCTATATTTTGGTTAAGTACCTACGTCACACCCCTTAAAAGTTGAATCCATACTATTTAAATGCCTTTTATATTGTTACTCCATATTTGAGGTAATATACTATTAAATATAGTTCAAATTTAACAAATTACCTATACAGAGGGACCAGGGACGAAGCCACGCTTTGGTCAGGGTGGTCAATTGGCCACTCTTTTTGTCGGAACTGTGTATATACGTAAAATATCATATTTTAGAGGTACATAACTTATATTGAATACCTTTTATCGGAATTACGTTTTACTTATTTCAAGTCTGAATATTCTAAAGGAAATTTCTATCTTAACCTCTGAGATGGACCAATACCCTTATTGTATGGGCTATAATTCAACCTTATAATATTCAGAATATATTAATCGCTCCCCTCGGCCCCAAATACGCATAACGAACGTCGAAGCCGTCCTCAATTGTGTGTAGGCGCCATAAGCAGCGAGGCCATCCTCGACCACAGGCTATTTTCCATAGCCGCCTATAATTCTCCTGTTAGAGACAACGCCTTGCAGGTACGCCCGCTACAGTTCCATGATACGGGCTCGATCTCCAATGAAAGTCAGCTATCATAATTAAGACCTATAAATACATAAGCAATAAGGAGAAACAAGGGTTCCACTCTCTCCCCATGGGGGCTCTAAGAAATACAGAGTACAACACAGAGTGAAAATCACTATCAGAAATATAGGGTAACAGTAGATCCATGAAAACATGATTGTAAGGATCTGAACCTCTTTATGGAGAGGTAGATTAACCCATCATCATGAATAAAGATCACTAAATATCCCTTGTTATCTATACATATGTCTCCATTACCTTTTTCCTTTATTGAATTTCAGATATGCTACGACCTGCTATGATTGGCCCTTTAGTTTTAATAATTGTTTTGAGTTCATAAATGTTCATAAACAATCTGGGTCAAACAATTTGACGCCGTCTGTGGGGATTTCATAGCAAAGTCGCGTAGCTTTTCCTAAAGTCACAAACAAAGGGAAAACGACGAACGAAGGGTTAAAAATCCAATCAGAGCAAGGCTGATTCATCTTAGAACTCGGGCCATGAGCCCTCGACTCTAAAAAATCAACAAAAGTTTAGCTATGGTTGAACTGGAACTCAGGCCATGAGCCTTCGCCAATGTGAATTCAACAACAGTTGAAGTAAAACTCGGGCTATAAGCCCTCGACTCTAAAAAATCAACACAAGTTCAACTACGGTTGAACTGGGACTCGGGCGATGAGCCTTCGCCTATGTGAATTCAACAACAGTTGAAGTAAAACTCGAGCCAAGAGCCCTCGACTCTAAAAAAGTAACAAAAGTTCAACTACGGTTGAACTGAGACTCAGGCTATGAGCCTTCGCCTATGTGAATTCAACAACAGTCGAAGTAAAACTCGGGCCATGAGCCCTCGACTCTAAAAAATCAACATAAGTTCAACTACGGTTGAACTGGGACTCAGGCCATGAGCTTTCTCCTATGTGAATTCAATAATAGTTGAAGTAAAACTCGGGCTTTGAGCCCTCGACTCCAAAGAATCAACAAAAGTTCAACCATGGTTGAACTGGGACTCAGGCCATGAGCCTTCGCCAATGTGAATTCAAAAACAACTGAAGTAAAACTCGGGCTATGAGCCCTCGACTCTAAAAAATCAACAAAAGTTTAACTACGGTTGAACTGGGACTCAGGCCACGAGCCTTCGCCTATGTGAATTCAACAACAGTTGAAGTAAAACTCGGGCCATGAGCCTTCGACTCAAAGTTCAACTATGGTTGAACTGGGACTCAGGCCATGAGCCTTCGCCAATGTGAATTCAACAACAGTTGAAGTAAAACTCGGGCTTTGAGCCCTCGACTCTAAAGAATCAACGAAAGTTCAACCACGGTTGAACTGGGACTCAGGCCATGAGCCTTCGCCAATGTGAATTCATCAAAAGTTGAAGTAAAACTCGGGCTATGAGCCCTCGACTCTAAAGAATCAACGAAAGTTCAACTACGGTTGAACTGGGACTCGGGCCATAAGCCTTCGCCAATGTGAATTCAACAACAGTTGAAGTAAAACTCGAGCTATGAGCCCTCGACTCTAAAAAATCAATAAAAGTTCAACTACGATTGAACTGGGACTCAGGCCATGAGCCTTCGCCAATGTGAATTCAACAACAGTTAAAGTAAAACTCGGGCTTTGAGCCCTCGACTCTAAAGAATCAATGAAAGTTCAACCACGGTTGAACTGGGACCCAGGTCATGAGCCTTCGCCAATGTGAATTCAACAACAGTTGAAGTAAAACTCGGGCTTTGAGCCCTCGACTCTAAAGAAATATATAGAAGGGTTAGGGACAGAAATTCGGGAAGACGTAAAGGTTACGAGGAAGTAATCAGTCCGTAACGCATACCTTCACGCCCAGCGACGCTACCTCATTCATTATACTAACATCCTTCACCTCCCTCAGCGACTGATTCTCTAGAGAAGAACACAATTGGCCCAACAGGGGCATCATGGAAGCCTCCCTCAGCAACAAATTCTCATACGCGGGAATTTCGATTACCCACGGCCTCCCGTCTGGATGGGCTGTCGCGTTCGTGATCCCATCACGGAACATACGAACGTCCTTGGAGTCCAGGTTGGATCCAGACGGAGACACTTCTCATGTTGCCGCCGCCCCCGTCGACGGGGTGCTGGAATCTCCAAGATCCACGACCACCCACGAGGGATCACCCGCCTTAAACCTATGGGTGGAAGACTGGGCAGTAGGGGCAGCACTCCCTTCCCGCTCGTCTCGAGCTCTCAGATCATCTGGCGTGCCCATTGGAGTGCGCGTCACCTCAATAATCTCCCTCGCCCCGGAGGGTGGCGGAGGGGTCGCGGTTACTGCCTCATTGGCAACCGGCCGCGCCTCTAGAAGAGTTTGAGGTGGAAGGATCCGCCGCCTGATCAAGGGCCTCTCCTCCTCATCTCGAGAAGGTGACGCCTCTCAGGAGTGCACAACTCCCGCCTTCGAGCCGAGGACGAGTGGGAGAGGGTGCAGCTACGAAATTGATGGAAACGGCCCTGGGAGCCCGAACGACCGCCGCTGGAGTGAAAAACCTGGCGATCGCCCCAGGACGCCGAAATACGGGCTGAGGAGCCCTGCCGTAGCTTACCCGTCCTACAAAGATAGAAATAGGTCAATATTGAGTTACGACGGCTACCCAAAGACGGATATGCCCTATTAATGTAGAACGACTTACCTACGACCAAACTGTGGCTATATCTCCTCGAGAAGGACGCCCACGAGAGAATCCCCTCGGTATATGGAAGGATAACTTCTAACCACCCACGCAGACCTCTGAATAGAGGCGGGGGCAACCTGTCAGCTGCAGAAATAACAAAACAACCATCAATCAAAAGACAAGAATAAAGCACAAACATAATCCTCCTCGAAACGAAGAAAATAAGAAAAGACTTACGACCGTGATTCCAGGCCTCCGAAAAACCCGAAGGGGACGTCACCAGATGACTGGTCCGGACGGAGAAAATTGTTCATATTGGCGAGGCTCGACCTCGCCGTCCAAAGCCATCACCAATCCCTACTACCCGCGCAAGACCATCCGAATCATGCTCCCCCGTGTCCGTTGAGGAGCAAAGAGAGCAAGGACGTGCTGAAGAGTGACAAACGTGCCGACTATCTTCGAGAATTTAAGAAGCATGGCCAAGAGCCTGTACACGGACGGGGTAAGCTGTCCCGGACAGACGCCGTAATACCGGCAAAAATCGACTAACAGATTGGGAAGGGGCATCCTGAACCCCAGCCTGAACGGGAAGGAGTAGAACACACAATACCCGGCGTAGTCGGTGTGCACCTTGTTTCCGGGCTGGGCCAATACGATGTCTGCGTGGGAGGGGATAAGCTCCTACGCGCGCAGCTGGGCCATGCTCACCTCCCCCATCAGTGGGGCCTCATTAACGGGCTCAGCACCACCATCTGCGGTGAAATCCACCGCCAAGCTCCCCGCCCCTGGAAGTATATCATCCATTGAGGGCATCCTCTCAATATCGCTCCGGTCAGCGGCCGGGAGCACGGGGGACAACCCCTCAATCACCGGAGATTCAGCTGGCAGCACCACCGGAAGACCGTCGCGAGGAGGAAGGCCAACCATTAACTTGGGTCACCGAGAAAATTAGATGAAGAACAGAGAATATAACTAAGAACGGGCAACGATTATGCCACAGAAAAAGCAAGATTATTTGAGAATTTGCTAGAGAGAAAAACAATCAGTAGATCAAAGAACAAAGAATGTCTAACACACCAGGCCCTCTTATAAGAAAAATTGAATCAAAACCTCGGGAAACTGACAGACGCCATTTAATGCGAATCCTAACCGTCAGAAACGGTTCAATTCTCATCGAAACCGTCGCTTCCACGATCGAAATCGGAGAGTGTGCGCCGGAATACAAGCCATCACTTCAAGCACCCCTAGTACGTCGACACATCAACCAGACCCTGCATCCTGAAGCCTTCGTAAAGCAAGAGCGCATTCGGACCCACGCCCGATGAACAGGTGTCCTGAGAGGTCGCCGTATCCTCAGTCGAAACTAGACACCGTATGAACTATCATATTCGCTCATCTCGGTCCGTCTCGACGTGACCGCGATAAGCGGAAGGACTATCTATATGGGCTATAATTCAACCTTATAATATTCGGAATATATTAATCGCTCCCCTCGGCTCCAAATACGCATAACGAACGTCGAAGCCGTCCCCAATTGTATGCAGGCGCCATAAGCAGCGAGGCCGTCATCGACCACATGCTGTTTTCCATAGCCGCCTATAATTCTTCTGTCAGAGACGACGCCTTGCGGGTACGCCCGCTACAGTTCCATGATACGGGCTCGATCTCCAAACAAAGTCAACTATCATAATTAAGACCTATAAATACCGAAGCAATAAGGAGAAAAGGGGGTTCCACTCTCTCCCCATGGGGGCTCTATGCAATACAGAGTACAACACAGAGTGAGAATCACTATCAACAATATAGGGTAACAGTAGATCCATGAAAACATGATTGTAAGGATCCGAACCTCTTCATGGAAAGGCAGATTAACTCATCATCATGGATAAAAATCACTAAATATCCCCTATTATCTCTACATATGTCTCCATTACCTTTTTCCTTTATTGAATTTCAGATATGCTACGACCTGCTATAATTGGCCCTTTAATTTTAATAATTGTTTTGAGTTCATAAATGTTCATAAATCAAACACTTATTGAAATAATTGAATATTAAATGTGCTTAAATGCATATATGAAGGATCAAAATAAAGTTTATCAATAAACGGGGGGACAAATAGGGCTATTATTCCTAAAATGAATATGTTCAAAGATACTACTTCCACACACATGTATGCCACAATGTACGGTCTCGATCAGTAAACTGCAGGTCCAGCACCTAGAAAACAAACTCATAACTCTCCCTAATATCCGCTAACCCATAAAACGAACTTCATTCCAAACCCATAAAAAATTTCAACGTACATGTGTTTTTTCCCGCTATTTCTCTATTCTATTCCTTTCTAATAATTCCTCCGTTTCAATTTATGTGAACCCATTTAACTGTGCACGGAGTTTAAGAAAAGAGAGAAGACTTTTGATCTTGTGGTGTAAAATGAGGCACCTTTATTTTGTGTGGCTGTAAATCATTGCATAAAGGTAAATTGTTTCCAAATAAGGAAAGTGATAATTCTTTTTGGTACGGACTAAAAAAGAAATTGGTTCACATAAATAGAAACAGAGGGAGTATTAGAACTAGTACTCACTCAACTTATTGCCACAATACAAGTTTTCTATATTCAAATGCCAACAAATTTGCCTCGATTGTACTAATTCTAATTGTCGTACGTACACTACAACTGGCCTCTTTATCCCATTCTGCCGGTCAAAAATAAAAGGACAAGAATTATTAACCTAGTCTGTTCCTAAAGAATCTTAGGGCTCCAGTCACCTGCCATTCCTTGAAGAACGTGAGGTCGGGAGCTATTAGAAAGAAAAGAAACATGGAAAAAGGGAAAACATAGAGGAATGTTCTTATAGTAAAACCCTAAGGGATCGTTTGGTGAATCCGGAACCAAAGTGTTGTTAATTTTTAAATTTGTAACATAAATAGGTTAAAAAAAAAACATAACTATATACAACGCCATAGTAAGTGGCGTTGTACATAACGTCCGTTATATACAATGCCACTTACTATGACGTTGAACCTGCATTAAAGATTCTGACAGGTTCAACGCCATAGTAAGTGGCGTTGAACCTATTATTTAAACTCTAGGTCCCGTCTTTTTCCTTACACTTCTTCATCTTCAACATAAACAATTCTCTCGGTCTCTGTCCCCCCCTCTCCCCACACGACCAGCCGACCAAAGATAAAAAAAAAAATTTGGTCCCCCGGGTTATACGTATTAGTCCCGCTATAGTTTTACGCTATTGGCTTCGTGGGTAGACGAATTTGGAAGCTTTATATTGATATATTTCATCCGTAAAAAGATATATTTATACTACTATTTTTTAGTTTGTATTTTAGATTACTTGTTAGTTTTAGTTATTTTATGTTATTTTCTGAACTAGTATATGTAATTTATCCGAACTAGTTTGTATTTTAGATTACTTGTTAGTTTCCGAACTTGTTAGATTACTTGTTAGTTTCCGAACTTGTTAGTTTTAGTTTTAGTTAGTTTAAGTTATTTTATGTTATTTTCCGAACTAGTTTGTATTTTAGATTACTTGTTAGAAATGTTAGTTGTTTATTTATATTTGTGTAATTTATATTAGTTGTTAGTTGTAAAATAGAGACCTTTTTAGCGTAGTAAAACATAGAGTCTTTTAGGCTAAGAAATTTTAGAGCCTTGTAGCGCAGTAATGTGTAGTATTTAGCTTGTAATTTTGATACTCAAAATTAAGTTATTAAAAGTTATCGAACCCGGGAGCTCAAAAATTATCGAGTCCGGGATACATAGCCATTAATAATAGTTTGGTGCTGTTGGGCCCCAAAATTAAGTTATTAAAAATTATCGAACCCGGTAGCACAAAAATATCGAGCCCGAGAGCTCAAAAATATTTAATTTAGATAATTAAATTATTCTAAATATATTTTTTAATTATAAAAATACACATAGCTATTAATAATAGTTTGGTGCCGTTGGGCTTAAAAAAATATCGAATCCTGGGCCATTAAATTATAAAAAAACACATAGCTATTAATAATAGTTTGGTGCTGCTGGACCTTAAAATTAAATTATTAAAAATTATTGAACCCGGGAGCTCAAAAACATCAATCCCAGGAGCACAAAAATATTTAATTTAGACAATTTAATTATTCTAAATATATTTTATAATTATATGCATACACATAGCTATTAATAATAGTTTGGTGCCGCTGGGCCTTAAAATTAAGTTATTAAAAATTATCGAACTTGGGAGCTCAAAAACATCGAGCCCGGGACTTCAAAAATATTTAATTTAGACAATTCAATTATTCTAAATATATTTTTTAATTATATGCATACACATAGCTATTAATAATAGTTTGGTGCCGCTGGGCCTTAAAATTAAGTTATTAATTATTATTGAACCCGGGAGCTCAAAAACATCGAGCCCGGGAGCTCAAAAATATTTAATTTAGACAATTCAATTATTCTAAATATTTTTTTTTAATTATATGCATACACGTAGCTATTAATAATAGTTTGGTGCCGCTAGGCCTTAAAATTAAGTTATTAAAAATTATCGAACCCGGGAGCTCAAAAACATCGAGCCCGGCAGCTCAAAAATATTTAATTTAGACAATTCAATTATTCTAAATATATTTTTTAATTATATGGATATACATATCTATTAATAATAATTTGGTGTCGCTGGACTTAAATAATATATCGAGTCTGGGACCCATATTATGAGCAATTTCCACAATTTAATTATTTAAAATGTAACTTTAAATTATAAAAAAAAAATACATAGCTATTAATAATAGTTTGGTGCCGCTGGGCCTCAAAATTAAATTATGAAAAATTATCAGCAATTTATACAATTAAATTATTAAATGTGTAACTTTTGTAAGTTATTAAATTTTTTAATTTTACAGTCGACGATATGGATGCGCCCATACATCCTGGCCCTAGGATATCAGATCTATTAGGCCTATAGCCGCATCATCGATCTGAGTATATCTGGGACGGACAATTATTGACCGACACATTCCGGGCTCGGCGAATCGATATATTGTGGGAGTTCCACAATGTCCGAGATTTACATCCTAGAGTCGTCCATCACTTGGAGGTGATGGGATTCTACAGGATTATTCGGATTGGCCGGATACAGCTGGATTACTCATTGATCACAGCCATCATTGAGCGGTGGCGACCGGAGACGCACACCTTCCACCTTCCTATTGGCGAGGCCACTATTACGTTGCAGGACGTAGAGGTTTTATACGGTCTGCCAGCCGATGGGTTGCCTATTCTTTTTCCTTCGGGCATGAGGCATTTCCCGCGCGAGATGTATTGGGATTTGCTAGAGATGCTGACAGGTTTGAGGCCGGAGGCCATTGATCAGAGGGCTGGGATCAGTCAGGTACAGTTAACCCCTATTAGACAGAGTCTGGAGCAGCTCCACCCTTATATTACTGATGACTCAGAGGAGGAGGTTGTGAGCCATTACACTAGGTTGTTGCTGCTCCTTTTATTTGGGGGTGTCTTGTTCTCGAACACTTCGGGTAATCTTGTTAGCCTCCGGTTTCTCCACCACATTACACCGTTCAAGGATACATCTACATACAGCTGGGGTGCTGCTGTCCTCGCATTCCTGTACAGGCAGATGTGCCAGGCTTCTATGGGCACACAGAGAGATAACTGCGGCTTCCTACCCCTTCTACAGGTGAGAACATATTCAATGAAAATATCTGCCCCCAGTTAAATCTATCTAAATATAGTTTATCTCACAGTATACATCAACTTTCTATGTTAGATTTGGGTTTGGGAGCAATTTGTGCAGCTCAACCGACATTTTCCACTGATACCAGCTGACGTCGCATTACCAGACCTTCCTTTAGCTGCTAGGTGGGTCATGCGGCGTGGATATACGCGGGGATATGATGCCCATCATAATCTGCCAGGTGTCAGGGATGTGTTAGACTTCCTAGAGGATGCACAGGTAAAAATCTAACTAAATGTACCAGTTATTGTTTAATTTAGTGTTACGAATACTAACCATTTGTGTTGTTATTTGATAGTTCGTCTGGACACCCTGTAGTGAGGAGTTGCTAGCTACCCTCCCAGGATACTGTACTCTAGGCCGGGCTATTTGGAGGTCTTCTGTCCCCCTCACATGCCTAGATATAGTGGAGCATCACGCCTCAGAGCGAGTTTATCGTAGTTTGGCATACTGCAGCCTATACCGCCTCTTCCTTCATGGCATCCCACACATTATGAGAGGGATGATCGTAGCAGGGTGGACGACACCTTTTTAGGCTGGCTCCAAACTTAGTTGGGCATTTGGGATAGACGAGGTGATTTGATCCCACCTCCGCAGCACTATCCTATTCAAGGGTATCTGACATGGTATTGCACAGTGTCTCGTCTATTTATCGGCAACCCAGTGCATCAGGTAGATGGGCGGTACGTCTCATACGCTGGGAGACACGAGGCTCTGGTAAGTTTTATGTTATGTTTAATAATGTACATATAATGTTGTGAGTTAAACCTAGTTTACATTATTTACTTTTGTGCAGGCCATTGGATTGCATACCGTTTACCGTATGGGGCGGGAGATGCAGGATTATGCGCACGATCCAGTGACAATTATGGATTATGGTCGTCGATTCATGACAGTGGCTGCCAAGACACTACAGCGTGCCAGATCGGATCAGCGCTTAGCTTAGGATGCTGATTATGTTGATCCAGTCACATACCAGCGAGGTTGTGGTATTCCACGACCTGTTGGTGCCAGACGACCTGCTACCCGACGACCAGGTGCTGCCCGGCGACCTCGTGCTGCCCGAGGATATGGTGTCCAGTAGGATGCTCCCGATGAGGCCGGTGATGCTCCCGGTGATGCTCTCGATGATGATGCTGCTACTGTTATGCCAGGAGACATGCATGAGACGGACATTACGTCTTGCAGCCTTGGTATATATGACACTGCAGGCCCTTCACAAATGACCCCACAGGGTCAATTATTGATCACAGGCTCTGATTTCCAAGCAGCGGATTGGGGTGCATATTACCCTGGCCCATCTACCACATCTGAGGGTGCACCGACCAGAGATATATCCAGTGGCCGCCATTTGAGTTATGGGAGCTCTTCGCATGCTCAAGTATGAGTTTATTACTTCTGAATATGAAAATTCTTTTAACTGTAACTTATTTTATTTATTACATTATAATAATCTCCTTGTTCAGGCTTCAGTTTACGATGCGGCAGATGACTACATACAGGATCCAAACGCTATGATGGTAAGATAATAAAACTGTAAATTATAAATTATTATGTGATTTTGTAAACTAATTTTTACTTTATTATGTAGTCTTCTACTGGACCTGACAGCACCACTGTTGCATGTCATCCTGAGCCACATCCAGCTATGAGGAGGAAATTCGATGATGATGATCCTGATAGCGTACCTGGACGGGCGGGGATACGCCTCAGGCCGACGGCGGCTTTGAGGCACACACATTGCCGGACATATACAAGATAGTTACGATATGTTGTAAATAATATTTTTTGTAACAACAATATTTAATTAAATATCTCTATTAATTTTTTTAGTTCATCATTTGTTTTATTGTTTCGTATGCGACAAAAACTTCAAATATTTAAGCACGAACAAAAACATAATATTTAACTTAAACTTAAATTACTAGAACACAAACACAAACACAAGTTAATAAGAAAGACAAACATAAAAATGAACTAAATACATAGTAGGAATTATTTATTCTACGTTCCAACCACTTAAATTGTTCAAGCAATTGTTCTTTAATATTATACTTAGCGGGCAATATAAAGAAGTTCTTATACTTCGCTCGGGGTGGTGAGAAATGCTGTAGAATTTAGGCCGGGGTGGTGAGAAATGGTGTAGAATATAGGCCATGGTCTTGATACAACGCCACCTATTCAGGTGTTGTACTGTTCAGTGATTGAACAACGTACAACGCCTGAATAGGTGGCGTTGTACATATAGTTTATGATACAACGCCACTTTATGTGGCGTTGTACACTAACGGAGCCGTTACCGTTAGTATACAACGCCACATAAAGTGGCGTCATATATACTTATGTCATTTAAAAAAAAAACATAAAAACATTCTTTTTTTTTAAATTAACAACACTTTGGTTCCGGATTCATCGTTTGGTGGAGTCCGGAACCAAAATATTATTATTTTGGACTTAAAAGACACAAATAAGTGTAAAAAAATAAAAATAACAATTATATATACAACGCCAGAAAATTTTGGCGTTGTATAATAACGGTAACTGAACTGTTAATGTACAACGCCAGATTTTCTGGCGTTGTACAAAAAAAATTTGACACACCTTATATAACGCCACAAAAAGTGGCGTTATATCTTTTTTCCCCACATTTCCTTTTACACTTCCCAATAACCTGCACTTTTCTACATTGAACAATTCTATTGATCATCCGAACCCTTTCTACATTGAACAATAATCATCCGAACCTACACATAAACATTTTCATCCTATTCCTTCCACAAAAAGTTCGAACCTTTTCTACACTTCCCAAATCAGAACCTGCACGATGCGCGGATAATTTGACAAAATATTAACCTTATAAATTATGATCTAATATATTATATTGACTTAATAAATATTAGTTGTGTTTTATTATTTAATATAGTTTGAGAAATATAACACAATCTATTATCTATAAATAATTAAAGAATACACATCATATAGTAATCAAATAAAATATTTTGATCATTTTATTTTTATTATTGAATTAGTAATCACTTAGAACTATTGATAATGTTCTTGAGTGTTATCTATTTATCTTTTATTTTTTTAATTTATTTAAAATATAAATATCATGAAATTATCTCTATTCCCCTATTTTCGTACATTCATTTCTACTGTAATACTTATTTGATTAGTTTTCAAATTTTGTAGTTTATTAAAATTATACTTATTTGATTAGTTTTCAAATTTTGTAGTTTATTAAAAATTTAAATAAAGTAATATTTTTTATTATAGCTAATTTATTTTATTTTAAATATTTATAAAACTCCAACTTAAAAAATATTACTTTATTTAAATTTTTAATAAACTACAAAATTTGAATACTAATCAAATAAGTATTACAGTAGAAAGGAATGTACGAAAACAGAAAAATATAGATAATTTCATGATATTTATATTTTAAATAAATTTAAAAAATAAAAGATAAATAGATAACACTCAAGAACATTATCAATAGTTCTAAGTGATTACTAATTCAATAGTAAAAATAAAATGATCAAAATATTTTATTTGATTACTATATGATGTGTTTCCTTTAATTATGTATAGATAATAGATTGTGTTATATTTCTGCACACTATATTAAATAATAAAACACAACTAATATTTATTAAGTCAATATAATATATTAGATCATAATTTATAAGGTTAATATTTTGTCAAATTATCCGCGCATCGTGCAGGTTCTGATTTGGGAAGTGTAGAAAAGGTTCGAACTTTTTGTGGAAGGAATAGGATGAAAAAGTTTATGTGCAGGTTCAGATGATTACTCCCTCCGGTCCAAAATAAGTGATTTTTTGGATGTTTTCACACATATTAAGAAAGTCACCTTTTCGCATTAATTAACAATAGAATTGACCATTTTAACCTTACTATCTCACATAAACACTCCTAACACGTATTCCAACACTATTTACTCCAAGGACAATAAAGGAAAAATATCATTAAGTCATTCTTGAAATCCGAAAAAATCACTTATTTTGGACCACAAAAAAAAGGCCAAAAAATTACTTATTTTGGACCGGAGGGAGTATTGTTCAATGTAGAAAAGATTCGGATGATCAATAGAACTGTTCAATGTAGAAAAGTGCAGATTATTGGGAAGTGTAAAAGGAAATGTGGGGAAAAAAGATATAACGCCACTTTTTGTAGCGTTATATAAGGTGTGTCAAATTTTTTTTTGTTCAACGCCAGAAAATCTGGCGTTGTACATTAACGGTTCAGTTACCGTTCTTATACAATGCCAAATTTTTCGGCGTTGTATATATAATAGTTATTTTTATTTTTTTACACTTATTTGTGTCTTTTAAGTCCAAAATAACAACATTTTGGTTCCGGGCGTCGGAAAAAAGATAATAATTTAAAGGAAAATATTTTTATTGTAAATTCTCCGAAAGCTCTCTGTAAGTTTTTCATCACACATAAACTAAGCTACTAATATCATTATTTATAATAGCAATTTCAATTAGAAACAAGAAAACTTATTTCAATATTAATTTTAACTATAAATCATATTTAGACATAAAATAAATAAACTAATAAATATCAAATCCTAAGTAATTTTAATTTCCTACCATAATTTTGAATTAGTTTCCTAATATTTTCCCGTCGAATGTTGTATACGACTTTTGTTGTATTAGAGCACTTCCCTCCAATCTTCTACTTTTGCTGAAGCACTTTGTCACAAACACCTAATTTTGTTGAAGCACAAGTCTCCAACTCCCGTGATGAACTTTGTCACCAATAGGGGTAGACATAATACCGGCCGAACCGTAAATTTGATTTTTTTTGTGCCGGTTTAATCGGTTATTCGATCGGTGTGCGGTATATAAATTATTAAATTTTGATATTTGGTGCGGTTACGGGTTTTAGTATTTTAGTTTTTGATTATTACCGACATGTGCATGAGGGCAGACTCTGATGTTGCACTCCTGGAGGGTGCATACTAACTCCCTGTAGAGTGGGAGGTAGCCTTATCAGCAGCCCGGATCATCTTTCGGGTTTTCTTAATGTTTGCTCTTGTGTCAGGAGTGAGTTTGTGCACCATTTTTCCTTTTCCCCCTTCGGAGGAACCACCTCTCCTGGGTTGTTTATCTTTTCCCCCACGTTGAGATTGCCCATCTCCGTTATGTTTTACCATTTTCTACAAAAATACAAGTCTAGAAGTGTTAGTAGAAGCATAGTAGAAGTGGGCAATGAAATAGTGAAGTCACATAGTGGTTTAGTTAGATGCCACGCGGACCGCGCAAAAATGCGAGGCGTCCGCACAAGCCAAAAAATTAATAAGATTGTATGTGTGAATGACCTACGCGAACCACACACATGTGTCATGCGGCCGCGTGGAACCAACAGGGATCGCACATTTTTGGTACGCGGACGCGTAGGTTCAAATTCAGAAGAATGGACTCTGAAGATAGGCCACGTGCTCCGCACAATTTTGGACCGTAGATGCACTGAAGTCACATGAACCGCACAAAAAAGTCATGCGGACCCCACTGAGGTTGTACATTTTTATGATCAAATTCACGCGCACTGCACAAAATATTGTGTGACCGCATAAGGAAAATGTTCCCGAGCAGGTCAATTTTATTATTTTTGGTCCAATTTCGGTCAACCTATCCCTACTCTATATTTTTAACAAGAAGCTTAAGCCCTAATCTACATTCAGATGTCAATCTTAATCTAACAGTCAATGAAAGTAAAAGAAATTTAGAAGTTATTCTATTAAGAATTAACTAAAATAAAAATAACTTGAATTAATAGATGCAGCAGGGGTGAAATGTTACCAAGAATTAGTTGACTATCGGATGTGTGTGCAACTTTGTAGATGAACAGTAAAAATGTGCCTCTAATGTAAAATGAGCGAAAATGATTAAAGTTGGCCCTAGGTCTCTATTTATAGAGAACCGTGTGGCCCTTTACTTAACCACCTGCGCGGCCGCACAAAAATGGCACGCAGACCGCACAAGATTTTTCTCCTTTTTCTCTTAAGGCAGCTCACGCGGACCGCACTGTTTTTGTGTGTGACCGTGTGGGTAACCTCAGCAAGTTGTTCCTTTGCCACTATTTTCCATGCGGACCTCACTAATTTGGTATGCGGCCGCATGGGAAACTTCAGAAAATTGCTCATTCCCCAATTTCCATGCGGACCGCACTGTTTTAGTATGCGGCCGCGTGGGAAACTTCAGAGAACCTGCTGTTTGAGTCCAAACTCATGCAGACCACACTAAAATGGTCATGCGGCCGCATGGTAACTGGTGAGATACTGTCCAATTTTTATTTTATCCTGCACTATTTCAATATCATCCCTGTAACACTTCACAACCCATCAATTCAAAAATTCTACTCTATAATGAAAAAAATAAAGAAATATAAAAGACATGGGTTGTCTCCCAAGAAGCGCCTGATTTAACGTCGCGGCACGACGCGGGTTACCATCATATTTACTTCAAGTGAATAAGTGCCAGCACGTGGCTATCATCAACCTTTCCCAAGTAATGCTTAACTCGATGCCCGTTAACCCGAAATACTTCACCATTTTTGTTCTTGAGATCAAGGGCACCGAAAGGAGTTACACAAACTACTTCAACAGGCTCACTCCATTTGGATTTGAGTTTTCTCGGGAATAAACTTAGCCTTAAGTTGAAAAGAAGGACCATATCACCAACCTTAAATTCCTTGCACCTAGCATATTTATCATGTAAGTACTTCATCTTGTCGTTGTACAAGGATGAGCTGGAGTAAGCATGAAAACGAAATTCATCAAGCTCATTCACTAGTCTACTCGGAGGTTGGCTGCAACATCTGATTCCAAATTTAACTTTTTTAAAGCCCATATTGCCTTGTGCTCTAGTTCCCCCGGAAGATGACAAGCCTTACCAAATACCAACTGATATGGAGACATACCAATTGGAGTTTTGTATGCCATCCTATAGGCCCAATGAGCATCATCCAACTTCTTTGACCAATCAATCATATTTGCATTTACTATTTTGGACAAAATACTCTTAATCTCCCCGTTAGAAACCTCCACTTGACCACTTGCTTGGGGATGGTATGGAGCAGTCACTTTGTGGTTAACTCCATATTTGGTGAGCAAATAGTCGAATGCCTTGTTACAAAAAATGGGACCCCTCATCACTAATGATAGCATGAGGGTTCCAAATCTAGTAAAAATCTGCTTCTTCAAGAATTCTACGACACTCCGGGCTTCATTGTTGGGTAGAGCCATGACTTCCACCCATTTAGAGACATAATCTACCACCATAAGAATGTACGTGTTTCCACAAGAGCTAACAAACGGGCCCATGAAGTCAATGCCCCAAACATAAAAAATATCCACCTTTAAAATGGTGTTAATAGGCATCTCATCTTTTTTGGAAATTCCACCGGCTCGTTGACGTGCGTCACACCTTTTTACCAAATCACTTGCATCTTAAAACAATATAGGCCAATAGAAACCACAACTTAGAACTTTAGATGCCGTTCTCAGCCCCCCACCCCCCATGATGACCACCATAAGGGGAAGAGTGGTACGCTTCCAATATCCTCAATTGCTCTTCTTCCGGGACACAACGACAAATCACCCCATGGGTGCAAATTTTAAACAAATACGACTCATCCCAATAGAAATCCAAAATGTCCCGCTTGAGCTTCTTCCTTTGGTTAGAACAGATCTCATACGTGATGATGCCGGTCACAAGATAATTGGCTATATCAGCAAACCATGGCATATCATGCATTGACACCGCAAGAAGTTGTTCGTCCAAAAAAGCATCATTAATCTCAACACTATTGCTTGGTCTTCCTTCTTCCTCTAGCCGGTACAAGTGATCCGTGACTTGATTTTCGCTTTCTTTTCTTTTAATAATCTCAAGATCAAATTCTTGCAATAGTAACACCTATCTCATCAGTCTCTCCTTTGAGTCATTCTTTATCATCAAGTACCTAAGAGCCACATGATCGGTATGAATAATCATCTTGGCTACCATAAGGTATGGGCAAAACTTCTCCATGGCAAAAACAATAGATATCAACTCCTTCTCAGTGACCGTATAATTATTTTGAGCCTCATTCATTGTCTTACTTTCATAGTACACCATATGGAACATCTTGTTAATTCTTTGACCTAACACCGCACCAATCGCTACATCACTAGCGTCACATATTAACTCAAATGGCAAATCCCCATTTGGTGCGGTAATGATGGGAGTGGTAGTCAACTTATGGTTCAACAATTCAAAAGATTCCATAAACTTTTTGTCGAACACAAACTTCACATCCTTCTCCAATAACTTGCACAACGGGTTCACGACCTTTGAGAAACCCTTGATGAAATGCCGGTAGAATCCGGCATGACCTAAGAAACTCCCCACCCCCTTGACAGAGGTGGGGGGAGTTAGCCTCGAGATAACCTCTATCTTCTCTTTGTCAACTTTAATGCAATTCTTTGAAATTTTATGCCCTAAAACAATTCCTTCTTGCACCATAAAATAACATTTCTCCCAATTTAGCACAAGATTAGTCTCCTCGCATCACTTCAACACTTTATCTAAATTTCCCAAACATTCATCAAAAGAGTCCCCCAGTGCGCTGAAATCATCCATGAACACTTCCAAAATGTCCTCCAGCATGTCGGTGAAGATGGCCATCATGCATCTCTGGAAGGTTGCCGGCGCATTACATAGTCCGAATGGCATCCTTGAAAAAGCGAAAGTGCCATATGGTCAAGTAAATGTTGTCTTTTCTTGGTCTTCCGGGGCAATGAGAATTTGGTTATACCCCTAATAGACATCAAGGAAGAAATAGTAAGCCCGACCCGCTAAACGATCAAGCATTTGGTCCAAAAATGCTAGAGGGAAATGATCATTCCTAGTGACCTTGTTGAGCTTTCTATAATCCATGCACACTCTCCTCCCCGTGACCGTGCGGGTTAGAATCAAGTCATTGTTTGCATTTGTGACCACCGTGATGCCACCCTTCTTTAGAACACATTGGACCGGGGAGGTCCATGAACTATCCGATAGTGGGTAGACCACACCAGTATCCAACCACTTGATAACCTCCTTCTTAACCACCTCTTGCATAACTTCATTTAATCTTCTTTGGTGTTCAAGTTATGGCTTTGCATCATCCTCCAAAATGATCTTGTGCATGCAAAAGGCGGTGCTTATGCCCCGAATATTCGCCAAGGTCCATGCAATTTCCCGCTTGCGCTTTTGTAAAACTGCCAAAGTGGCGTCCACCTGCAAGTTAGTTAAGCAAGACGAAAGAATAATAGGTAAAGTAAAATTGGGTCCCAAGTACTCATAAATGAGGTGAGGAGGAAGTGGTTTCAACGCCAACACTGGTGGCTCCTTAATAGATGGCTTTGTTAGATGGTTCTTGCGATTCATAAGGTCCAATGACAATTTTCTCGGCTCATAAGAGTACGAGCCCGTACCATGCAAAGCATTAACATACTCGATTCTTTCGGCATCATTATTAGCTTCCATGTTCAAAAGTACCGCTTCAAGTGGGTCTTCAATATTGATCATTGCACTTGTGTCATCCACTATCACCGCCATGACAATGTCGACAAATGAACAAACTTCGTTACTATTATGTTGCATCATCGATTTGCACACATGGAAAGCTACTTTTTCATCACCAACCCGGAAAGTCAACTCTCCTGCCTCGATGTCCACCAAAGTTTTCCCACTTGCTAAGAAAGGCCTTCCAAGAATGACAGGACTTCAAAGTCCACTTCACAATCAAGAATCACGAAATGGCCGGCAAAATGAACTTGTCAACTCGAACAAGCACGTCATTGATGATACCCAAATGCCACTTCATGGACCTACCCGCCATTTGCAACCGCATTGATGTCGGGCGAGGTTGCTCAAACCCCAAGGTTTTGAACACTGAATATGGCATTAGATTGATTCTTTCCCCCAAATCACATATGGCTTTTGCAAAATCGGCATTTCCAACAGTGCATGTGATGGTGAATGCTCCAGGATCTTCAAGATTTGGAGACATGGAGTGCACTATCGCACTCACTTGATGTGTCATTTTGATCGTTTCACATTCCATCAATCTCTTCTTAGTGACCAACGCCTTCATGAATTTTGCATACCCGGGCATTTGTTCTAACGCCTCCACCAAGGGCACATTTATAGTCAAGCTCTTCATCATGTAAATGAATTTTTTAAACTGGTTATCACTCTTTTGTTTTGCCAGATGTTGAGGGTAAGGCGGAGGAGGCCTAGGCAATGGTGCCTTGTCCTTTTGCACATCTGGCTCGGGCATATCTATAACATGTTCCCTAGACGGGTTCACGTTCTTTTGAGTCTCTTCTTCAATTTCTTGAATGTCAATTCTCACCTCATCTCTTGCACTTGTCTCTACAACATCATCAACCCTCGTAGGCATGTCAAAATTGGGCAACTCATCTTCCTCCACTATGGTTTGATTCTTTCTTGAGGCATTCACTTCATGGCCTCATCCACTCCTTATGGTCACCGCCATTACGTGGTTGTTTTGCCCACCCTTAGGAATCACCATCGTGTCACTATGCACCCTTTTGGCGAGTATTTAGGGATTGTGAAATTTGTCCAAGTTGTACTTCCAAGTTGCGGATGGAAGTATTATGTGAAGCTAATTGCGCATCCGAATCTTGATTCCTTTTCATCATTTGTTCAAACATCACTTCAATCCTTCCAAATTCATTGCCCGATGAACTTTGCCCTTGTTTTTGATAAGGTGGCGGGTTGTTGAAACATTGCGGGCCTTTGAAATCCTTACCCCCGATTATCTTGACCTCCATTGTTATTGTTCCAATTGTTGTTGCAATTATTGTTATTTCCACTCCAATTGCCACCATTATTGCCTTGATTTCCCCAATTGCTTTGGTTACCCTATTCCAATTTCCGCCGCCTTGGGGTTGATTATTATTGTTTCAATTGTTTCCACCTTGTTGATTATTCCAATTCCCTTGAGACAGCCATTCTTGGTTGCTTTGATTCCCTCTATTACCTTGAAAATTGTTCACATATTTTCAATCTTCGTCCTGCTCATCATAACATTCATTTGAATACCCACTACCATCATCATAATTTTCACAAGCTCCTTCTTGATGTGATCCCCTTTGCCTTCTCTTCATCATGTTTACCCCTTCCATTGCACTGACTTGTCTTGGATTTTTCACTTGTTGCAATTGTGGTTTTGCTAATTGATTCATGGTGGTGGTAAGTTTGGATATGGCTTGGTTGTGGTCATGTAACTCTTTGTGCATATGTATAACATATGGATCGCCTTGAGGAACATTCGCCCGACTTTGCCATGCCGATGAAGTATCGGCCATCTCATCAAGCACGTCACATGCTTCATCATACGGGAGCTTCATGAAATTTCCTCCCGCCAATTGGTTAGAAATGCATTGGTTTGTTATGTTGATACCTCTATAGAATGTCTGTTGGATCATAACATCATTCATGTCATTGTTCCGGACACTCCTTTACCATGGTTCTAAAACTCTCCCATATTTCATGCAATGGCTCCTTCAGTTCTTGTTTGAAGGCCAAAATCTCATCACAGAGCGCCGCCATATGACTCGGGGAGAAGAACTTGGCAATGAACTTGTCTGCCAATTCATCCCATGTGGTAATTGAATAATTTGGTAACCCCTCCAACCAATCGGGAGCTCTACCCCGAAGAGAAAACGGGAAAAGCCTCAACCTTAAAGCATCTTTGGAGACATTGGTTTGCTTACTTACCCAACAAGTATCCACGAATCCCTTCAAGTGCTTATATGCATTTTGATCGGAGGCACCCGTGAAATACCCTCGTTGTCCAACAAGCGTCAACATTACATTTGTAATTTGAAAGTTCCCTGCCCGGATTCAGGGAGAAACTATTGCACTTGCATTAACCTTGGTTAGGAAGAACCCTTGGAGCAACTCCTGGTGGAGGTGGAAGAGGGTCTGGGATTGCATCATTAGGATTAGCATTTGCGTTTCTACCTCTCCTCGGTATTTGTGGTAGCTAGAATTCATCTTGTTCTACATCATCAACCTCCTCCCCTGCGACCACATTGTCAAGAGGGATATTCCCGTTCAAAGCCATTTGTACCTATTGGATTGACACTAATAAAGTTAGTATAAAGGAGGAAAGAGAATCTAAACACTAAACTAGCTACACAAATAGTTGAAAATCGTAAGCTCCCCGGCAATGACGCCAAAAAGTGATCGTCGCAAACTCGACCCTTAGGAAGAGTGGGCGCTAATTACTCCGATAGTGGTTTTTCGGGGTCAATTCCTCAGGGAGCTTGATATTGGAGTCAAGTATTTGTGGAGACTAATCAAGCGTTGTAGCTCCTAATTTGACTTCTAACATTTTTGGGTTTTCTTCAATTATCAACTAAGGATTTTAACTACAATTATAACTAGATTTGCTAAATGATAACTCTTAGATGTATGCAATAAAGAGAGAACACTAGGGTCGTAGCACTTGCCTAGGTTACTAATTAACGGGCAATGAATTTCAATGCAAAGATAACAATATGGGATATATGGTTAACCGTTGCACTTAGCTCTCACTCCCACACCTCTCGGTAGAGAGAATGATTTTGCCCAATTGACTCTCTCGAGACCAATCGGGTAGGCTAATTTTCCCAAGCAACTAATGGCTCAAGTAGGGTAATTACTCTCTCGAGGTTTAACCCGTTACTTGGGACTACCATTCTCATGGGTCCATCCCAAATCCCTGTTGTGTTGATTGAGAGGTCATAGACTCTCTTTCTCAAGCAAAGTCAAAACCCACTAAGCTAGACATAGTGTTTGCAACCACCAAATCTAAGTAAAAACATACGATCAACCCAAATACCAAACACCCAATATCATCCATGCATTAATCAACAATGCCCATTAATTACCCACACTAGGGTTGAGCCACAACCCTAGCTAATGGGTTTATCTAGACATGGAATCAATAGAAAAAGAAGAAATAATAGTAGAAATTGACATAATATTGAAATATAAAATACAACTAATTCCGCGTTCAAAACCAAGTAATTTAGCCTAAAATAGGCACAAATATGTTGCCTCGTGCTCAGCTGCTCGTACAATGTATCAAAACTTAACCTAAAAAAGTAAAATATTCTATTTATATTACCCAAAAAATCTGGACAAAAATTCCCCTGAGGGTCTGTTGCGGACCGCATGAAAATGACATGCGGCTGCGTAGGGTAAACAGTCTGCCAAAGTTGAGCTTCTGGACTTTGGATGCGGACTGCCTGAAAATGTCACGCGGCCATGTAGGTTGAGTCACACAGACCACGTGGAAATGTTTCTCGGCCGCTTTTTTTTAATCATGCAGACCGCGTGGAACTGTTGCGCGTCCGCACTGTTGTTTGTCCTTCAATGCTGGCTCTCTGATCATGCTTCCACGCGGACTGCATTGTTTTGGAGTGCGGCCGCGTGGGATATTTGCCTTAGAATTTATCTTCAGTGTCTTCAGCATTGCGGACCGCGCAGATATGGATGTGGTCCGCGTGAAATTATATCCCAATTTCAAGTTCTTTGATCCTCACATGTGCATCCGCGTGGCAAAACAGTGCGGACCGCACAAGTTCCTTGACTTGGGTATTTTCAAGATCTTCTTGTGCGGCCGCATGACAAAAGGTTGCGATCCGCACAAGTCTTTCAACTCACACTTCAGCTCATCTCTTGATGCTTGGTAGATTTCACTCCTTTCTAAGCCGATTTGTGATCTTTTACATCTAATCGCTCAAACCTGCAATCAACTGCAACTTGTAAGCAATTGAAGACTAATTTACATAAATTTATGAATAAAGCTTAGGCAAAAAGGGGTATAAATCATGTAAAAATCACAGTTATCAGGAAGCCAATGATTCATTTGGGCCTTGGTGACCCTTCTGTAATACAATGCTTTCGAACTTCTCTGGTAGTACAAGACGCTCTTTTTAGTGTTGCTCAATCTGCTAAGTTTGATGGTTATGCTCCTGTTGTTGGTCTTTATTCATCTTGAAGGTCTATATGAGTCAATACATAAAAATCATACACTGTTAATAACTGAAAAACTAAAATGAACCTTGAAAAAATTGCACCGAATCGTAAATACTTCGGTTTGGTTTGGTTATTATATTACAAAATTAAAAATCGATAACCCGAACCGCACTTTCTTACTAACTGAACGATGCTCACCCCTAGTCACTAACACTCAATTTTGTTGAAGCATATGTCTTTTACTCTCGTTGATCCACTTAGTCACCAACACCCAAATTTTTTGAAGCATATGTCTCTAATTCTTATTGATTCACTATGTCACCAACACTCAATTTTGTTGAAGCACCTAGCTTCAACTACCATTGGTGCATGATAACTAGGAATTATGATGCATTTTACACTCCTTCTTGCTTTAGTTTTTATTATAAATGTGTATAAAATAGTCCCAAAGGTTCACATGTTGTGATTGATTGTAGAGTTTGGTCAACAAGGTAACAATTTGTCAAAACCAGCTTAAAAAAGAGTGGAATATGCACAACTACCGAGAATAAGCCCAAGCTCAGAATAATAAGACTAGTGTGACTGCGCACCATTCTGTGCCGTCCGCAAAGAGGACGTTCTGAGAGTATGCATTTCAGGCAGCCAAGCAATGCGACCGCATATTTTGTGCGAACTGCATTGACTTTATTGCAGTCGCACTCAAGTTTATGTGGTCCGCAAAGCCTATGTTCAGAGAGTGCCAAGATTGGAGGAATATTTCTAATGCGGTCTGCGGTTCATTTTGTGTGGATTGCAACAAAAGCAACCGTAGTCGCACTCGACTTTGTGCGGTTCGCAATGCCCAAGTACATAGACCAGATTATTTCAGCCAAGAGCCTTAGTGCGGCCGCACTCGATTTTGTGCGGTCCGCACTAACCCTGCAGGGGTATTTTTGTCCAGAATTTTGGCCTAGTATAAATCGTTTTCCCCATTTTTAGGTCATCAGTTTTATTTTGATGAATAGTTGCGCTTGTAAACAGTACTTCGTTCCTATTTTGAGTAATTTTAGCTTAGTATCATCATTGAATATTTAAGTTTTATCCAGTAATTAATTATTAATGGTTTTTTTTCATTTATTTATTTTCTTCTACAATCATGAGTAGCTAGACCCACTAGTTAGGGTTGTGGCTGAAACCTAGTGTAGTTAATTGATTGGTCTTATGTTTTAATTCTTGATTGTCTATGGATGTTTGATATTGGACTAATTTAGGGTTTTAATGTGGAATTAGTGATTGCAAATACTAATTATGCCTAGTTGACTTTCGTTCTTCTTGAGAAAGAGAGCCTAAGTCTATGAAATTGGTCCAACAAGGAATTTGGGCGTACTCAAAAGATAGCCCCAATTAAAGGGTTAACGATAGTAATACCCGATTTGAACCTCTATTGCTTGCACAAGTTATCATACCCAATTGGTCTTGAGAAAGTCAATTAGGGAAAAATCTCTTGAACTAATGTGAGGTGTAGAGTGAGTAGAATCGTGCAATGGTTATATCATAATCCCCAAATATGACAATCTAGCCCTAGACTCAAGAATCCATCAATTATCTACCTAGGATAAAGTCTATTCCCTAGTGCTTTAACCTAATTAGACAATCTTCAGTTTTTTACTCTTTGATTAACTTAGCTCAATTAACATCATAATAGTATAAAATTAGAAGTAATATCAAAATCAATTATAAATAGAAGTGTAATTAGGAACAACTACGCAACTCCAATTTAGGTAGAAACTAATTTCCAATCTCTAGCTCCCTATAGAAATCGATCCTGACCTTCTCGGGTAAAAGCTACTTTGGCCATTCTTGCTACTTTATAGTAGTACAGGGTTGGCCTCAATCACTTTTTGGCGCCGTTGTCGGGGAGATAATGGTTTTAGATATCTATCTAAATAGTTTTGTGTATTTTTATTCTTTCCTTATGCGTTACTAATTTTTGCGTATCACAACTTCAGGTACAAAATAGCAGCAAACAACAATGACCCTCTTGGAAATGTAATTGCGGGGGATGAGGTAGATGATGTCGAAGATGATGAGGTGCCTCTTGTACCTCAAGCACAATATAGAGGCCGCCAGGCTAATACTAATGAAAATGTGATACTGACATTGCTGGAGCAACAAAGTTATTTCACGGGTACTCCCAATCAAAATGAGTACAAATATCTCAAGGGTTTCATGGATACCTGTTGGGGGAGGGGAGCAAGCAAACTAATGTGTCCGAGGATGCACTTCAGTTGAGACTCTTCCAATTTTCACTTAGATAGAAGTCGTTGGATTGGTTTGAGCGACTTCCCAAACATTCCATCACTACTTGGGATGAGTTGGCAGATAAGTTCATTGCAATGTTTTTCTCAACGGGGCATATGGCCGCATTGCGGGATGAGATCTTTGCTTTCAAGTAGGAGCCCACCGAACCATTGCATGCGATTTGGGAGAGATATAAAACCATGGTGAAGAAATGCCCCAACAATGATATGACTAAGGCTATGATGCAACAGACTTTCTACCGGAGCATCAACATAACAAATGAATGTATAATGAACCAACTTTCTGGGTTAGTTTCATGAAGCTGACTTATGATGAAAGTTGTGCCATTCTTGACTAGATGGCTGACATATTTTCCGCTTGGCAAAGTAGAGCCAATGTTCCCCAGGGTGACCCCATGGTCACTCATTTACACAAAGAGTTACATGATCATGGGCAGGATATAGCTGAGCTCACAATAATAATGAACCAACTAACCAAGGCACAATTGTAACAAGTTCAAAATCCTCACCGAGTGAGTGCCATGTAGGGTGTCAACATGCTAGTGAATAAAAAAAGACAAAGAGGTTAATAGAATCGAGGAAGTTTGGATTAATTTGACAATGATTGTGGTGGATTCCAAGATGATGGTTAGAATGAAGAGGTACAATATGTGAACAATTATCAAGGCCAAAGGGAAGTTCTTCCAACCATCAACAATGGAGACCACAAGGCAATTAGGGCAATCAACAACAATAAGGCAATGTTAATTGGGGGAACAATAACCAAAATTCCAATTGGGACAATCAAAATAATAATCAAAATAGTCAGGGTAATTGGTATGGAAACAACAATAACAACTGGGGTGGTAAGAATAATCAAGGTGGATGGAACAATGGAAATTAAGAAGATCAAGGGCAAGGGTTTCAAAGGCCCCAAATGTACCAACAACCGAACAATGCACCCCCATTTACATCCTAAGGTCCTAGTTCTTCCAACAATAACATGGGAAAAATTGAAATGATGTTTGAACAGATGATGAAAAGAATTCACAATACTTCAATTAGAAATTTGGAGGTTCAATTAGGCCAAATCTCACAATCCTTGAATACTATCCCTAAGGGGGCTCTACCAAGTGATACGGTAGTTAACCTGAAGGGTAGGAACAATCATGTTATCACGGTAGCTACAGGGAGTGGATGAGGCGGTGATGAGAATGCCTCCAAACAAAAGCAAATTTTGAGTGATGAAGTTGAGTTGCAAGAAGATAAAGTTCCTTTGGTGGTTGAAAATGTGATTGATAAGAATGCGAATAAAGAAGTGAGGATTGGTATTCAAGATGCCTAGGTGGAAGTTCATAACAACGTGAAACTGTCTAGTGAACACATAATAGACATGCCGAGGCCGGTTGTGCTTAAAGCCAAGGCTCCTTTTCCAAGGCCACCTCCACCTTATCCTCAAAGGCTCGCGAAGAAGAAAAATGAGAATTAGTTTAAATAGTTCATTGACATGATGAAGAGTTTATCCATTAATGTGCCTTTGGTGTAGGCTCTAGAACAAATGTCGGGCTATGTTAAATTCATGAAGGACTTAGTGACAAAGAAATGATCCATGGATTATGAAAGTATAAAGATGACTCACTAAGTTAGTGCAAGCTTGATTCCTTACTCAGTTTTCAAGAGTGGGTATTGGGAAATCGAAGCCGACTTCTATGAGACTGGAAATAGCAGATAGAACTATGAAGAGGCCATTGGGTATTATTAATGATGTTCTTGTTCGAATGGACAAATTTATCTTACTAGCTGATTTTGTGATCTTGGATTGTGAGGTAGATTATGAAGTTCCAATCCTATTGGGGAGACTTTCCCTTGCTACAGGGAAGGCCTTAGTTGATGTGAAAGTAGGGAACTCACCTTTCGGGTAGGTGATGAAAAAGTGGTCTTTCATGTGTGCAAGTCAATGTAGCAGCCCAACAGTTTCGAGGTGTGCGCTTTTGTGGATCTTGTCACAGTAGTGATAATTGATGATACTAGTGCAGTGCTCAATGTGGAGGACCCTTTAGAGGCCGTATTGTTGAATCTTGATGTCAATGATGATAATGGACGAGTGTAGTGCGTGAATGTTTTACATAAGATGGGATCTTACTCTTATGATCCTAGAAAACTATATTTGGACCTTGAGAATGTCAGGCCAACAAAACCTTCAATTAAGGAACCTCCGCTATTGAAGTTTAAGCCATTGCATCCACACCTCAGGTATGAATTCTTAGGCCCTAGTTCAAATTTTCTAGTTATTCTTTCCTCTTGTCTTACTAATATGCAGGTTGACGCCACATTGGCGGTGCTTCAAAAGTGAAATAAGGCAATTGGATGGACTTTAGCTGATATTTAGGGGATAAGCCCCGCATTTTGGTATGCTCAAGATTATTCTGGAAGATGATGCAAATCCCTTCTCAAAACATCAAAGGAGGTTGGATGAAGAAATGCAAGAAGTTGTGAAAAAAGAGGTGATCAAGTAGTTAGATGTAGGGGTTGTCTATCGAAGAAGGGTGGTATGAATATGGTTGCAAATTCACAAAATGAGTTGATTCCTACCAGAATAGTCACCGGTTGGAGGGTATGCATGGACTACCACAAGTTGAACAAAGTAACCCGCAAGGATCACTTTCCATTGAATTTTCTTGATTAGATGTTAGAACGACTCGTTGGGCGTGCCTCTACTATTTCTTGGATGGATATTTTGGATACAACCAATATTGATTGCTCTGGAAGATTAGGAGAAGACCACATTCACTTGTCTATATGGAACCTCTGACTTTTCTAGGATGCCTTTTGGGTTATGTAATGCACCAGCTACATTTCAGCGGTGTATGATGGCCATTTTCATTGATATGGTGAAATATATTTTGGAGGTGCTCATGCACGACTTTGGTGTTGTGGGTGATTCATTTGATACATGTTTGAAAAATGTGGATAGCGTATTTGCCCGTTGTGAAGAAACCAATCTTATTCTTAATTGGGAGAAATGCCACTTCATGGTGGAAGATGGCATAATTCTTGGGCATAAAATTTCAAATCATGGTATCGAGGTGGACAAAGCAAAAATTGAAGTGATTTCAAGGCTCCCTCCCCTACCTCTGTCAAGGGAGTTAGAATGTTTCTTGGTTATGCGGGGTTCTACTTGCTATTTATCAAAGACTTATATCGAAGGTAGTGAATCCCCTATGTAAGCTATTTGACAAAGATGCCAAGTTCATGTTCGATGGGAGATGTATGCAACCTTGAACTTATCAAGTACAAGTTGACCACCACTCCTATCATTACCGCACCTAATTAGAGATCGCCTTTTGAGCTCATGTGTGATGCAAGCGATGTTGTGGTTGGGGCGGTTTTGGGTCAACGGGTGAACAAAATGTTTCATCCCATGTACTATGCGAGCAAAAACAATAAATGATACTCAAGTGAACTACACGGTAACTGGGAAAGAGATTTTGGATATTGTATTCACAGTGGAGAAATTTCGGCCGTATCTTATGGGTGCCAAAGTCATAGTCCATACTGATCATGCCACACTTCGGTACTTGATGACGAAGAAGGATTCCAAAGCTAGACTAATGTGTTGGGTCTTGTTACTTCAAGAGTTTGATTTGGAGATTGTGGACCGAAAGGATAGTGAAAACCAACTGGCGGACCACTTGTCCCTCTTGGAGGAGGAGGGGAGTCCTCGTGATGGCCTAAAGATCAATGATTCATTTTACGACAAACAACTCTTTTCGGTGTAGGTGAATGGTATTCCATGGTTTGCGGACATTACTAATTTTTTTATGACAGGTATAATCCCGTGTGAGCTCTCTTCTAACCAAAGGAAAAAGCTCAAATGTGATAGTTTGGAAAACAATTGGTATGAGCCATACATTATCAAGATTTGCACGAATGGTGTGATCCGAAGGTGTGTCCAGGAAGAAGAGAAATTGAGTATCTTGGAGGCATGTCATTCCTCTCCCTATGATGGCCATCATGGCCGGGCGAGGACGCCTTCTAAAGTTCTTAGTTGTGGGTTTTATTGGCTAACATTGTACAAAGATGCAAGTGAACTTGTGAAGAGGTGTGACGAATGTCAAAGATCGGGGAGAATTTCGAAGAAATATGAGATGTTTCTCAATACCATTATTGAGGTTGATATTTTTGATATATGGGGCATTGATTTTATGGGATCGTTTGTTAGCTCATATAGGAACACATACATTCTTGTAGAGGTTGGAGTATGTTTCAAATGGGTAGAAGCCGTGTCTTTACCCAACAATGAGGCCCAGAGTGCTGTTGCATTTCTCAAGAAGAGAATTTTTACAAGGTTTGGCACTCATCATGCAATAATAAGTGATGGGCCAAGTTTCTACTCCCTATCATCCTCAAGAGACTGGCCAAGTTGAAGTCTCAAACAAGGAAATCAAAAATATATTGTCAAAGACGGTCAATGCAAATAAGACCGATTGGTCAAAGAAGTTGGATAATGCTCTATGGGCTTATAGGACTGCTTACAAGACTCTGATTGGTATGTCTCCGTATAGGTTAGTGTTTGTAAAAGGTTTCCATCTTCCAGTTTAGTCAGAGAACAAGGCTATGTGGGCTTTGAGTAAGCTTAATCTTGAATGGGATGTGGCAACAAATCTTCGTGTGGATCAGCTTAATGAACTTGATGAATTTTAATTCCATGCCTACTCCAGTTCATCCTTGTTCAAGGACAAGATAAAGTACCTTCATGATAAATATGCATGTGGAAAGGAGTTCAAAGTGGGTTATTTGGTTCTCTTGTTCAACTCTCGCTTACGTTTGTTTCTGGGAAAGCTTATGTCAAAATGGACTGGCTCTTTTGAAGTAGTGTTTGTGATTCCGTTAGGTGAACTTGACTTGAAGAACAAAAATTGTAAGGTTTTCAGAGTTAATGGGCACATGGTCAAGTACTACTTTGGAAATGTTGATGATAGCCACGTGGTGGCACTTCTCTATCTAAAGTGATTTGATGGTAAACTGCATCGTGCCACGATGTTAAATCAGGCGCTTCTTAGGAGAAACCCATGTGTCTTTCTTTTATTTCTTTCTTTGTTTTTCGTTGTAATATAGGATTTATGATTGGAATGACTAGTTATGAGATGTTGTGGGATTGTGTTGATAAAGTGCAAGAACAAGTTGAAAAAGGATCACTCTATGAAGATTTCAATACGGACCGCACTCATTTTATGAGGCCGCAGTGTCCTTTGTGCAGGGGCACTAAATCAGTACGGACTGCAGAAGTGATTTGACAAAAATAGGGACTCTCTAAAGTTTTTCACCATGGTCGCATTGCATTTTGTGCGGTCCGCGGTGGTCCATTGTGACCGAATTGTATTCTGTGTGATTCCCAGAGGTCAACTTGTCTGTCCCTCATGATTTTGAGCGCCGCGGATCGCGGTGCCATTTTGTGCGGTCCGCGGTGGGTAGTAAGCTAAGCCCCAGGACCTTTTTCTATAAATAGAACCCGAGGACCTACTTTTACACTTTTCGATCCTTTTCGTCTCAAAGCACAAAAATGCTGTTCATCTCTCTAAAATTGCACGAACTTAACTACTAAGGCTCATCAATCTTCAGTAAATCTCACTTTTGGTAACTCTACCTTTTTCTTAATTATTTAATTTTATTATTTTCTTTTAATTTTTTAATTTTCTTAGTTCTTTTTCCTTCCCTTCCCCTTTTTCTTTCATTTTTGTATCTTAGCCTAGTTAAATACTATTTTAATTAGGACTAGGTAGTTAGAAAACTGAGGCAACACTTAGGAAATCATAAATAGGTGAATAATTGGACTAAAAACGAACAAAACATGAACCCTAGATTGGTATTGCTTCTAGGCACTCAGTGCGGACCGCGGTGCCCCTGTGTGGTCCACAATGCTATTTTGTACGGACCGCAATGATAAAGTTTGAATGCTAATATTTGAGGATCGCGGCTACAATGGATTTTGTGCGTCTGTAGTGCCTCAATATAGACCACAATGATATTTTTTGCGGTCTACGTTGCATAGATTCAGAGACTGGGTAGTCTGAACCCCACCTCTGTGCGGACCGCAATGGATTTTGTACGGTCCGCATCGGCCTGTTTGTGGTCGCACTTCATTTTTTGCGGTCCACACTCTGCAACCATGAATTGTATACAACAAACTTTTCTACAAATGTGCACCTTATTGTTTCTACTGATACTAATAAACCATAACTGACTATTGTTTGTAGATAATGGTAAAATCTTGAGGCAAATGCAGTAAATAATTAGTAAGAGAAGAGTCCTCCTGGGGTAGGGGTCCTAGGGGACAAAGAATGATCATATTGACCACTTAAGCCCGACAAAACATAAAGAACACAAGGAGTCATAAGAGTTACAGAGAAGGCTATTGACCATTTAGGGAGTGAGTATGAGCCTTCCCGGGAGGAATCTTCAGACTCCGTGCCAGAGTATATTCCCGACTATCCCGAGAGACACGTGTAAATGGATACACCTCCAGCTTCTCCCACTACCCAAGCATCAGGAAGGGTATCTTCTGAGTCATCTGAGGGCTCAGATGCAAGAAGTGGCGATGAGTATTCCATCTCTCCTAAGAGTCCCGTGGAAAAAGAAGGGGAAGCAGTAGAAGGGGTTGAGCCCCAAGTAGGTGGGGTAGATAGGACTAGAAAACTGGAGGCATGGCAGGATCGATTTGTTAGTGGGGTTTCCTACCATAAATTTAGAGTGTGATGGCCCGAGAGGAAGCTAATACCTGAGTGTAAAATCATTATACATGACCTCTAGCCTCACAAACCCAATGTGTTGAGGAAATTTTGAGTGAGAGATGGATGGGTTTGCTTCATCTGTCAGGTGAGAGGGAGGACAATGAGCACTTGGTGAAGGAATTCTACATAAATGTGGCCCACATAAAAAAGGGCACCATAGTTACCAAAGTGTAAAACTTGATGGTAAAATTTGATGGAAAAACAATAAATGACTACTTGTGTTTTCTGCAGAAGGACGAGTCACTATATTTCGAGAAGATGCAATTGGTGAAGGAGATCATCCATATTTGGCAGAGTACTTGGCTATCCCAAGTTCCACCCTCGATTGTTTGACTACGGGAGTAAAGATATTGAGAAGAACTTTGAATTTTAAGGCTAAGGGGTGGGAGACATTTGTGTGCAGCAGGCTAGACCCCACCACCCATGACAACTCACTCCCTCTTCACCGGGCTATATTAATGGAATTGATCTTGGAGAGGTACCTGGTTAACGTCGGGAATGTGATGTCCCAGGTCATTACACAAGTGGTGAATGAAGGTGACATAAATTATCCCTTCCCCAACTTCCTGACCATGTACCTGGAGGATTTAGAGGTGCACAAGTGGAAGTTTGACATGAAGATGAAGATAAAGGCACCATTCTCTTGGTACTTCTTGCAGGGTGATGACAACCCTAAAGGCAAGCACTACAAGGGAAACACCACTACTTTATTTGGCCAGTCTGAAGAGCCAATAGTGGTAGTGTCTTATACTCAGCCTCCTTCCGCCATAGCAAACATGGCCTAAACTCCATCCACTTCTACAGTTCCAGACATACCCTCCACCACTAAATACCTATTGACTGCCCACCGTCTAAGCCAAACCCTCACCAACATCAACAACTGGATGTAGATAGCTTCTTCTAAGTTATCTGTACTATCTACTATGGTGGCAGCCCATTCAACTTCTCTTCTTCCAAAGGTCCCACTGTCTATTGAGGACACTCTCAAGGAGCTTTTGAACAACCAGAAGAAGCTCCTACAGAACCAAAAATTGATCATGGACGCTATTGATTCTCATAGAAAGGCACTTAAGGAGCTTAAAAAGGAAGCAAAGAAAATGAGGAAGACTCGGGCTTCAAAAGAGTAGGTTAAGGAGCCCAGTTAGAGGTTGATAGGCTAAAGGCGGATCAGCTGCCTTTAGATTTTCTATTGCATGACCCAGCACCAGCAGCCCAACACGGCCAGTGCAGGAGTCCGAGAGGCCTCCCAAGAGGAGGATGGCGATTCCCTGGTCCGACAATGTAGTTATCTAGTTGGCGAGCCTACAGGAGGGTTCCTCCAACCAGCCTTAGGAGTCAGCCCAGGACTCAGTCCAGGTCCAGGCCCAGGTCTCAGTAGAACCATAGATCACAGAGATCCAGTCATAGGTTCCTGAGCAGATAGAGGACCTAAGGACCCAGACTCAAGATCTCATGCAGACGGAGGGACCATAGGGAGTTTCTTCTTCCTCTCTTTACCTTAATTTGTGCTTATTTGGGTTAGTTGGCATTGAGGGCTATGCCAGTATTAATTTAAGGGCGTATCCCTATCTTTATATTTTGGATGATTGTACATATGATGATATTTTATGCTTTCTTTCCTTTTTATATTTGGTATGTATATAATTTAAGCATTTCATTGCACTTTTCATACTTTTACTTTGGGTCTGTATGTAAAAGTTTCATTCTTATGTGTATATTCATTCTCCCTATTGTATAATTGATTAAATTCCCTCTTGTACATATTCATGTTACTTTCCACATTTTTTCTTTCTTAGCTTCTTATTTGACGTCAGTAGCTTCTTGTTTTGAGTTGTGCATAAGCCTTTGGTTTTCTTAATGCCACAGTTCTTTCCAAAGGTGGAATTTGTGTGAACCGGGTGGCCCTTCGCAATGATGGATGGCGTGACAACATTCATAAGGGTTTTAGTTCGTTTTCTTTTTCCTTTTTAGTAGTTAGTGGTAAGGGTGCCTTAGCAAAGCTTCACTTGGGCCTAACACATTTATCTTTGATCCCATGGTAAAAAACAAATCATTGTGTGTAGGATGGTGAAAGTTGTGACCTTGAGACTCTTGTGTTGGCCAGATCATAATAGTGATTTTTTGGGACCATTGTGTTGCTAAAATCTTATCTAAGGTTGTTTTAGGCCTCCGACTTCGTGTCTTTAGCAATCCTAAAGCTTGTGTGATGAGAAATTGAATTGCAAGTCCAAGTCCCAAGCCATTGGTATAGAACTTGCGCTGAATGTTTATCTAGGTCAAATACTAAGTGTAATTTTACTTGAGACATGATTATAGGCTCTCCTTGATATAAATTTTATCTTGGACACTTCCATAGCTAACCAATAAAATTCTTAGTCAACCCTTTTGAGCCTTAAACCTTTTTCCTTCAAAAACCATAATACAAGTCTTTACCCTTCTAAATATATTCTCTCTTGACACCCGATCTTTCCGTACTACATGGAAAAAGTATAAGTTTGGGAGGAGAGACGAAGATTGCAACAAAGTGGTTAAAAGGTACAAAATGAAGAAAAGGAAAGGCAATGAAAAAGATAAATGTTTTTTAAAAAAAAGACAAAAAGAATGTTCAATGTGGAAAAGAATGAAGAGATTTAATAAAAGCGAAGAGTGAAAGGTGTGACAAGTTGAGAAAGGAGAAAAATATGTGAAATGAACAAGAAAGAGTGTCTGTGTGTCCCTCTAACCCCTTAGAAAGAAGTGAAATAACTTAAAAGTCAAATGAATGTGTGCCAAATTAAAGAAGAAAAAGTGCTAAAGGGAAGACGGAACCTACTTAGACCAAACATTTCATACCCTAAACCAAAAGCCTTCATTATGTCTCCACAAAAGCCATATATGATATTGAGTTGAATAAAGCTTACATAGTGATATCTCACATAGGCAAGAATATGGTACCTAGAGCAGGATTTGTGGATTTTTTTTAGAGAGATGAGAGTATTTCCATTAACCTCGTTTTAAGTGCTACAATCCTAAAGGTGATGTTTTCTTAGGGAGAGTTGAGGATGTGTGAGTTTGGGTTCCACAATGACCAAAGTAACAGAAAGAGTTTCTTTGATGTGTTGAGTCAACTCTTGATGCTCTTGTGTCGTAGCAATCCATGGTGTTTAAAACAGTGAATGTTGGTAATGATTCATTTGAATTGAGGGCAATTGTTAGTCCCAATTGATGATAGATGAGGTCACTTTAGGTCAGCTAAATTTTCTTGGATTTACTCTTAACGGATGAGTTTATTTTGTTTACTTTAGGACAAGGAAAAGCATAAGTTTGGGGGAGTTGATAACTAGGTATTATGATGCATTTTACACTCATTCTGGCTTTAGTTTTGATTAGAAATGTGTGCAAAAAAGTCCCAAAGGCTCCAAGTTGTACTTGATTGTAGAGTTTGGTCAAGAAGGTGATATTTTATCAAAACCAGTTCGAAAAGGAGTAAAATTTGCACAAGTACCAAGAATAAAGCCAAGCTCAAAATAACAGGACTAGTGCGGCCACATACCGTTCTGCTCGGTCCGCAAAGAAAGGTTCAGAGAGTGCATTTCAGGCAGCCAAACAATGATGGCACATAGTATTTTGTGCAAATCGCATTGACTTCATTGCGGCCGTGCTCGAGTTTGTACGGTCTGCAAAGCCCATGTTCAGAGAGTGCCAAAATTGGATGCATTTCCAATGCAGTCCGCTGTTCATTTTGTGCGGACCGCTCGCTATTGACTTTGTGCGCTCCGCAAAGCCCAAGTTTAGAGAGTAGATTATTTTAGCCAAGAGCCTTAGTGCAGCCACACTTTATTTTGTGCGATCCGCATTATCCCCGCGGGGATATTTTTGTCCAGAATTTTGGGCCTAGTATAAATAGTTTCTTTTCCCAATTTTAGGTCATCAGTTGTATTTTGATGAATAGCTGAGCTCGTGAACAATTTTTCTTTTTTATTTTGAGTAATTTTTGCTTAGTTTCATCATTGAATCTTCAAGTTTTATCTAGTAATTAAATATTATGGGTTTTTCTTCATCTATTTCTTTATTTTCTTCTAAATTATGAGTAGCTAGACCCATTAGCTAGGGTTGTGGCTCAACCCTAGTGTGTGTAATTGATGGTTCTTGTGTTTTAATGCTTGATTGTCTATGGGTGTTTTATATTTGGACTACTTTAGGGTTTTAATATGGAATTAGTGGTTGCAAACACTAGTTATGCCTAGTTGACTTTAGTTATTCTTGAAAAAGAGAACCTAAGTTGATAGCCTCAAGAGATTCATAGCCTCAATTAAAGGGCTAAACATAGAGATAGTAATACGTGACTTGAACCTTTATTTTTTGCACAAATTATCATACCCAATTTGTCTTGAGAAATGATAATAGGTGAATTTGCCAATATTTATGCCCTAAATAATCACGCTTTATTGTTTTTTGATATTGTTTATGATGAAAAATGCTTTTATTAGTTCTCTTAGCGTGTTATAGGTACACATGAACTAATGAAGACTAAAAGAGCAAGTTTTGGAGTTAAAAGATGGTGAAAAAGGCCAAAGTGTGGTGCAAGTCAAGAAATTATGTTGAAAATAGTCGGGAAGGTGTGATTCCGAGCTATATAGATGTTATGGAATGAATTTAAGTGATTTGGAGCTTTGAAGTCTGAGTAAAAGCTCAAGTAATTAAGCCGGGATCGTTTTCGGGGGTCAAATTTGATTGTGTAGTACAAGCGAAGAATCGATGAGGCATATTGCACACTATTTAGTAAATTGGACATAACGTTTCGCTCAGAACTCCATTTTGGCTGCATAATATATAGTTGGAAAGATAACGCAAAGGGATACAACTTTAATGTTTTGCATTTTTCCAAATTCTCAATGGAACAGGATGAACAATTGGGGTTCATTCGCGATCGCAGATAAACCGCGAAAAAACCTGCTCGCGGAACTTTTGAAGATTCAGAGGAGTGTTCTGTTCGCGGTTCGCTCGCAACCACGAACGAACCGTGGGAGATGCCGAAACTTTGAAGGCTAACTTTGTCAAAACTCAAATTTTGTGACCTAAACCCTCTATATAAGCCTAGATTTCGCCCAAGAGAGGCAAACATTGTATTTTTCACTACTTTTGCAAGATTATTAGTAAGAGAAAACTCTCTCAACTTATTTCTTTCTTTTATATTGAATCTTTGATTATGAATTCAATTATTATTCTTGTTTCTTTGATTATGAGTATCTAATTCCTTTTCTAAGGTTATGATGGAACCTATTGGGTGATGAACTTCTTGTTTATGTGGTTACAAATTGTTAGCTAGATTTCTATTTGTTCAACTTCGTTCTTGTTGTAGTTAATTGGTAGGATCCCCAATTAGTGCCTATTTAGTGTGCATAACTTGGAAAAGAGTGCATATTTAGGCATATTGTTGAACAACACCACACCTAGGTTATTGGAGGAATCTATAACTTTAGGCGTAAAGACGGGATTAGGAATAACGAAGTCTTGGGTGCATCTTAAGTGAACTGTTCAAATTAAAGCTAGCTAGGGTAGCTCGGTAGAGTGCACTAGTAAATTATTGAAGTTGCTCGGGAGAGAATTACGGTAAAAATAGCGTTCATGATTGATAGAATATATTGACAATTTGTATGAGCATAAACAGAAGGGATTCCGTCAATACGGGAAATCAATACCTTAGGCCTCATTTGTTTGCACTTAATGGATGTCTGAATCTTAATCATTCAGATCTCAGACATTAAGTGTGTTTGTTTTTAAAGTATGAATCTTAATTATTCGGATCTTAATCATTAAGTGTGTTTTTTTTTACTTAACAACCACTTAATGAGTCTGAATATGTCTGTATGATTAAAATCTATAACAGAGACTTAATTTCATTAAGATGTTATCACGTATTCATTATTAATTACCGCCACCGCCTACCATTATCAACTACCACTATACCACCACCACCACCATACTCAACCACCACCACCACCGCCACCGCCACCTCCACCACACCACCGGCATCCTCAATCATAACCGCCACCATTATCAACCATTATCATACACTATTCCTACTACTTCGACCACCATCATTCTTACCCACAATCAATATTCATCCACCTCATTTACCACAACAGACCACCCCATCACTATCAACAACCACAACCGGTACTGCCCCATCTTATAACCTACCACCACCCACCCACCACCTTACTCAATCACAACTATTACCTCCACCCGCCATTATTAACTATCACCACCCACCATTACCATCCTCAATCATAATCGCCACTACTACCAATCACTACTAGCTACTAACATGAACCATCATTTATCAACCAAAACTACCACCAACCACCACCTCTAGTCGATATTCACCCATTAGCCATCACTACCAAAACTATCATATTTTTAAAAAATATATATTTTATTGATAGAATATTAGATTAGTTAGTATTTCATTTAAATTTTATGTTTATTAATTTTTAAATAAAGATAATTTTATACATTCAGATGTTAAAAATCAAACAATCATAGTTATTTCTATTCAGATCTTAATACACATCTTAATATATTCAGATGTGTATTCAGATTCGGATGTCCTAATCTTAATACACATCTTGATATTCAGATGTGTATTCAGATTCAGACGTCTTAATCTTAAAAAAAACAAATGAGGCCTTAGTCTTTCTCTATATTATTTACCCAATATTCAATTATTTCTTTTAAGTGTTTTAAATTCTTGCAAAAGTAGTTGTTCGAAAACTCACAAAAATATATTCAAAGTTTGGGAACTTGATTCAGAAGTGTTCTTGGGTTGTGAAAGTTGCAATTGGTAGGTTAATTCTTTGTGGGATCGATTCTGGACTTATTTGACCAGGTTATATTGACTACGACCGTTCCTTGAACGTGAATCAATTTTGGCGCCGTTGTCGGGGAATTAACGGAATTATCAATTGCCATTGACAGAACTACAAGATTCTTGTGTATTCAGGTTCTTTCTACACCTTACATTGAAATTTTGATGGTTGTTGAATTGGGTACTCAGGTGCATGCCTGGAAAATCTGCAAGGACTGGAGAACTAATTGAAGGACTCTAAGACCCCGAGCAAACTTTCCCGGTGTGTAATAGGACAATCAAACAAATTCAGCAATTCAACAACCAATTAAACTAGATTTCAACATGGGAGATGTGAACGATCCAAACCAGCAAGCTGGGTTAAACGCACAGGAGGCGCAGGAAGGTGCACTATATGACTAGGCACAACCAACAACGGATAATTTGGCAACTGCCATTAGTGTGCCAGCGATTCAAGCTGAGTCTTTCCAGATTACTAACAACATACTACACTTGTTGCAAAACAAGGGATTATTCTCTGGACTCAGGTTGAAGATCCACAACAACACCTGAAGATCTTTCTCTCACTATGCAAGACACAGAGGCAACCGAATGTGACATCGGAAGCCATCAGACTATTGCTATTTCCGTTCTCAGTTACAGGGGCTGCGCAAGTATGGCTAAACTCACTGCCCATAAACTCTATTGCAACTTGGGATGAGTTGGTCAAGCAATTCCACAACAAGTTTCATCCACCTAACAAGACAACTTAGCAAATTGATGAGATTGTGAGCTTCAAGCAGAAACCAATGGAGACATTACATGAAACTTGGGGCAAATTCAAAGGTATGCTTGTTATGTGTCCTCACCATGGGATTCCTGAGCAAATGTTGGGTCAAAGGTTCTGCATGGGGCTTTCAGACAGTATGAAGAATATTGTAGATGCTTCAGCAGGTGGGGCTTTTCTGAGCAAAACTTGGAGAGAAGGCCAAAATTTGCTTGACAAGATGGCTCAAAACTCCGTGTGGAAGACCAGGAATGCTCCTATCACTCCACTGGTACACTCTGTACCTTTAAATCCTTCTAACACTCTAGAGGAGAACGTGGCACCTTTACTGACACAAATGAGCATCCTGACAAAGAAGGTGGAAGAATCTAGGGTCAAGCATCAAGTTCACATTGTAGACACTACCAATGGTGGTTTATGCACATCTTGCATAGCCAAACCATAGGTAATCCATGGGCTGCAGACCAAGAACATCATCATCAGCATGAAGACATGAATTATGTGGCTAATTATGGAGGGCAGCAACAAGGTAATCAGAGTTGGGGTCAGTAGGCTCCACAACAGTACGGGCCTTCTCAACTACAGTATAATGCAGCAGGTATGAGGCCACCAAACAACATGGCTCCATATCCTAGACCTCAGAATTTCAACAATCAGCAACAGGGGTATCATCCACCTCCACCATAGTATGGGGGTAGACATGACGATGGGTTCGCATAGTTAAAAGCTATGATGCAGCAGGTAATTGGGTTACATGCCAAAATTAGTGAGAGGATAGATGCACATGACACATCTATCAAGAATATTGAAATATAGGTGAGCCAGATTGCTATGTCACTTAACAATCGTCCTTAAGGGACATTGCCTGCAGATACACAAACAAACCCAAAGGATCACATCCCAAATCACCTGATGGCAGTTAGTCTGAGAAGTGGAAGAGATCTTGATGCTGAGCAAGAAAGAGATAGGGGCACTTTGCAGGCTGAGACACTCACTCCAGTACCCATTGAACTGGAAGAGTCCACCGGGTTGACAGAAGTTACAGTCCAGCCAGTAGCTGAAAATAATGATGTGCAACAGGGAACGGAGAAAGTAGCTGAACCAGTAGAGCAGCCGGTTGAGGAACATGTGTTAGAGAAAGAAAAGTCCCAAGTGATTGGGAAGAAGAGGCCTCCCGCCCCATTCCCCCAAAGGTTGGCCAAGCACCAGAAAGAGGAGCAATACACAAGGTTCTTTGATATGCTCAAGCAAATCTAGGTCAACATTCCGTTAATTGAAGCTTTGAAAGAAATGCTTGGGTATGCTAAGATGATGAAATATTTGATGTCGCGGAAATTTGATTTTCAAGACTTGGCCACTGTGACTCTTACACTGACATGTAGTGCAGCGGTGTCTAGACCCATTGCTGAGAAGCTATCTGACCCAGGTAGCTTCACCATTCCATGCACTATCGGAAACTTTGCCTTTGCAAAAGCATTTTGTGATTTGGGGGCAATCATAAATCTTATTCCATTGGTGATTTATAAGAGGTTGGGCATCGAGAGAGCTAGGCCTACTTCCATATTATTGCAGCTTGCTGACAGGACGGTTAAGCGTCCATTCGGTATAGTGGATGATGTGCTCATTCAGGTGAGGAAGTTTGTGTTTCCCGCCGATTTTGTTATTCTTGAATGCAAGGTGGACGAGGAAATTCCTATAATCTTAGGAAGACCATTTCTAGCCACAGGGAGAGCTCTGATTGATTGTGAGACCGGGAAACTCAAGATGAGGCTGAATGATGAGGAGATCATATTCAATGTGCAAAAATCCATGAGGCGCTCTAGTGATTTCACGAATTGCTCTCTCATTGATGCAGTAGATGTGATAGTGGAGACAGATGGGGGAGAATTGACAGCTGAAGATCCACTTCAGACATGCCTGATGAACTTAGAAGAGGTTTGGTGAAAGTCTGTCAGAGTGGGTGCTATCTTTGGAAGGTACAGGGTTTTGGGATAGAGAGTTGGAGAGTGAACCTCTACACTTAGAGAAGAGAGAGACCTCTCCAGCAAAACCATCCATTGATGAGCCACAAAAGCTGGAACTTAAGACACTACCAGCTCATCTCAGGTATGAATTTCTAGGCCCTAACTCCACTTTACCTGTTATTACTTTATCTGGTTTGCTAGATGTGCAGGCTCAAAAGCTATTACAGGTACTCAAGGAATGTAAAACTGCCATTGGTTGGACCATGGCAAACATAAAGGGGATCAGCCTTGCATATTGCATGCACAAGATTCTCCTGGAAGAGGGACACAAACCCTCGAGGAAACGCAAAAGAAGGCTGAACCCATATATGAAAGATATAGTGAAAAAGAAAATGATAATGTGGCTAGACACGGGGTAGGTCCTAGGTAAGTTTTCTCACCCTTCTTTGATGTACATTGATAATTATGCCATGAGGACATGGCATGATTTTAAGTGTGGGGTGGGAAACTTATCTTGTATATGTTGTACATAGTAGTTGTAGTTGTAAATCATATTAGCTGGCTTGGCCCGATGATGGACACTTGGCGACGAGTTTCTTAAGGGTCTAAATCGAAATAAAAAATAAAAAAAATAAAAAAAAAATCCAAAAATACGAGTAGAGGACTCTTCTTGATGACAGACTATATGGACAAGTACTCTTGAGGGAAGTAGTCCACGTAGGAATTTTTCTTTCTTTTATTTTCTTTTTTAGGTAGTGTATCACCTCCGCAGGCCATGGCAAGGCATGGCCATGGCCATAGTAAGGATGTGGTAGGCCATGGCAAGGCGTGGCCATGGAACAGGTTAGGATGTGGCAGGACGTGGCAGGCCATGGTAGGGCGTGGCCATGGCGCGAGTCAGGACGTGGCAGGACATGGTAGGCCATTGTAGGGCGTGGCCATGGCATGGGTCAGGACGTGGCAGGCCATGCCAGGGCGTGGCCATGGCACGGGTCAGGACGTGGCAGGCCATGGTAGGGCATGTCCATAGCATGGGTTAGGACGTGGCAGAATGTGGTAGGCAATGGTAGGGCGTGGCCATGGAATGGGTCAAGACGTGGCAATCCTTGGCAGGCCATGGCAGGGCGTGGCCATGGCGCGGGTTAGGACATGGCTGGCCATGGCACGGGTCAGGACGTGGCAGGCCATGGCAGGGCGTGGCCATTGCACGGTTCAGGACATGGCAGGACGTGGCATGCCATGGCATGGGTCAGGACGTGGAAGGCCATGGTAGGGCGTGGACATCACACGGGTCAGGACGTGGCAGGACGTGGCATGCCATGGCATGGTGTGGCCATGGTACAGGTCAGGACGTGGTAGGACATGGCAGGGTGTGGCCATAGCACTGGTCAGGACATGGCAAAATGTTGCAGGCAATGGCAGGGCGTGGCCATGGAACGGGTCAGGACGTGGCAAGACATAGCAGGGCGTGGCCATCCCACGGGTCAGGACGTGGCATGCCATGGCAGGCCATGGCAGGGCATGGCCATGGCCCGGGTCAGGATGTGGCAGGACGTGGCAGTCCATGGCGGGGCGTGGCCATCGCACAAGTCAACACGTGGCATGCCAGGTTTGGCATGGCCATCAAACAAGTTAGGATGTGGAAGTCCATGCCTTGCGTGGCCATGGCACGGGTTAGGATGTGGCAGAAAGTGGCAAGCCACGGCACGGCGTGGCCATGGCACGGTTTAGGATATGGCAGGCCATTGCAGGGCATGGCCATAGCACGGGTCAGGATGTGGCAGGACGTGGCAGGCCATGGCACGGGTCAGGACGTGATAGGCCATGGCAGACCATGGCAAGGCGTGGCCATGGCACGGGTTACGATGTGACAGGCCATGGCAGGGCATGGCCATGGCCATGGTAAGGATGTGGCAGGCCATGGCAGGGCGTGGCCATGGCACGGGTCAGGACGTGGCAGGATGTGGCAGGCCATGGTAGGGCATGGCCTTGGCATGAGTCAGGACGTGGCAGGACGTGGTAGGCCATGGTAGGGCATGGCCATGGCATGGGTCAGGACGTGGCAGGCCATTGCATGGCGTGGCCATGGCACGGGTCAGGAAGTGGAAAGCCATCGCACGGGTCAGAACATGACAGGACATGGCAGGCCATGGCAGGGCATCGCCATGGCACGCGTTAGGACGTGGTAGGCAATGGTATGGCGTGTCCATGGCCATGGTCAAGACATGGCAAGACCTGGCAAAATGTGGCAAGCCATGGCAAGGCATGGCTATGGCCCGGGTCAAGACGTGGCAAGATGAGGCAGGCCATGGCAGGGCGTGGCCATCGCACGAGTCAACACGTGGCATGCCATGGTTTGGCGTGGCCATCAAACAAGTTATGACGTAGAAGGCCATGGCAGGGCGTGGCCATAGCCATGGTCAGGACGTGGCAGGCAATGGCAGGGCGTGGCCATGGCACGGGTCAAGACGTGGCAGGCCATGGCACGGGTCAGGACATGGTAAGAGGTAGCAGGACGTGGTAGGCCATGGCAGGGCATGGCCATGGCACAGGTTAGGACGTGGCAGGCCATGGCAAGGCGTGGCCATCGCACGGGTTAGGACGTGGCAGGATGTCGCATGCCATGGCACGGGTCAGGACGTGGCAGGACATGGCAGGGTGTGGCCATGGCACGGGTCAGGACATGGCAGAACGTGGCAAGCCATGGCAGGGCATGGCCATGGTACGGGTCAGGACATGGCAGGCCATAGCAGGGCATGGCCATCGCACGGGTCAGGACATGGTAGGCCATGGAAAGGTGTGGCCATGGCACGGGTCAGGACGTG